>RJWH01000911.1:0-52500 GCA_004363575.1 Solenodon paradoxus
TGGAGAATCCCACCCAAATGCCACACAAGGAAGCCCTCCGCACAAAATGGCATCACCCAAGCCTTTCACAGCACCCTTGTCTTATCACTGATAAGCAAGGTTCTAGACTGAGTGGTGCAGGATTTGTGAAATATTTTTCCCTGCCCCAAAGAAAATCATATTATTTGAGGCAATACTACACATACATATAATTTCATGCCAAGCTCCCTGTGGATAATTAAATAGTCTTATACAAAGAATGACAGGTTCATTTCTGTCGAAACAACAAAAAGTGGAGTATCTTGGAAGACATAACTGAACCAAGACCTTGAAGGGTTTGAAGTTTGATAGAAGAAATGAATAATAAAACGGTATTCTAAGAAAATGCAAGGAAATATAGTTTAAGTATGCTGAGATTTATTGGTAAATTTGGCCAACTGCAGGTGTCAACTGTTGGACTCAGGAGGCAGTCAGTGGAAGCTTTCAGGCACAAGGGACTGGAATTACAGCAGATTTTAGTAAGGTGGATCTGGCAAGGGTAGACACAATGGAGTGAGAATGGAGAGATCAAAAGCAGGGAGAACAGCTGGGAGTTGGCATAATCTCCTAACAATAAGGGCCATGAACTGAGACTTCAGTGATAGTTATGGTAATAAACGGGAGGGGACCAACTGGTTAGACACTGCATCCATGTCTCCCGTGTTTGCTTTCAGATTACATAAACCAAAGGTGTTGTACAGCTTGTAGTTTTCTCACTTCAATCTATTTATCCAATTAATAGACATTCAGGTCAGCTGCTGGAATTCGACTACTTCATATTTAATGCGCTGCATCTCCTAACTTTTGTGATCACTTTCCCTGAGTAATCATGCTAAGTTTTTAAGTACCAATATTGATGTGCATAGGATTATGGAATAGGTACATTTATGCTTTATACCCAATAAATGATGATGCTTCTAATTATTTTCTAATTCTAAAACGTCTATTCTAAATCTGTGCTAATACTAGATATCTATTGATTAGGAAATGATATCTAAAAGTATAAAATTTTAAATAGTTTAAACACATATTTTACAAAAGTGATCAGACAATAACAAAAGGATATAACTAATATATTTCATAATGATTCCATAATGGAAAAGTGTCACTTCTTGAAAGAAGAAAATGTCATAAGACTCATATGTGAAAATAAAACTTAAAAAATGTAGTAACCCCAGTATATAAGCAGATTTGAGTTCTTCAATTGCATATTCCCCTGTGAGCCAGTAGTGGCCAGATTCTGGAGGGGAATCCCCTACAGTTTCTGAACAAAGATAAACTATATTCTACTAATCCATCCACCACAGGACTCAGCATTTAAAGTAGCACTATTACTCAACCTCCTAACTCCAAGTTGCCATCACACTCAAGCGTCTCCTCTGCAACTGGGAAGAAGATTGTTTTGACTGGAATTAGTCAGACAGAAGAATCATCCTGCCAACTGCTTCTTTGTATAGCACCTGCTGCCAGCGCCTAAATTCTTGTTATCTCCACAACATGGCTTAATCTTTTAACAGTTGGCTTATTGGTGAAGAGCGAAGGGGTCCTTTGTGTCTGTCTTGGGTTGGCACCCTGTATTAATACCATGCTGTTCTTCAAGAGATATTTTGCTGGACAGTTCCCAAGTGATTCCACATAGAACAGACACAGCCAGGCCCACTGACACAGCTTCATTTCATGTTATTAAAAGTAATAATAAAAAAAAAATCACTGCCAAGTCTGGAACTCTGACACACTTAAAACTAACACTCGCCATTACATTTCTCTCCATGATTTCACCTTGCTTTTTCCTTTTTAATGTAATCTGATATTTAACTTTAAAACAAACATTTATAAAGGTGAGGGAGATTAAAAACTGTGAAAAATGGAATTCAGAAAAGTATTCTGACAACCTACAAGATAATAAACAATGTCTGTATGTGCAAGTGCTAGGATGTATGTGCAAAAATATTTCTGTTGAGACTGATCTCTAAATACATACTATGGTATGTCATTAGAAAACATTTTATGTTTTAGTAAGAATGAAAAAAGAAACTCTTATTCTTTTGAAAAATGTATATACATACCTCCCTTTAAATGACTATTATAAGTTTGCTTGTCTGAATAAAATATGCTGACATAGAAGCTGTATGTGATAAAATGGTGCATACTAGTGCTGGGTCATTAAAATTTTCCTTTTTAATGTGGAAGTAAAACAGTCTTTAATATTCCTGTGAAAGTTCAAAATAACAAGATAGCCACTTATGGTCTCATCTTGCAGATCTAGTAAGGAGCAAAATACAAGATAATAAATTTTTGTTTGAAAGGAGGGACTCGTAAATCACAGTCTTTATTCTAAAGAAATTTTTATAAGATTTTTACTTTTGATAGTGAAGTCAAGGCCAAGTTTAAAAACGTCGATACTCAAATAAAAATCACTTTAAAATTTCTTTCTTCATGTCCTTGATTATTATTTCCATTCTCTAAATCAATAGCCAATCAATCCACCCAGATCTGAGGCCAAGAACTGGAAATACTTTTAAGTAGAAAATATCAGTGAGTACATAATTATACAACCAAACAAGGCAAAATGTCTAAGATCCAGGTATGCACTTCTCAAATAGCTTTTAATTATTATTCTAAAAGTAAAAAAGGGACTTGGGATTTTATTTAGTCTTATTCTAGTAAACAGTTCAAATTTAATTTTTTTTGTATCTTCCTTCAAACATATTAGTGATAGAAACTATTTTTCCCAATAATTTGTTCTCCAAAGTAATAAGAAAGTGAAGAATTGTTTGTTTTTCCTAGCTTTTATATAGAATCCTGTCATCACACATAACCCCTGAATTTACAAATTAACTTGTAACAAATAATTCTAAAATCATAATTTGATGTTTTCTTGCTTTTTCCACACTGAAAGTTGTCACTCATGTCCTGCTGATGTCTGGTTGTAATAGGTTAGGATTAAAACTAGTTTCTTTTTCATTCTATCTGAATATTCGAGCAGATGTACACTGAAGTTCATTTTTAATACTAACGTCCATTTATCTGCTATCTTTTCCCATAATCAACCATTCCTCACGGTATGCTCATGAGTTTGTTTTCTTTTTTAATAATTACCATGAAGTGTAAATCTTATTTTATGAAAACACAATTTTATTCTCTTAAACTAAGGAAATCTAAAAATGATGCCAATTTAAGTAACAACAAAACGTTGTTGAAAGATGTATTTACCAATATGTCAATTTGTAATAGAGTCCAAATTTTTTTGGAAATGGATAAAAGAGCAACAGGTTGCAATTGTTGAGGTTATATCTGTCTCCCACATTACTAATAGGGATTATATGTTCCAAATTTTTCTCTGTAGGAAAGGTTTTACTTGTCAATAAGAGATTTAAAAGAACAGTCAGGGATTGGGCACTGACAGCTCTAGTCCAGGCCAATTTTAAAACGTATGCATCAGGAATATTGGTTTTCTCTCCCTTTTCTCTGCCCCTTATGTAATCCTTTTAGTGTCTTTTTTACCACAATGAGCATCAAGGTTCTGCAGTAAAATTCCCTATTGATAGCCGCCACCTCTGCCTGAATCTCTCTTTATAAGTGCTCCTTTTCAGGTTTTTAAATGACTACTTCCAGTGCACTGATCACCTCTCAGTATATAATTGAAGACATTTTTCTGAAAGGATTTCAAAGGTTTCCTAGCTAAGGGAGAGCTATTTTTCTTTGAAATATTCTCTTTACTAGTCAGTCTACCAAATCTTTGCTTTCTTATATTATTGTGTTAGCTGGACAAAAATTTCATTCAAAACCAATTTCTTCTAAAATGTAAGAGTGCACACATTTTTAAGATGAATGCTTTCTCAGTTTCACAAAACCATTAGAAGCAATTAATAATGATGAGATAACTGTGGGTTGTTATTCTCTCCTTTTCCAATATTAGAAAATAGAGTTATCTTTTAAAGTCCTACTTTGGCATAAAATCAAAGAGAGAAGTCTTCTTTGGGTTTGTTCCTCCAATAACTCTTTGATATCCATTTGTCCCATCCCCAAGTTTGACCTATTTTCTGTTAAATGAGTTAATTAACTAGTGAGTTCAAGTCCATTTAGCTAGCTCTGAGTTAGATACTGCAACAGAGACAAGGATGATCAGGGTAATCTTTGTACTTGATGAATTTTCCCAGTCTAGCAGAGAGGCTAAATCAAGAATCTCCTAAATTATCTTCCTTACACAAGAATCAAATCAGATCTTGCCTTTGCTTAAATATTTCCAATGGCTCCCTGTTTTCTACAGAACAACATCCAGAATCCCTCACACTGAATCACCACCCTTTGTAATCTCATCCCCATATTCTCAGTGAAATCTACCATTCTCTCCTTTTAACCCAAAGGTGAACTCAAATATGCCTCCATTTGGAATACTGGTAGACTTCAAATCATACAGAAATGTAAGAAGAAGAGCATAGAGTTCAATACTATTATACATGGCTCAGGATGAATCCAGGGGGTGGATCAAGGCTAGAAATTTCTAGTTTAGGGGTGGAATTAAGAAAAGAAAGTTTTCAAAAAGCAGGAATAAATCAGATAAGCCTAGAATTATGGGCAGGATTTCAACAAGCATTTACTGAATGCTAACTACGTGCCAGACATCGTGCTATGAGATGGCACAAGCATTATGGAGAAGGCTGGGGGTTGGTGACAAAGAAAGAGAGGTTGAATTCCAGGCAGAGGGATCCATATGGGCATAATAACAGAAATCATGGAGTGCTTTCAGAAAAAAACAAATGAACAATCTGACTTGGCTAAAGCACAAAGAACATATTAGAGAAAAGTGAGCATGAAAGACAGGTTATAGCTAAATTGTAAACATGAAATACAAAATGTACTGTGTACTTGCCTTACATTCAAGACTCTGAAGAAGCACTGAGGAAGACAAATATGAGTGAGATATAATGTCTACATGTAAAGGCTTCTAAATTTAGTGGAGAAGAAGGACCCAAAAGCATATGTCTATACCAACACACAAACCCTAAGAACAATTTTCAAAGGATGAAAGAGAGTTTTGAGGGCAAAAAATAATTTGAGATCTATTTTCTTTGGAAGATATGAGATGGCTTCATAGAGAAGAGGATGCTAAATAATGGTGGGAGGAATAAACTAGGCAAACAATAACATGTGCCATGGCACAAATATACCAAAGTGCAAAGCATATTGTGGGACACGGTTCATTAACCGTAACAGCAATGTAGGGTATAGAGAAGATGAAGAAAAGACTGGAAAGGTAAATTGAGAGTGGGGGAAGACTGAAGGAGAATCACGGAATTCAATGACGAAAATTTGGAACTTTAGTAGGTGCCAAGGAGGTATGTAAGTTTTTGAGCAGGACATTAATGTCATAGAAGTAAATAAATAAATGGACTGCGAACAGGATCAAAATTACAGCAGATAAATCATAGTCAGATGAATATAAAATATAAAAGAGAAAGCTGTTAAATCTTAAGGTACAATTCAATTTATGTTTATTTTCTGAATTTGCTCAAAACCAGACAGGATTAAAACAAAGTATTTTATTCTGTTTTTACAATTACACTACTCAGACTCATATGTTCCTTGAAAAAATTAGTGTTTTCAGTATAAATTATGACATAATAGACAGAATAGGGAGTATGGAGAAATTGAAAAAGAGCAGTTTTGGACAGTATGTCTTTTGCATGGTCTCTTGGAAATAAAAGCTCCAGAAATCAGTTAACAAGAAAAGTCTTACTTTTTTTGGGTATCTCTATCTCTGTGGGTACCATTTGGTTTTGATTTCATAAATTCAAAGACTCGAGTATATGCAGCTGAAATAAACTACAGTCCTATGTCATTTAACAGCTAAGAAAAAAAAATAATTCCTCCTTCCTTGGAAACATGTTTTAGGTGTTTTTCATAGCTCAGCTGAAAGTCTTCTTTACTGGCAGGACAAATGTATATGTGTAAATTAAAAAACAGTCCTTCTGAATTGAGTTGTCATAAGTTGAATTTTCCAAAGAATTTGTATTTCTTAGATAAATTGACCTATAGAGTAAACTGATCAGATCCTAAAACACAAAGAGATAATGTCCAACTTTACTATTTTCTTAAACAACTCCAAGTTATTCATCTGGATATAAAAAAATACCAAGAAAGACTACTTTAATGACATAATTCAGGTAGAATATTTTCAAGTGGGAATGATAACATTAACATTATTTCAGCTTTAAAGTATTTAACTAACAGAAAATAAAGAATAATACTTGTCTAAACATTTGTAAAATAATTTATGGTTTTCAAAAATTTCACAAATATTCTTTCATTCACTCAATATGGACTAAGCATCCAATATGCATACACATGCACAAAAATAAAACAAACAAAAACTCAGTACAACAAACAATTCTGACCTTGTTCTGCAGGAAATGGTTCTCCAAGTCCATCTTTTCAAATTGGTCAGGTATCTGCTGGCTGGTGCAGCTGAAATTAATTGGAAATCCCTCGCAAATGTCCCAACTGACAAAAGTGAAATATTTAGTTATTTTTGTCATAATAAACTGTATTTACTTACAATACTCTAGTCAA
The DNA here is from genome assembly GCA_004363575.1 of Solenodon paradoxus. Taxonomy (NCBI): domain Eukaryota; kingdom Metazoa; phylum Chordata; class Mammalia; order Eulipotyphla; family Solenodontidae; genus Solenodon; species Solenodon paradoxus. The sequence continues at coordinate 6,592 of RJWH01000911.1, forward strand.
TTAGTATAATAAATTGCGCATCTTATACCCTACTAGTGAGAGAAAAACCAATGTAGAGTTCACAATCTTTTCAGACAGAAACCTGTAAAGTGTTATGGTATCTGTACATGGGAAAGAGAAGGCTTTGAAATGTTACCTTGCAATTATTTATAATATTAAAGGATTCTGTCTCTAATTTTTAATAAGAAAAAGAAGCAGTGACTCAGGTGGCTCAGATAGCTAAGGTTCAAGCATGTTAAGCCCAAAGACCCGTGTTTGGGACACAGGACCAAGCAAAAGAAGAAAAAAAAAGAAGCTAAATAATTTTTAATCTAACAGAATCACGTATAGTAGAAGACCATCTTCATTGCTAAATTTATATTCTAAATACACTGGATTATAAATAATAAAGGATGTTTTTCTCTTTACAGTGGTTGTGTAGGCATATTAGTTTGGTACTTGAAAGAAAGTTCTAAGAGGCAGCACATTCTGGTGGATAACTGGGCACACCACACACTGGAGGGCTGAGTTTCATTCTTAGTTCAGTCAAGTCACTTTTTTCAAGTGAGTCAATCCTTACTCTTCAAGAAAATCACCAGGTTCAACACTGATATGTTAAGACATATCTCACTGCATGCAAATCAACAGAAACCATTCTGGGATTAGCAATACTAGTTTTTCATCAATGTTCTAACACAGATAGATAGGTAGATAAAGAATATGATTATTTAGATTTCAAATGATCTACTAAGGAATAGAGAAATAAAATTCAAATGGAGCTCAAAAATCAAGGAAATTATCATTCATATTGGCTTGTGCTCAATAAAGGAGCTACACATCACAGTGCTATACCTAGGGATGTAGATCTAATTTCAGCCCATTCAGTATAACAACATTCATTACACCTGGAGGGGTAAAATTAAGATGGAATACATGAATTAAAAAATATAAACTCTTTGCTGAAAAAAAATGAAAAGAAAGGGTCTAGTCAAATGCATCAGCTTGGGAAGAGATGATTGTACATAAAAGAAATCTTCTCCTAAGTGAAAAACGTCAATTAAAAAAAAAAAGATTGCTCAAGACTTACAGTCTTCCTATAAAGAAAAAGAAAATTGGACCCAACAGATTCAAATCTTGCCGGAAATGTGCAGGCAGTCACTAGGGGAGAGAGCTGTTGTTTAAACAACTACCAAGGAAAGCCGAAGAGTTTGTCTTTCTGGATAAACGTAGCAACAGGTTTGACACTAGCTAAACTTAGCGACCTCATCAGTCTGCTTCTGGTCCCTCTTCTACCCTTTGCTTCAGCCTTTTCACTTGTATTTTAAGAAAAACTGTAATTTGTCAAATGATAAAATATGAAAGCCCCTATAACTGAAAGTAGACTGTTCCTATGAAACCTTTCATAAGCTGAAACAGTGTAAAGAAAAGAAGTAATTACCATTTTTATATGGAAAAAAATTTGAGCATTTTCAGGCCCCTAAAGTAACCCACCAAATTATAGCAAATATCACGTACAATCTAAAATAACACTAACATACAATAGATGTGAAAGAGGGAGGATAAGCACACAGTCTATATAAAGCATTTCCTGGGGCAGGAGCTTGGCGGACACTCTTGCAATCCCGGGCGTGCAATGCCTCTGTGAGGACTGCTGCAAAACTAACACTGACAGCAATGTTTGCTTTTCAACTTCTAGTGGTGAAAGCAAAAGGCTTCTTAGGGATTTCTCTTGGGTTATGGAAGGCAGGTACAGTGTAGGTGTTTTGTAAAAGTGAACTAGCATAACTGGAACTTTCCAATAGAAGGTCTAAATACAGTGCTGCCACGTCGAGTCTGATTCAAGTCAAAGTTCATTTAATTTAAACAAAATTAAAAGTTTAGTTTCTCAGTCACACTGCATTTCCAGTGCTTAATAGTCACAAAGCCTGTTTCAAACACCTCACAAAGTTCTACTGGACAATATGGTATAGTGATCAAGCACTCATTTCTTATGAAAGACAACCTGAGTTAGAATACTGGCTCTACCATGTACTAGTTTTGTGACTGGGCAAATTGCTCTTCCCTTCTGTGTTTCAGTGTCTGTCTCTATAAAAAGCACTAACAATAGGATAATAGGTAATAGTGGGATTAAAATAATTAAGTATTAAATAAATTCTTAACCCGTCTCTTTTAGAACTGTGCCTGATCTATGGTCAACACTCAGGAAATGCTGTTTTTCATTGTTTTCTGATAAGAAACTGATCCCCATCTGCTAGTGAATAATCCTGAGCCAAGATAATGATCAATACCAAGATCTTCTACCTCTTCTCACTATCCCACTAACCTCTAGCACATTGCCTTTGTTTTTAAGTTATTGTCATCAAATAAAATGCTTACATATGAACACTCATACAAAGAAGTATCATTTAATATTTTAATCATCCCATTTAAAACTGTCATTTTAGACACATCTACTAAGAACAGTTTTTATGTATCAAACATATTTGTTAACTCAGCAAAACTGATCTTGTTTTTGTCTTTAACTCAACGGAAATTAATGATAAGTCTTTCAGACTCTAATTCATTATATCATGAAATAATTCAATGAAATAAATAATTGCTTATTTAAACTGATCCAAAGAATATCTTTTAGTGTGTCTGTCTCTCACTCCAGGAAATCCTGAATTAGGTGACTCAGATTATGTTAACCAAAAGCATATGAATTTACTTGTCACATCCTGGTAAAAGAACAGCATTAGGATCCAAGCAGATTTTATACGCAATTCTGATGCCACCTCTGGTAAAGGCAGTCACTTGGTCAAAGTTCAAACCCAAAACAGGGTTTAGTGGAGATCTGAAAAATGGAAAAAACATCAAAACCATCTGCAAAATCATACAAATGCTGAAATCTGAGCACAAATAAACAAATATACAACAGCAGTATCTAATAAAATCCAGAAATAAATTAATTTCCCATTATATAACACTATTGTTGGTTCCTATATGATACCGAAAATGCATATTTTACTTTATTTAGATGATTTAACAGGCCGAGAATAATTGCAACACATGTAATTTTTTAAAATGATTTCAAAAATTAAGGTCAAGTATTTAGTTGAGAAAAGCAATCAATTGTCATTCATGTAATGTTCATATGTAACTGCAATAAAACATACTTTGAAACTGATGATGAAATGAATCTTAATATTGAACCACAAATAACTATTTTTTGTGAGCTCACTAATACTATGCTGATTTAAGTGAGATTAAATTAATTAATCACGTTGCTTAGGTTAACTTAATTATTTGTGAATTAAAAATAAAATTGAAAGCAGATCTTAAATAAAAGGAATGGCCACTATGTTAAATTATGAGTCATTTTTGTTCTAAAATTGTGACAAAGATTGCCCTTTAACTTTAGAATTAGAGTCTCAACCACATCACCTATGTAGTATTATTATCAAAGAGAGTTAACCTGAACCTAATAATGAGAAAACACTCGGGCAAATCTAGAATGCAGACCATTCTACAAGTAAAATGCCGGCACTCTTTGAAAAAATGAATGTCACTAAAAACACATAAAAATGTTGGAATATTCTAGATCAAAGAGAACTAAAGATAATATAAGACATCAAGCTCATTTCGATGCTGTATTACATCATGCTCTAAATCACAGTTGGGGTTTTTTTGAATCTGTATTGTTTATTAGGTGACACTATGTTATCATTCATTGTTTAGACATTATAATGCAGTACTATAGGAGAATATGTTATTTTCCACTTATACCACATGAAGTATTTAATAACTATATGGAATTAATTTCAAATCACTTCAAAGAGAGAGAAGGAATAAACAACAGATAAAACAAACATGGGAAACTCTTTAAATTGGTGAATCTAGGTGAAGGATATATAGGTCTTCATTGTACTAGTCTTTCAAGTTTTTATAGATCAGATTCTTTTTAAATAAAAATTGGGGGAAAATAGAAGCAAGCAAATACTGGCAAAATCATCTTTCGCAAATGAGCAACCTGACCTCCCATATCAACGTATATTAGGCATGTTAGAATTAGTCCCAGAAGATTAACATCATTTACTTAATACATAGTACACATTTTCTCAATATATTTTAAAACTCAATGGAAATATCTTCTTAGAGATAAATTTTATAAATTCCAATAGTAGAAAAATGCTATAATGGTTTTTGCTTTTATTGGATTCAAAACCATAAAGAATACATTATTTCATTAAAATAATAACAAAATACAAGTATCTATACTTCTTCAGCTACATGCCTCAGTTGATTTTAGAATATTTCACATACTTAACATCTTACGATTTATTCCACAAATATAATACAATTAAGCAAGAACAAATATTCGATCTTATTCAAATACTGTATTATAGCAAACATCAAAATGTGTCAGTCATCACGTTCACTTTAACAATGATATGAAGAAATCATTATGATACACATTTTATTCATGCCTTTCCTTATAATTAGAACTTGCTAAATTATTCAAGAATTATTGCCACTTTAAAATGCATCACTACTTTTATTATTGTAAAAAACAATTCTTACAATGTAATTAAATTATATTTGGAAATCTGCCTAAGGAAAAAATACCACTCCTTATAGATATTTTTAATTCTATAAATTATGCATGACAAGAAATCATTAAGTATTCTAATTTTACTCTACAGGGACAGATGAAATAAAATTTTATATTATGCTATCCACAACATATCCTACCCACTTCTTCCAAAACCTTCATGGATTTATGAATGGACTTGTTTCAGTATTTGAAATACTAATTCCAACATCAAATCCAATCAGCTGCTAGTTCTATGTTACTTTCATTATAATTAGTATATGATCAATTACAGTCTATAAGCAAAATTAAGTTTTCCAATTCTGTTCTACAGACAAATAAGAGCTAAAAAAATTTTTAAGTAGGCAGAAAAGTATGTTTAAGTTTCCTGACAAGCAGTTTCAGGGTTCATCTGGATGTATCCTGTCAAAATATGCATAAATTTCCAAGATATTCCACACAACAGCCCAGCTCATCAGCGCCTGGAGACTGCAGCCTTCTTCTTTTCCCAGAAACGCAGATAATTTTATGCAGGAATTTACCAATCTACAAAAATTTACACAATGCTCAGCAATAACCAGTAATTACTGTGGGTTAATGTAAAGGCGCTTTGGAGGAGTATAACTTTGGTAGGGTAGGGCATACAAGCTTTACCAATTTATCTTTAGCTGTCCTGTCACTGGTGCTTAAAAGGTTAAGACTTTATTTGTGAAAACATAGAGAGATAGTGGGGAATCATGTTGTCTCCAGCTTCATAAATCTTGCTTAAGATCCTTTTCAATTACCATCCATTTCTCCTTTAAAAAGGGACAAAAAAATAGAGGAGTGGAAGCAGGTCAGGGCAGTGTGCGACAATGACTGTGTGATGGGCTGGGGCCCCCCGTGGCGTTTCCATCTGCTATCATTAAGGTGACTACTCAGACATGAACAAATCCCACTTGCTGTGCTGACAGGCAGACTTCAAGAACTATGACAAGGCATTAAGACAGAAAGTCAGAAAGAGAGAGAGAGACAGAGAGAGAGAGATGTCATAGCCCACAAACAATACTACTTCACAAAAAAACGCTACTGAAATTTTATTGGAATTCAACATTTTTTTAAATATGTCATATAGGGTGTTGCTTAGCTTCTCAACACTGCCTCCCTTTTCAATTAGCTGGCCTCTGCAGGGAAAGATTGAGAACAGACAGAATAAACACTTTGCTCCTACCTGTATGCTTTACCATAAGAGATCCAAATTTTTTGCTCATTTTTCAGCAAAAGTGGATTCTTAATTTCTTGGCCATGCTCATCGAAAAGCCGGATTGAAGAAAAATTGAGGCCTGGTGGGTTGATGGAAGAACCTTGAAGCCTTTGATGAATCTTGAGAAGTAACTGGTGGTGAGGGGGGAAAATGGAGAAGAAATAACCTACACTGTGAACATCTATAATAAACTGTCTCTATCCCATAACAAATGAGGTTCAAACAAATGATAATTAAATTCATATAGAATGTTAAAAGAAGTGTGAAATGATGGCAATGTTTAGCTCAGTGTAAAGTAACAAAATGAGCACGGGCTTTTAACCAGCAGGGGGTGCCAAAGGCTTGTGATTGAGCTCTGACCCTTTGGCACGGGGACCGAAAGCAGATGTGACAGTCTTACGGAAAGCGCATTTAGCTTCTACACATGGCAACGGTCCTCTTTGAGAAGGGTAATCCGTTTCTTGTCTGAGCTACACATTTGGTTAGGGTCCTTCCAGACCATGTTCAGGTTTGCAATCAGCAATCTCCCGGTCCCCAACAAAGCTCAGAAAACCCAGGGTAGAACAATTCATCCCTTAGAGGATTGCAAAAATTAACGACTTGCTGTCTACGTTGGTTCACGTAAAAAAAAACACACTTCCTGCATGTGTTTTAATTTAGATCCCCACACAAGCTGGTGAGCAGCTTTAATAATGAATACTTTATTTAAAGTTGTGGGATGTAATTGAATGACGAAGTATGAATGCTGTCACTTAATATCTTAAATAATAGCATTGCCAGTGTTCATTGCTGTCTTACATTGCTGTCTTACATTGCTGTCTCTAAATGATCAATATATGTCTGATTTAAGGCACATTTCAAAAGGAAAGTCAATCTCACTAAACTATGCTGCATCTGGGATTTTAAAAGATGTTTTTCCTCATTACCCATCACCTTTCTTTGAGTGTTTAAGCCTCTGCTCTTCCCTGCTCTGTGCCCCACACTATCCATCATTCTGTCCTCTCCCCAGTCTTCTGTCACGGGCTTCCCTTTCTTCTCTCCCTTGTCACTTCTTGTGTCTCTCGATTTCCTCTTATTCTATAATCTCGGCAGGGATGCGGATATAGTTGTGGCCTTTTTTTGCCTAGCTGCTGTGCAGACTGTATTTTTTTTTTTTTTTTTTTTTTGCTTCTTCTAATAATTCTCATTGAGGGTGTACTGAGAAGCGCTAAATGCTAAGGTTCAGAGGAAAGAAGAAAAAGTTATAGTCCTGTCATATACCTCAAGTTTTCTCACCTACTGGTTATAAAATCTTGAAAGTAAAATATTTCCTTTGACCAGCAATTATACTTGTAGAACGTTTAAGAACTGGACTTTGCCCTAATTTGAGATAATGATAACTCCAACTTCATGAGTTCTCCATGGTTGCATCAGCTCTACATTGGTCAGATTTTTAGCCTTGCGTATAGATAGGCTAAAAATGATGACACATTTTTCACTTACGTTAACATTTCTCATCGAGCAAAGCCAACTTCCTAAAATTATAAATAATGATTATTCTCTTTGAGTTTAATAAGAAAGTATGTTAGAATTTTTTCACTGGAACCACAAACATATTTTGAAATCTTCAGAATGTATTTGCAAAACCCTACATTTATTTCTGCCTTTTCTCAGGCCTTGAGCTTATTTTTTATTGCTTCGTTATTATTTCTATTATTTCGAAGACACGTAATGTTGATCATTTTTTAAATCACAGGGATTTTGCTTCACAGCCATCACCTTTTTATAAAAGAGAAAAATATAAAAGATTTAAAGCCTGATCCAGGAGATAAATGTGTACACAAAGAAAAAGGGTGTAAAGTAGAAAAGGGATGTGAAAATCTGAGCACTTAACCAAATTCGCTTTCACAGAACTTGCATGGTGATCTCTATTTTCTCAACTTGGTGACAGACTGCATTTCAGGTGTTCCAAGATTAAGCATTCAACAACCTACAGCGGGTAAGGACCTCAGTGCCTTTTATCACTAGGTCATTGGTTAGGGCTGGGCTACGGTGATCAAAAATTGTGACAATCTTCACCCATTTATCTTTAAAGCTATCATCACCAGGCCTTTATAGGATATGAATTTGTTCCAGGACCCAAAAGAGTGTGAAACATCTTAAGCTAGTGATTGAAACAGCTGTACACTAAGGGAACAGTTGTCCTTGAGTACTACAGGGCTTTCCTAAAAAGTTTCATAAGGCCCCCATATTTAACTGCACATAATAGAGCACATTAATTTCTGTGTATGATTAGCCAACATAAAAATTTTCTGTAGAACAATATCTTCATGTATAATATAAATACCATATTTAATTTTAATATAAAATAACCACAAAGTAAAATACTCTAATATGAAAGAGAGGGAATGCAGGTGGAAAATTTGAGGAAGCTTTTATGTCATGGTGATTTGCATAGTCAAGGGTGTTAGGATCAAAAAAGAAACCAGTCAAGGCTCTGGATCCTTCTCTCTCTAATCAAAGTAGCATTTCCATCTAATGATCAGATGAGCTTCTCCTAATTCTATACAACTTTTCTGACTGACTGTAAAGGCCAGGTAAGGGATACCACCAGGGAGAAGTAAGTCTGAATAACTACTGAACTGAAGGGGATTAAAAAGGAGCAAGTTTCTAAACAAAGGCCAAGTAATAGAGCCCCCAAACACTGGTGTGCACTCGAGTGCATAACCCCAGTTTGTAAACAACATGGTATTTGGTGTCCTTTTTATGCAAGACAATGAACCAAAGTAAAGACCCTGAACATACTGGTTTTTCCTGAGAAACACTCCAATTGTGCTAAAAATAAGCGAAGGTAAGAGTGCCTGAGAGAAACCATCTGGACTTGCTCACCATGAGCAGTGGAGAAGACTATGGCTATATGTTTGTCGCTCAGTATCTAGGACTTAGAAATAAACATACCCTTCGGTAGATAGGCAAATATAAACCAGAGGGCAATCCTAGAGTCCAGTGCATACAGATTTCCAGACACAACCATGATGAAGGGTAGATGCTTTTAAGTGAAAGGCCAGGAATCAAAACTATATTAAAGTTGTGAGGCTAAGGACTTCAGAATCAAGCTTTACAAATCAGCAAATGTAGAATTTTCTAAATATATTTAAAGATGCAATTGTCAATAACTGTAAGTAACTTGGAAGACACATAGTCATAAATAGTCAGCAAACTCACTTTTTCCATCACACCGCCAATTTGAGTTGGGCTATTAGACTCCAGTTCTTTTCTACTGATACAAACAGATACCTCTCCAGTGTCTTTACCATTCTCAAATATCTGAAAATTAAGCACATCCAAAATTAAATATAAATACATGAACACACACATACATCCATGCATACGGAAGTATGTCCATAAACTCAGGCAGTCCTGGCTTTGTACAGTATCACTACGTCAACTCAAAGTCGTGTTTATGGAAAAGGAAGTAATTGGCAATGAAAATCAACAGGTCTAATATGGTTTGGAAAAAAGTTCCTCGTTTTTCCCTTTGACTTCAGCTTCTTTAACCTTACTGACAAGCTTACCCATAAGCTTAAAATAGATGAAAACATAGACATTGAAAGAGAAATCACTGACTATAGTGGATGGTTAAATGGAGTTAGTATCCAAGAAAGGTCAACCAGTGGCCAACTAACTAGGTGATTTCATTCTTCTTGAAAAACAAAAAGTGACAATAACATGAGGAATGTCTGAGTTATACTTAAAATATATCAGTGTTAAGCTTATCTTTTGAATCACTGTAAGGAAATTCAAGCTGACAGATTTATTGCATAACAGTAAGATGAAAGCATCCATTTTAAGTGCATAGATGCAACAAGTTTTTGAGAACAGAGATATAATTCATAACATTGCATTATGCAACACACTTGATGTGAGGGGTTTGGTGAGGAATGCTAGCAAATATTCTGATCAAAAGAATCCAAATAAACGGATCATGACAGCAGGACTCCACCAAAGGGAACACCGGCTCCTAATGACAGTGAAACCCATTTGGGTGTGCCCTTAAATACTTGCACTTCATTTTTCTCAAAAGTTTATTGTTCCCTTTCTGACACAATTATCATAGCAGATATTAATAATGACATATAATGTAATATCAATAGTTTGCTTATCTCTAGTGCTACTTCCAGAGAAGATAATTGGTGAGAATACCTTATTTAAAGGGAAGAAAACTATCTTTTTTTTACACTTTGAAAGTTTTTTTAATTTTACTGAAGAAACATTACATCATAATGTACAGGTTTAAGGTATACATCATTACAGATCAATATCGGTATATAAAATACATTAAGTTTACCACCCAGAGTCCAATTCTATCCTTAACCATGTAATTGATCCTTTTTATTCATTTGCTCACCTGTCTGTCCCTTCCCTTCTTCCTGGTAGCCATTAATTTATTCTATAGACTAAGTGTTTTTGTTTGATTGGATTCATTCGTTTGTTTAGATTCTCCATATACCATTTGTAAGTGAAATCATATGATGTCTTTCTTCTTCTGACTTAACTCACTAAGCATAATTCTCTTCAGATCTATCCATGTTGTTGCAAATGGCAGATTTTCATTATTTAAATAGTATTTCATTGTCTAGATAGGCCACATTTTCTTTATCCAGTTATCTGTCAATGAGCACTTAAGTTGTTTCCAATTCTTGGCTATTGTAAATAATGCTGTAATAAACATGCGAGAGTGTATATACTGGCAAATTAGTATTTTTGTGTTTTCAAGTAAATACCCAGAATTGGGATAAAAGGATCATATGGAATTTCTATGTTCGATTTTTTTGAGGAATCTCCACATTACTTTTCATAATGGTTGCACCAATTTACACTCGCACCATCTGGGAGAAGAGCAGATATGGGTTTCCTTTTCTCTACACTTTCACCACTTGTTTTCAGAAAAATCTTTCTACTTTTGCAAGTATCTTTGTAAATCTAATGTTTGCCAGCAAACCAATAGAAAATAATGTGGGAAGAGAATCTTACTGTCCAATCTCTTCAGGACCCTGATTTGGAGCAAAACTCTTAGAGACAGTAACGATGACCACAATTCTTGGTGGCACGCATTCTGCAAGGTTAGTGTTGACAAACCTCAGTTTATTCCTTTGTCAAGACTTGCTAGATGTGGAGTCAAAGTGCAGCAAAATATATTCTAGAAAATATCATTGTGGGTGTTAAGTGCCAAGCTGAGAAAGAAGATGGTCAACACTTAGGATCTTCATGAGCTACCTGTTTCCTTTACTCTTGCTAATTCATTGTCCCTTCTATGTCCAGAAAGGTGTTCTCACAAAAGCAAAAACAAAGACCATGACCTCCAGAAACCTATCTGGGAATTTAAAAAGAGGTATTTTAGAGAAATACATTTTTGAAACTATTAGCTTACACTAGTGGTTATCAGACAAGAAGCAGGGAAAGTGATGAGCACATCAGATAAAGGGAGTAATTATATGGTGAAGGATGGACTTGGACTTTTCAGCAGTGAACTTAATGAAGTATACGCAGACAGTAGTTTATAATGATGCACACCCGAAACTTCAATGTTTTGATGCAATGTTAATTCAATTTAAAAAAAGACACAGGTACTTCAATAAAATACACTTCAACAGCAAGAAATTTTTTTAAAAACTAGGGATGTTTTAGCATTTAAGCAGAAATTTAGGTGTTTAAATGCAAGGTTTCCCTCCACTAATCATTCATATAATGTATTTTTTTCTCTATGTCTACAAAAATAAAATTTTCTCAAAGGTACACTCTATGAGATTTTGCTTTCCTTAAAGTTTAGAGCTGATTTTTAAGGTCTATATTACTATGTCCAATTTTTTTTTTAAATCTAAGTATAATATTTCTTTGTCCTTCCTCTGCAGGAGGAGTACTTTCATTTCTGCAGTCCAGTTTCTACAAACACCACCACCACCCTAAACATAGTCTCTATGCTTGACCAGACACAGAAAACCAAAAGAAAGCCTACCTTTATTTTCTGCTGCCTGAGCTTTGGTTGCTGTATTGACTTCCCCATGGCTCTCTGCATGGCCTCACCTAGCTAGAGCTCTAAAATTAAATTCTCACTCTTGGAGGGGAATGATAAAAACCCAGATGAGGCTAGCCTTCGGTCCCAAGAGGTATGGTACTAAAACCTTTCTTAAAAAAGGATCTAGGCACATGCTGCTGGAGTAGTGGTTATGTCAAATACCTCCAAAGGAACACGAGCCACATCCCTCTGGGTTCGAGTCCCAGGTAGGGGGACAACCAGTGTGAACAACTAAATAAAAATAAAATAAAATGCTTCTTCCTCCTTTCTTTTCTCACCTGCTTACTCACCATCATTTCTGTCTGCACATTTACTTAAAAAAAAAAAAAAAACTAATCATCTTGAAAAATATGGTAGCTAATAACTACTAAAGAAACAACTAGAAATAAGAATTTATTTCTATGTACTTAGTTACATAAATATAGAGTTTTAAGGGGGAGTATTCCCAGGCACTATATTCTTATCACTTTTCTTCATGTCAGTATTGACTTTTTTGGGAAGGATTAAATTAGACAAACAGCATTATTTCATTGCTATTTGTCAATTAATTTATTCATTCAACAAATATTTATTGAATGGCTAACACATGCCATGAACTGTTGAGGTACTTAAGATACTTCCATGATGAGTTAAGATCCCTGGTCTTGAGATACAGAAGTAAGGAAATCATATATCAATAGTCAGGGTACAAGTGGATCATTTTGTGAGGTCTGAAGTTTAGATAATTTGATAGGCCTCCTTTAACAAAAAGACTGCAAAATTGCAAATGTGAAACTAGGTCTAAAATATTCATTTAAAATAAGAAAAGAAATAATGGCAATTTACACATAATAAATAGCTCACACATAGTAAAAAAAAAAAAAAAAAAAACACAAAATTCAGAAAATATTTTCATTAGCTAACTACTTTACACACATATTTTGACTGAATTGTCTTTGACCGGTTCTTCAGATGGCAATTTGGTTAATATTTCCTATAAGAAGAACAGAAAGATAATTCAATTCTTCCTCTGGCATGATTAATCAAAACTTTTTATTGTTGTTTATTAAAGTTTCTTTAGGCTTTACAACTTCTTTGGTCATTTCATTTAAATGTCTAGCATAGATGTCAAATACAGGAAAATTATGGTCAAGTTTTTTTTAAGGTATGACCCATAAATATACGGAAGAATTGACTACAAAATTCATTGGCACTATTAATTTCTCACCATATTTTTCTCCCACTGACTATATACTTTAGGTGTCCCACACTGTAGTCCTCAGTAGGAAAGTCACATACAGCAAGAAGTTGCGTGCTGGAAGCTCTTCCCACACCAGAATGGCTAGCCCTAGTGGAACTACACAGGCGAGTGACTACAACCTAGTAAGTATACTTCACTATCACCAAATTAAATGCATTTTCAGTTCAATTTTCTCTTAAGTAGACCTCAGAAATGCCTGAAGTCACTTAAAGACCACCCAGTACAAGATAACATATAATAGAGAGGATGTGGGAATAGAGAGAGACAATGGTCTTAATCCATTCTAGTTAAAATATATTACATCTGCAAATTTTACAGAAATATATGGTCATGTAAACACATTACTAGATCCTCTCCCGGGATTTTGGAAGGAATCTATGCAGGGAAGGGGCCCTAAAGTTAAGTTACATAGCTTCATGGCAAATGCCATGGTAGTGTCCCTCTCTCTGAAGAGGTAGCAGCAAGTGGTAAGAGCTATGCAACCAAGAAAAAATTTAGTAGGGAGCGAGATATGAGAACTGGAGTCAGGGAGTAGGATGGTGGTGGCAGTTACTGAGTCAAGAGGGTGACAAAATAGGCTTTCAGGAGAGAAAAGATTTCAATAAAAACTTGGAAGTAAGAGAGTTGGCCAAGCTAATAACTGGGAGAAGAGCATTGCAGAAAAAGGGAGACTCCAGAGCAAAGACACTAAGGCAAAAATATGCCCTATAAGTTCCAGGAATCAAAGGGATTTTGTGACTGGAGCAGTCATAAAGAGACTAAGTAATATGAAATTAGAGGGTTAAGAAGTAGGCAGTGAAACGAGAATCATGAGAGGGTTAAGAACAGAGCAGTAACAGGATCTGACCTACATTTTTAAAGGATCACTGTGGCTGCTAGGTGGAAATTAAAGGGAGCAGAGGTAATCCTAAGGGTAGATAATGATGGTTCAAACCAGAGTATGAACAGTGACCTTCATCAGAAATGGTCCATCTGTGTTAATTCCAGAATATTTTTATTTGCTCATTTGTTTATCAGTGAGATTGGGAAACAAATATTAGCTGGGCTAGTATTTCTGAAATATGATTCTGTACCTATGGGCGCAAATAAATCAACTTAAATATAACTTCTTATGCAATAATTGTGGAGACATAAAAATGTCAACAAACTACTTAAAGAATTTTATTTACTGTGAAGGTTTTTATGGTGATGGTGAACAAACTTAAAACCCATGAGGAATGATGACTTGAATGTGAAGTTCTTTGACGAGTTTGCTGGCATCATTTAGGTCATCTATTTAAGGATTTGTAATAAGACCTAATTCAGTGCCATGATCCACAGCCTTTAATGCTGTCTATATGTCTGGTTAAGAGCTAGCTGTGGGGGAGCAGCTGGTCCCCAAACTCTCCATAACTGCTGTGCAGACCACCCAGGAAGCTTTTATGCGTGAGTGGAAGACCAAACACCTAAGCTTCAAATACCTTTGGATGCAATGCTGTCAAGAGGCAATAATAGGAAAATGACACCACAGTGTGTTGCCAAAAGTTGGGAGGCTGTACGGTAACAGGATTTACTACGAGAGGTCTGGTGAAGAAAAGGAATATAAAACAGTCACACAAAACTCTTTGGCATATCTCAAGTGAATATAATTCAATCTGATGAATAAAGTTAATTTATGCACTGTCTTAGATTGTGGTCCTCAGAAAGCAGACTCTGTGAACAAGAACTACCTGGGGATGTAATTCTCTGACTGGGGAGCATTTTCAAGAGCAACACTGGTAAGGGAGTGAGGGCATCAGGAGCTGGTGGAGGGAGATGAATTGTGATGCAGTTGCAGTAGAAACCTCTAGTAGGAGCTCTAGAACTAGGATGGTCATTCAGAGTAGCCCAAAATTAAGGGATCCAGGCATTCGCATTGTACATAAACCAGTGCTGAATGAAAGTTTCTTCCAGACACGGGCTTAATCTTGAGAGAAGCAACTCCTTTACACGAAGGGCAACTGCCCAAGAAGGATATAGTCATAGCAGCTTAGGGGGTCCGGCAGCGAACCACAGCATGACCTACACACATGCGTGGTGACCCAAGTGCAGGGTGCTGAGTATTAGACTCAATATAAAACTTGACATGAAAAAATTCAAAGACATAGGAAAGTATTTTACAGTATCAGTTTTTTATCCACATCAAAGAACAGGAAAACTGAAATGAAATAGTTTTCTTATGGGAGAAGTTAATTAGTCATGAAAACTTTCAATCAAAATTGAAAGTTACCTTTGGAGACAGAAAATCAAGTTTAACTGAATTAGTATTATATGTAAGTTATATAAAATAAATGTACTTTTATCATTTTTATAGCCATGCAATATAGTTTTTAAGGCCATCTACTATTTTCTATATTCTCTAAAATATATCTTACAAATGAAACAGTAGCCATGTCTAACTTTAATATTTAGGTAAGATGACGACACCCAGATAAAGTATACTTAAGAAAATAATTTGTTTTTAAAGAGACATTTAAATTTTCCTCTTTAAGTTGCAAGTGGTAGTAAGTCCCATAGATTTTAAAGTTAAGCCAAAATATTCTGACCTCAAAATATCTCTCTCCTACCAATACTTTAAACTCCAATTAAATATTTGCTTCTTTGTTACCATTTAAATACCACAGGTCTATAAGAGAAAATGATATTTAGTTGTATCAGTTATTACTCAATTGAGGTTGTGATTTTTCCATTTCTCAGCTTTCTGGAATCCCTAAGAGGGTCTGGAGTAGGACTGGCAGATAGGAGGTAAGAGTGTGTGTGTGTTTGGAGGCGGGGGCGTCGGGGAAGGGGAGTAGGGGCTGAGTGAAACCGTGAGGGCAGCTGCCATCTTGGTTTCAAACATAGACTCTAATTTCATTTTTACTGCATAAAGGATTCCAAGAAAGAAAATTAGAAGTAAATTCTTCTAAACAAGGTGAATGATTCTGCAAAAACATTCTCTTTGTAACTACTTACAATTCTCACCAGTTTCAAAAATGAAATGTTCAAAATTATCTAGAATATAGTGGCAAAATGAATTTGCTTGCCTGTCATGTCCTAAGCTAAATAATTTCAATAAGCCCTTTATAAATAAGAACATTTCAAGGGAAAATGGAATAGTATCTCACTTTGTCTAAATTAATTCACTACTTAAAATTATATTTAATTGGGATTAAAATATCAGTTGTAGGTCCTGTAAGTAGTAGAATATAATATGATTAACTATATACCAGAGCTTGGTAAATAAAGGATTTTGGAAGCTTGTGGGCTCAATATATTTCATCTCATAGCAAGTAAGGGCTTTTTTTTTTTTTTTTTTTTGATGAGAAAAATATAATCACAGCCCCCAAATTCTATTTTGCTAGGGGAAATGAAAACACAGGTAATTGTTAATCACAGATTCTACTTCCTGGGGGTCATAGTCTAAGACAAAATGCAAGTTAACCTTATTTCACGCTCCACTTTCTTAACCTCAGAGATAATATCCTCATCTTTGTACAGAATATATTTTAACATATTCATGCTATTCATTTTTTATATCAAATAAGCTCGTACACATAATTTTCTCCCTCCTGTGAATACTCAGAGTAACTAAAAACTACAGAAAAGCTTACAGTCTATAAACAAGACATGTTTATTTTAATAAATCATCTATTTTCATGATAAAACATTATCAGAATTGTAGGTAGACTCTAGGGTCAGTGTAAATACAACACTTTTGTTTGCACTGAGTAGAAACTCTGCATCCATTTCTACGTTCAAATGATGAGTTGACGCCTTATAACATAGATGTCAATAGGCAATCGAGGGGATGGGAGCATATGTAGGAAGAGAATCTCAGCGACTTGAACATCTCAAATGCTCTGTGAAAAAGCTAATTGAGAGGTAAAAACAAATTAACTGCTATGGAGAAGGACAGTCTCCCTGCGAGAGAGTGAGAGTGTGGCTGCAGCAGTAAGGTTCAGTGGCTGCATTTAGTCCTAGTAACTGCTGGGATAGTAATCCAGCTCTGGCCCAGGGACTTTCCTGCTGATCACCCACCTGGCAATTCTCTGGGCACCTTCAAGGCTGTCAGGAATGTGCAGGGAAAGCCTGTCTCATTAAAACTGGCTCTGCATGGGAGCTGATGCCACCACCAATTGCTCTTTTCTGATTTTGATACAGACACGGCTTTTCTCTTCAGCAGGTCTAGAAAGGGAAGATTGTCTCATGCTGCACACAGAGATTTACACCTGGCTGCAGATGCCTGTCAGGAAATAAGCTGGGTGAATATACTGATATCCCCACCCTGCCCTCCGACCACAAAAAGAAGAAAAGAGGGGAAGATGAAAGCACTGGAAAGAAGGGAGGGTGAGAGGCTTCAGTACCTACTGCTAACTATCTTGCAGGGTATCCTTTGTCTAGTAAGGTAAAATCTGCATATGAAAATGGATTACCTCTATCACATTTTGTTCAACATTTAATAAATGTTCTGGAAGTCACAACCATAATCTTGAACACTCCGATTTTGCCAGTATAGCCAGAATTCCTTAGAAAATGAATGTCAAGTTATCCTGTTTGACACTTGAACTTAGAGCATAGCCTAAATTTGTTTTCTGGCTGTTAACTCAAATACCACCGGTGAGAAAACAGAGCAGGTGAGGAGTTGTAAATTCATATATGGAAAAAACGGAGAAACAGACAAGACTCAAGGAGTGTACAATGGAAATAAAGACACAGTCTTCATGCAGTATAGTGATAAGGGCATCCCCAAAAATCTTGCCACAATTTTAGGGATAACTGGAATAGTTCTCTCTTTCTAGTTACTTAACAGATTCCTAAATGTTAAAAGTTCCAGAACTTTAAATTTTCTTAAATGATCACAAAATAGAGAGAAAATCTCAAATGGTTTCAAGATGCTCTTGTTTTCATTGGTAGAGGAAATTCAAGTATCCAAAGCACAGTAAAGGCCAGGAGGGTATTACAGGTGAAAATAAGTGTCCATTCTGTTATCAGCCAAATCAGACCAGTTTCTAAATATAAATAAGCCTGCAAACTAAAATGATGAAATTATAGTAAAAAGTCAGGGAGACCTACACATTAGTCTTACTGTCTTCAAAAGGCATGCTATTGTTCTAACTGTATGGAAATAATCATGGTTTCGGGCCAAGAACTCATGCTAGCTTCTCTCTGCACCACTCCACAATACTTAGCTCAGTGTGCTGTGGACAATATATATTTCCTGAGGTGTGGGTTTACTGTACTACTCACTTAAAATCATCTTTCTTCTGTCATTGGAAGAATAAAAATTGTTAGATGCATGCTCCAGAGGATGAACAATGCTGAAAAAAGAAATTCTTTAAAAAGTAAATCTCTGAATTATCCTTTTAGAATCTGAAATCTGTTTATGCTATAAGAGAACAAAACAACCAAACAATATGAAAGGAGAAAGGCTTAAAAAAAAAAACTCCAAAAATTTAAGTCATTTGAATCTTGTTTTTATCCAGGTTAGTAAATTCTGCCTTATCTCCCTTGTTCATAGCCAGAGTGAATTTATGTGAAGTTCCTTAAGATTAAACTTCAGGACCATAACTTCCTCAAGCTCCTGAGTGTGACAGAAGGTGCCAAGAATTAGTATCATAGGTGGGGAGGGGGAGTCAGAGAGCAATTCAATAGTATTTCTACATCAGTATTTCTGATAAGCTGCTTAAAAGGATCTTCGAAAAAAGGATCTGAATCCCCAAGCCCCATTAATTTGTTATTTACTTTCTTTTTCTAAATAAATATTTACATGCAGGCCTAATTTTTCAGAGGCTCCTCTCCCCCTAGTTTTACAAGCTCCAGGCCCCATAGAACCATCTCTACTGTCTATTCTAATGGAGCTGCCTCTGCTGGCAGCAAATGGAAGACAACCCACAGAGCATCATTGACCAATTGTGTGTGAAAAGCACTAATTCCAGTGAAAGGACTTCCCTGTACTCATCTTCCACTTGTTCCCCTGGGCTTTCTCCCACCTACTTGGACATCCCACACTCTTGCTCATCAATTCTCTGACACAATTACCCACCTTCCTACTAGTTTTTCCACCCACCATCCCCTACAGATTTGCTAATACCCTTTCCTATCAATTCTTTCTTTCCTGCTTTCCCAGGGAAACACTAACATTTCTGACAGCATCTCCATGGGGATGAAGAGGAGGAGGAGTTACAGGGAAAGAACAGGACTGGGATGGCAGAAGTCACTGAGCCATGGCTACAGCAGATGTTCTCATCATGGCTGGGGGTGGTGGCAGTGACAGGGGAGATGGGGTAAGAGAAGATCTGGAATAGTAAGAAAATGCTCCCAAAACTTGTTGCTTTAAGAGCTTCATAAATTATGATGCACAGTGATTGTGACTCCTAAAGGTAAAAATAACAAGAAATCTCTTAAGCCTACAAGGCACAGAGATCCAAAAGATACATATTGTGGTTTTGACAGTATATGGCCCAACAAGTGCATATGGATATGATATGCATGAGTGAGAATGGTCATGTAGGAATAATGTGATTATGAATGATGAAACTTAATGTTTTTCTGTTGTTATGGTATGCTTTCCTTTTTCTTTTTAAACAAATAACTTTAAACAAGCAGGGTAGAACATCTACTCAGGATTTTCTGAGTCCTTTACCTTGTAAATCCACTCAAATGTTGCACTCTATTATGCAATGTGAGAGCAAAAATAGGGATGGGGAAAATGAATCACATAAGGAGTATGTCCTTTTAAAAGGCAACCTTCTAATATTAAGGCCTAACCAAAACCTACTATGACTAAAATTATCAGTGAAAGATCTGATGAAATGAGGATCTCAATGAAGAGGAGATGAGAACCATATACACTGGGAGGATTTGGAATTGCATCCTGCCTACAGCCTCTATTTGAATACAATTGTTGTAGAAGATAAAGGTAATTACAATCAATTATTTTGGTTACTGAAGCTCAGCCGCAGACTTATCAACAGAGTGATATAAATAATCAAATAGAGAAAATTAGGAAGATGATGATCCCAATTCATTTTTATCCAACACATTTTTTTAATCAAAATGAACTGAAAGGTGGGGGATACAGTTAACTAGAGCCATGCCTTCCATTATAAATTTAAAAATACATCTGTTTCTTGATATATCATCCAACATTCTGCATAGTAGGTCAGCTAAAGTTGTTCATAACCAGAAAATACTTGGCCCTACCCAGAGTGAGTCAGAGTTAACTGGATTAGAGACAGTGCTACAAGGAAGAGCAGCTCACACATGTCATGGGAACTTAAGGGTTTGGCCAGGCAACTGATATGAGCTGGTTCTGGAATTGACAAAAGATGATATAGAATATGACATGTGGTCTTAGCTCAATGTCTTTTCAGCTGGAATTGGCAATTCTCCACACCTGAGAGGGAGTGCAGCAAAATGTCTCAATTCTAGGAGATTCACAATTCTATTTCAGGTATATTGGCTAATCCAGTTTTATCTCTACTATCTGGCTTCTTCGGACATAAGAGCTGATTCAGAAAAGTACAGATCTCATTTTCTTTTCCATCAGTCCCAACATTTATTCCCCAGAAATTCAAGTTACAACAAGCCATCACTGAACAAAAACTTTATAAGAGATGCACAGTAGGAGAATCCTTCATGTTTCCACCATTGGCATGAATAACTTCAAGGAGTGAGCATAGATAATAGTAAAATTTAATAAACAAAAATGTAAAGAATCATACCTTTGTTTTTAATATGACCTATCTAACTGTAAGTATATAATTCAGCTTTTAATAATGACTATATTTAACGCTTGGCTCACAAAATTCCTGAAAATTATTAACAATCAGAAATCTTAAGGAAGTAGGTGCCAACACCAGCATACCCACCAATTAAATGAAATCTGTAGAGGTGGGGGCACCATGTGTTTTAAGTTTTCCAGATAATTCTAATATGGAGGCAGGATTAAAAAACACTGCACCAAATGATGGGGCTGAATTTCAGCTTTCTTCAAATATAGAAAGAGGTATTTATTCTTTGAGTGAAGTTAGATATTTTCAAAGGGAACTTAGATAGGAAGGAGAAGCAAATGAGGGTAAGTATTTCATGGCAAAAGAGTTCCAAAGGAAAAGAATGCCTTGGAGGAGGAAGAAAGAATACTTAGACAAGACTAGAGTGACTAGTCACCTTTTCTGTTTGGAACTGAGTGGTATCCTAAATGTGGGATTTTCAGTACTAAAACCAGGAAAGTCACAGGAATATCATTAAAGGCATTTGTTCTGTTTTTTTTAAATTGATTTTTATTAATTTAAATGGAAAAACAAACTGCACGTGGTTAGTGGCTACTTATTGGATAACAGTGATTCTAAACAAATACAAGATTACTTATTTGTTTATATAAAATTCTTCTTTTATTTGCCGTATGGAAACTTGAAGCATATTAAAAGGAGAATAAGTGAGAGTAACAATTTAGGTCATAAAATTAAATATTTGCTATCAAGTTCATGTGCTTATGTGAATAAGTGATAGAAATTATCCAGAAGTATTAAAAAAACATAAAGAAAAAGACTTTTTTTAATAGTCCTATAATAGTTGCTATTACAAACGACTGAGGATAAATGGCACTACTAAGGAACTCATGTACCCTCACCTAACTCCTCTCTTAAGTTAACAGCAAGGACTTTGCAAAATGGTGGAACAGATCTATAACCAAGTCAGAAATCTGGAAAAGAACAATGCTACTGGACTACAGGAATATTGACCTTGATATCTTGAACATGACTTTTAAAATCTTTAACTGACTACCACATGTCATGAGAAATAAATTATATTATTTATCATAGAATTACAGTCGTCCAAAGATAAATTTTTACATGACAATATTCCCATTCTAAAAAAAAAAGAGTAATATCCTTTAAAAAAAAGTTATAGATAGAAAATATATTTATAATACACTTTGCAGAATAAAATGAAATATTAAGAAAGAAGAACTACAGAGCTAAAAGCTGATAAAAATGTAGTTTGCATGTTATCACATATAAATACAAATATAATTAGAAGAAAGTGAGTTATATTAATGGTCTCTTAGAAAAGAGCTATATTTTGAGGAATTCAAGTTTTACTAATTATAGCTTCTTGAAATATGGAAAATGAAATTATAGACAATATTAACCTGACAGACTTAATGTGGATTCTCTATTTTTCTCTAGTATAATGAACAAGTATTGAAATCTCCTAGGCTTTCAATATCTAAACTCCTATAGCCAAGTATGAATTATTCTTTTTCTCTTTCAAAGAGAAAGTCTTGAGCATTTAGTCATCTTGTCCTGACAAATAACCAATTCACCTTTCTTCCCAGTATATTCTTAAGTATTGATTTTACCCAGTGAACTCAGACATGTGTCACACTTATCCAATACAGATCCTGTTCCTTAGAAATGTAGTTTGAACATCAGTCACCTGGCCTTTCACTTCTAATTCCTATTGCCACTGTCTGTCAATTATTATAGCATGTTCATTTCTCTTAAATAAGTTATTCTGAAAAACTGAAATAGTGACTTCTGTGGAAAACATGCTTCTTGGAAAAACATGCAAATGTTTTTAAATCTCTTCATTAAAATATCTGTCTGGGTTGAAAACTAGTTCACATTTATAAATCCATATATAAATGGTCTCCAGGTATTTTCTTTTAAACATGCTTTCTAGATGGTAATATTAGCACTTGTAAGTCAAACTCCAGTTCGAGGAAAACAACATAAAGAGAAATTCAAGCTGAGTGGCATTGTTACAGGGTCTTCAAATAGAGCAGTGTTTTCATCTCTAGCGGAACCCAATGAGAGTCACAGAATGACACCCACCTTGAGCTGCAGGCCTCCTGGGATAAGAGTGTTTGCTGGAAGGCTTTTAATGTGTTGGTAGACATATGAGGAGAATTGCTCCTGCTCAGCCTGTAATTGGGGGCCAAGTTTAGAGAGATGACCTCTGTTGCTTTTGATAGCTGTCTGCAATTCATCAATCAGCCTGCTCACCTGAAGGGGTTAAATTACAAGAGTTGTTAGCAAGAAGTAATTGTTGATGTCACACCTATTAGATTTTTTTGAGTACCTCATCTGATGGGGGGGAAATGACTTCAAGAATTTGAGTGTAGATCTATCTTCAAGTAAAGACAATAGAAAAGATATACATTCCCTCATCAACAAATTTTATTTATAGGAAAATTTCTAATCTTGTGACTTTAGTAATATAGACTAGGTAGACATTTACAATTGGGGAACGAAAAGTGTATCTGGATATAAAATATGTATATTTCCATCTGATAAGTTTGCAAGAAACTTTTGAACTGCTTAATAGAACAAAATTTTCCTGACTTTAAATACTCATATATACACACAGATGTGTGTAGGTATATGTGTGTATATATACATATCTCAACAACAATATTTAATTTTAATATATATACTTTCCTTTTATTTTACTCTCTACACGTTATATATATTTCTTAACTTGCATATTAAATTCATTAACATTTTGTTGGTCCTTTAAATATACTAATCTATTATATGTCTTGCAGATTTCCCAAAATGCAATTTTCTAAATCTCATTAAATACAATTTCCCAAAATATTCATATTTCAAAGACAATATTATATTTTAACAGTATTTGAATATATATCAATTTATGAATAAAGCATAGAATTTTTCAGAAAAAGTAAAGGTTTAGTAGACACACGAACCACTCATTTTTAAATTTCTAGATTTCTAATCATTATATTTAAGGCAAACATATGAACTTGACTATGGATTATTAATAATACTTCTGACAGACCTATAAAGAGTAAACTAGTATTGTAACCCATATCATTTACAAATTAAAAAGTCTTTCATGTACTAACACCTAATTCTTTTTTTTTTAATCTCTCCCAGTTGTCCTTAAGTGATCCATCATCTACCCCCTTTAAGCAAAGCTTTCTTCTAAATAAAGGGTTAATAAACATTTTCTTTATTATGTCTGATAATAAATATTTTCAGCTTTTTGGTCCATAAGTTCACCATTAAAACTATGTGACCTTGAAGTTATACTCTGAAAGCAGTCACAGACAGCATGTAAATAAATGGACATGGCTGTGTTCTAATAAAACTTTATTTAGAAAAACAAGAAATGGAGTAGACAGCTCTTCTTCTGAATATGTGTGTGTATGTATGCATGTGAAACATGTGCGTGTGTGTGTGTGTGTGTGTGTGTGTGTGTGTGTCCTCTTCTTTTCCGTTCTTAGAAGAGATAACCTAGTCTGAGTCCTCATGTCTCATCCCATCCCTCTGCTTGGATTATTAAAATACCTACTGAATAGTTGCTCTGTCCCTAATCTTTCCCCCTCTAACTCATCCTGCCATGTCTGCCAAATTAATCTACCTTGCATAATATATTGAACTCTCCAGCTGTTCCCCAAGAGTCTTCAGTTTGGTATTAAGATTCAAGATCTTTTCGTATATTCTGGAATGAATTTTTATATTTTATTTAGTACTTTGAAGAAAAATGCAATATATAAAATATTAAAATGATGATCATTATTAGGCAATGGTTTCTATCTCACATTCACCATATTACTCTCCAGCAATATTATCCTCAAAAATAATGGATAGCAGTAGCTATCATGTCAAAGTTAGAGCTAAAACTGTTCAGGTGACTTTCTCTTATAGTTGTAAGAAAATTAAAATCCAAGAACAAAAGATTTTAAGTACAAAGACTCATTTTTGGAAAGAACTAATCCTCTCAAAACTTATCCCTAGCATCATATGATTCAAGAAGATACAATTTTATGTACTCTTTAGAATATACTATTATGCAATGTATTGTGCTAGTCAACAATGCTGCCTTCTTTAATTTTATGTACTGCACTTCATGCTATAGCAAGTCACAAAAAAAGAGGAATTTCAGACTTTGATTTGAGAGGATTTTTATACATGACTGGTTTTACTGTCACAATCCATAGCTTTTCACAAATAGAGGATTTCATGTGACATCAGAAATCAACCAAGCATACAACTGATGATGTCATTTGCATTCTAAAGAACCATTGGTTAAACCCTTAAAAGTTTCATTACCTATAAGTTATTCATTACTTCAAAAAGTTTCTCTATCATTTCTGCTATCTTCCTTGTCTCTTGATTGTCTGTGAATGTATATGAAGTGCGATTATAATTTTCACCTGTTTTTTAAAATAAATTATAAATATTAAATAAGATGTCTTATCAAACATTAATTTATATTTTAAACACAGGATAAAATATATTATGTATCCTGTCTCTGACACTTTGATGAAGTTTCCATCCAATTTTACTAAAATTTTATACTTTACATATTCATAAGATCTTTTATTCTCAAACTGCTACATTTTGTTCTTATCTACTATGATAAGATGTTAGCCTTAAAAAAAAACTACAATAATTTACTCATACCAAAATTGGATAGGTAATACTTCTGAGTTATTTTACCTGATATGATTTTTTTTTCAATTCATAGATGTTGCTTAGAGGAGGAAAATGTTCTTTAAAATTCTCCATCATGAATCTTTTTTTTTCTGCAAATCCTTTTTTTTTTCTCTCTCTCTCTACAAAGGCAATGTGAATAGGGGTAAAAGAAGACAAAACTTGACCTTTTGTGATCCCAGCATTAATGGGTCTGTTCATAATTCAATCTATGTGTGTGTGGAAGCATCCATGTGGAAACATAGAGGCCTGAGAGACATAAAGCCTTTCCCTTTAAACATTATCTGACCCTATCAGTCCCATTCACAAAAGAAGGCTTACGCATGCATATGTTGAAAAAATGCACCATCTCATTGTGCAGCAGAAAGCCTCCACATTCTACTCTTCACTCTTCGTGGAAATGCAGCGCGGAAGTGACACTTGTACAGAATTTGGGAGAGTGACAAATGAGCAGAAGGTAGAAAAAAAGGGTATTCTGATGAGGAAACAAACCAAACTTCTGAAAGAATGCAAATGCACACCTGTCTATAAACATAGACATAGATTTTTGCATAATAGGTAAAGAAGTTTGGTCAGGTTTGTATAATAGATTCAAGATACACTTGAATTTAAATTCTCAAGATGTTCTAGAGTCAGTCCAAAATATTATTCTGTTTATAATCACTCTAAAATACATACATATTTAAGTTCCACAATCTGAGCCATACCATCTGCATATTGTAATTTGACTAGATGAATGATGATATCATTCCTTGTCATTCCTTGTTTTTCTAGTGATGAGTCCAGCTACAGGCCTGGCCTGAAAGCCATGTGGCCTTGAGTCCTCCTAGTTAGTAAGGGGGACTCCAGAAAACTTTGCATTGAACAGTCACTTGAAATCAACACAAAGGGCAGTAACCTCTAGGCAAGGAATGTCATTTGTGGGGGCTACCACTGATTTATTAACTCTTCAGTTTATGAAACTTTCCCCAAAAAACAGATTGTGCTTTATCCAAGTCAGTAGGGTAGCTGAGTACTTCCCTTTCTACGCCATGTGCTAACTAATATACAAAAACAACCCCTAAAAATACTTATTTACTAGGTCCCTTCATGTTCACATGATCAAAGAGAGCGTGGTCAGTGTCACTTTAAGCCACCCATTAGCACATCCTGCTGTGATGTCTGACTGGGCCAATGACACCACCAAGGAAACACCTGTTGAGATGTAAATGATAGGAATGTCATCTTGGCATCTGACATACAGGATGATCTCAAAGCCAGGTCAGTACTTAAAGGTGAACCAAGAAACCTTTCAATTATTAAGAATCAGAAAGAGGACAGGGAGATAAAAATGAGTATTTTAAGGTTCGTAAAAATCTTTGTTTCAGGTCAGAACGTACAGTGTTTTTCAGGTGAAGTTAACGTAAGCCAGACTTCATGAATGAAGACTAGAGAAGACAAGAAAATCTGTGAGCAAAGTTAGGAATCTCTTAATGTGTAAGCACGAGCTGCAGTCTAACTACCGGGATACCTGAAATGTGTAGCACCTCTTATTCCTATTATCCCTGATACTACCATTTTTTAAAACAGTTTCCTAGATACCTTCTGAGATAGAAAATATTTTGGAAAGCTATTTTGCTTCTATCCAGAGGACACTTATCTGTTGTCTTTAGGACAATGCAAGAGTCTGACATATTTATCCACTCATGAAGGAAAAGTCAGCTGAAATTAAAGTCATTTTAAAGAACTTTATAACTCACTGGCAACAGGGGTAGGTTGATAGCAAACAGAACAATGTCACTTATACCTTTAGAGGCAGCAATGAGAAAGTACCTCTGAAACGTCTAACAATCAAAGCACAATTGATGAAGGATCCCAGATATTGTCCTCTGAAATCAGTTGCCATCTTGGCATCAATGACTGAGGATAACAAGGCAGAGTCATCCCGCAGAGTTATAGGGTCTCTTTGAGGGTCCACTTTAGCTCAAAGATATACCAACAGCTTTGCAAACCTTCCTTAGACTGAAAAGGGAATCTAAGATACTTCTACCTAATCTTCCCTCCCTTTCTCCTTCACTAGTGTTCAGGCCTTCATTTTAGTCTGACAGTCTCCTGGCTTTACTCAGAGACCATTTCCAAAAAGTTTGATGTATGTTAATATATATCATCACTGCAAAGTGGAATTGTAATGCATATATTATCACTCCCAGTTTTCATATCAAAGACTACATTAAATAAAACAAGATTTAAATAATAAAACTGTAGGCAATAGAACTCAGTCTCAAATCTTATGGACTTTGAAGCATGTCTAAAAACATAATTTTAGAAAAAATTAAAGAATGGGCAAAATTCAGTACTGAAGAAGTCTTACCCAATTTTTCCCATCTCTTCAGTATCAAGATTTTATATCTACATGAAATTAGAGCCAACAACTTTTCTAAAACTAGGGGCAAAATTTGATATCACTGATCTTTTTCAAATCAAACCCTAGAAATTACATATCAAGATTAGTCAATTTCAATGTAATAACAAATTATCCTATAACAAATGGAATTTATTTAGAGGTTATTAACACACATATGCACTCATACACATGTATACACACAGAGGCAGATTCCCTTTACTGTGCATTTGGAGCCATCATTAATTAAGCAAATATGCGACCAAAATAGAGTACAATGCAAGAACACTGAACTACATAGGTACGAAATAAACATAAAGCTTATTATAGTGAAGAAAGATCAAATAAGAATACTGTGGTTTTTCTGGAAAAGACAATTTTCATTTCTAAAGTCGCTAATAAAATGACATTAAAAGTAATATATTCAGCATAATAATCATTTTCCTGAGCCACTTCAAGTTTCAGTTTCCTTAAAGTCACAAATTGGCATAAAACATCAGAGCAAAATAATTGTAATAATTAAAAGTCAGTTATACCGCTCATTCTTTTAGCTTATTTTATATTTAATTGCTATTAAATATTTTTGTTATATCATTATAATGATACTAATTTAGAGATATTGACTTGCATTTCCTAAAGCTTACCATATCAAGATATATGATAAATTCATTTCAAACTTGCTATAAACATTTAATAAAACTTTAACTGTGACCAAAAAAAAGTTTTTGAAATATTGAATAGAGGACAATTTTAATTTTTTAAAATTTGTAAGTAACATCATAGTCTTTTAATTTATTACTATTAAGTGGGATGAGTCAGAACTATAACTTAAATATATGTAACTTACTTATTACATTTTAGAAATTATCGAAGATCAGCTTTTCTTATGAAATATTCTCTACTGAGATAGCCAATCGAAGCTTGCCATATAGTCTTTAATACTGGACATATATATTCCTAAATATAAATGTAGTTTCTAATGTAAGACTTGAATTCACTCAGCAAAATACGATGCATTGTACCCGTCCCTCTATTGTAGCAAGTTATCAACAGAGACACCATCACAATAAGAAAATATTAAAACCCTAAAGCTTGGATATATTTCTTGGCCAAAATATCAAAAGAGAACTACATGAATAGTTTAATTTTTTAATATTCACAATATCATCTTCTTTAAGTTTCTTAAAGATTTTATTTACTGACAGTAGAATATGGAAATTAGCAAATTCATCATTTTTCCTGAGAAAAATTAAATGCTTTTGCATTCCAGGAAGCTACATGAAAATCATTTTCCCCTTTTGTCTAATACCAATTTTGTATTATTATTTCATTTATGGAATACGCTGTCAACTTCACAGCATGAGCTTTGGAGAGAAGGCTTGCTTTAATAGTTCTTCATTACAGTATTGCCTACAGAATCTTATGATTAGCTCACTTAGGATTGACATTTGTAAACTACAATTTTTCTCTGATAAAGATAACATTGTTAGCACTTTTAAAATTCAAAACAATAATAATATTCTAGAAAGCCAGAAAATAAAAATAAGATTTAGTTTATTCAAAGTTCAATTAAATTTTAATGTTTTTTATTTTAACGTTTCCAGATTCAAGTCACATGTAATAATTACTTAATTTAGGAAATTTATGATAATGCAGTCATACTAGTTTTCAGAAAATTATAATGATTTATTCTTGCAAACATAATTATTTTTTAAACTGCCTGTATCAATAAGATAATCTCCAGTTTTAACTATTTTTTTCCAGAATATCATCAGAAAACTACAGTCGGTTAAATAGCAAACTCAAGTAGAATCTGTCTTAATTTTAAATTATTCATTACAGTTTACCATGGAGTTTTAAAAAGTAAGCTCTTACTTCTTCTTTTGCTTTATGTTGTTCCTTTAGGGTCATTGAAAGAATGGCTTTTTCAGTAATTTTCCCTTTCTGTTCATTCACAGCCAGGTTCAACTGAAAAATAAATGAATAAATGCAATGAAAATAGGCACCTATTAGCACCAGATAGCAACATTTTTCAAACAATTTGAGTTAATTTTCACTCTACTTAGATTAAACTGAAAGTTCATTTTTATCTTTAAAACATTTAACCCTCTGAATTTTTAACTTCTACTTTTCATTATTTTCAAATTTACCAAAATATGACTTAGAAGTGTTTAATTATAGACTTTTGACACTGTTGGTTACTTTTTAAAAGCATTTTATCAAAATTAATATAGTAACATTTTTTTTAAATTTAGCTGTTATTTCCTATTAAATTCTCTCATTGTCAGTAGGGAATAAATTGCTGATAAAATCCAAGGGCATAAACCAAAAGTAAATGTCAATTCAAACACTCTAAACAGTGCAAAATAATTTAGAAAATTTATTACAAAAAATAACACACCTTAACTATACAGACAATTACTTCTGACCTGCTCTATTTACAAAGTCAGATGACTCTTTCACTATTGCTGCTAACGCCTATATTATAAAAAGCTAAATGTGGTCCATTATAAATTTCTTTATAGAGAATCCTCATAAAAATGCTATTTACGACAAAAGGAAAAAGCTAAATTCATACAATAACATTCACTTAACTTATTGGCATTAATAGAATGCAAGGAAATAAGAGCCTGATACAGAACCCTCTGAATTGTCACATTTAACAATTTTTAAGCAATGAACTTGCCATATTGTCTCTCCTTATTGAGGATTAAAAATAAATAATCACCATGTTTTTTATTTTGTTTTGTTTGTTTTGTTAAAGTTGTTTTTGTTTTAAATAGGCTTTCTCAATTGTATTCCAGGCAACACATATATGAGTTAATATGAATCTCTAATCCACACTGTTTCTGAAGACTCACTTGTATACATAGGATAAAATGTGGTTGGGGTCAACAATATGGCCTCCTCAATCTAGTTATGCATATATACTAGACGAATAGTATTAAACCTGCAAACACTTCATCCACTGATATGCTTTACAGCTCCATATATCAGAGATTCTGTTTTGGTAGAGAGGAAAGACCCAGGAATCTTCAGGTGAATCTGATATCATCCTAGATAAGGAGTTAACAGATATTTCTGTAAAGGGTCAGGCTTTAGACTTGAGGGGAGGGAGTGGAGAATATAGTCTCTATTATAATTACTCTACTCGGCCCTTGTAACATGAAATAGACAATACATAACTGAATAAGTATAGCTATCCTTCAATAAAACTTAATCAACAAGTGACAGGCTGAATTTGGCAACTAGGAAGTGGTTTGCCAACTCCTGTTCTAGACTGAGAACCACTGGTACAGATTTGTTTATGATGATAAAATCATTACATAAAACTCTTTTTAGGATCACTCTCCACAAGAGATATTTGTTCCTGTAAAGACTTAATACAAAAAAAAAAAAAAAAACGAAAAAAAACCCATACTATAGAAAGTCAAAAATCAAGCTCGACTTCCAGCCATTGAAGCCTATATTGGTGTAACATAATTGATTTGTCTCTGGTTATGCTTACTGGAAGGTTGTCTGCTCAAGAGGTGGCAAGTGTGGAGGAGAATGACTGGGAAATATTCACCAAGTTAATCTACTCATTGCCAAAATAATTTCTAAACGCAAAAACACTCAGAGCAGATCTCTTATTAAATGGAAACAAAACAAACAAAAGCAGAGAGATAGGGAACTTGTTGGTGCCACAGAAGTAAGTCATAGTCTAATGAGGTCTCCCAGGGCAGTGACCTTTAAAAGTTAATTTTTAAAGGTGGATCGTTTTTTTTTACCATTGAAAATACCACAGTTGGAAAAATCACCTCCATTCTAATGCTCAACTTCTAAAGAAGCACTTATTAAATCCATATAAACCGAGAGGAAATATTGCAGTGTTACTTAAAAGCATCATATGAACACACAAAACAGAAAATCATCAGATATTGAGAAATAAATGGTCAACAAAATATAAAGATAACACGAGCTGTTTTTACTCTCTCTGGAAATCTACCAGCCGTTCCAAAAGAGAACTATTTTAATACAACCATTTAGAGAAAATTATTGAGAGTAAAAGTCAAATGAAGAGAGTACATTTTCACCCTGTGGTATTTATAATATGCAGTGCTAACAGTGTCTCTCCCTCAAGCACCAGGACATGATAAAAATAGTAGGGTACTCTCCGGTCACTTCCAAGGAGAACATCCTGTTTCTTCATTAAGAAAGCTGTAAGCTTTTGATTTTCTGTTCTTACCTAAAATATATTAAATCATTTTGTCAATGGGTTTGGAAGTTTAAGGTTAATTTTGTCATGTATAAAAAGGTACAAAATTCAGATTAAAAATAAAGAACAGAGAGATGGCTAAAATCTTTACAAAACTGTAAAAAGTCAAATCTACCAAATGGGGGAAGAGGAAACCAAATCTCTTTGTTCTAAATAAATCTTCCCCTTTTTAAAATAGAGAAAATTCTTCCAAATATTCATGATGCATATAAAAATCTATCTAAAAGCTAAATAGGAAGATTTAATTTATCACTTTTGTTGGGCCGTGGATTTTTAAAACATTTAAGTAACAGATATTAGCTATTAAAATTAAGTTAAAGTTGGACTCAGTCAATATTAATGATAATAAAAATTAAGTAATCAAGAGACTAGTGAAGGACAGTAGCAGAAATGGAAGACGCAGAAAACAGAACAGCTCTGTCAAAGAAAATGGAACAAGGGTACATCAAGAAAATGGTCTGGTTAGAGAAAGAGATTAAAAAGTATGAAGTTCACCTCAATTTGTTTGGAAATTAAGGGGAAAATCCACAAATGTATACCTGAAACAACAAATGCAAAGTCAATGATTTTTTTGTCATCGTTACTTTTCACATATGTATATATGTATAATATATATGTATAAAATAAAAATATTAACTCTAAGTTGCAGGCAATAGACTTTTTACGTTTGCTAAAGATCTAAAGGATCATAGTTTAGTAATATATAGTTTTATATAAAACATGTGACCTGCTGTGATTATACTAGAAAGTGTTCTTAATTTTGAGCGATTCCTCAAACATTCGCTGACTCAGGATGCTCTAACATGAACATCCTAGAGAGGAAAACAGGCTTAAGACCTGGCAAAACACAAAAAGCACAGAAATGATCTCAATTACGTGAATCATTAAAAGTACATGACTTTCCTTGCATGTGTTTTAAATCTCTCCAAAATAGTTTAAAACAAATTTACAAAAATCATAAAGACTAATTGTGTAAAATGCTAACGACAATAAGATAAATTCTTATTTTGGTGTGTTCCGTCTGCATAATTTATATTGACATTCCAGGTAGATAGTAGTCAAAGAGGGAAAAGCATATTAGCCCAACCAGACTCTCACT
The DNA here is from genome assembly GCA_004363575.1 of Solenodon paradoxus. Lineage (NCBI taxonomy): Eukaryota > Metazoa > Chordata > Mammalia > Eulipotyphla > Solenodontidae > Solenodon > Solenodon paradoxus. The sequence goes on from RJWH01000911.1 coordinate 39,883, forward strand.
GCTCTGAACTCTGTCTCTATATTCAAAAGAGTAAATGATTCAAATGTGAACAATATGATATGTTGTATGTAATACCCTTAATAAGCTAACATAACAAAAAACCCAGAAACTATCCATCAAAAATATTTTGACCGGTAAATATTATCTATTAATAAATTATTTGATCCATATTTTGCGTGAAGATCAATACAATCAATACAGGTTAGCATAAATAACAGGACAACAAGCCTTCATATATATTGACAAGTTTCCCAATGGTCTGTTAATATACAAAAGACTGGGACAAATTACTTATTTATATATACAAAACATGGATATAAAGGCCAGCTGCAGGTATTTTTTTGGAAAGTGCATTTTAATAAGGTCCTATTCAGTTAGGGAACAAATGGGGAAGAAGTAGTTTGCACTACAGAGTTTAGCGCAAGAGCTTTCTCTTTTTCTAACCACGAAATCAATCATTTGTCCAGACTGTGGGAGTCAGAGTTAGTTACTGAAAAGAACTCCGTATATAAACAAGTCAATAACTCATTGTGTGTTATTGTCGAGCTGAAGAAGTCGGCTTTCAAAAAGCTGCCCCTGCTTCTCTCAGAATGAATGTCACTGTATTCAGGGACTAGGAGAGAGTCCTTTGTTTCCAGCCATTGCTGGCTGCCATTTATGTATGGGAACAGGAGGTGGCTGCTAGGAGAGTGGGGGAAGCCACTATTTGGTATCAAGGATGTCCAGGAAAAAACTTTGAATGTTGTCAACTTAAATGATCTGTGCCTGAAAATGCATTAATGGAATTGACAAAGAGTAAACACATACACACACACACACACACACACACACACATTTGGTAAAGGAACTAAATAATGAGTCTATATTATTTTCAGTTGGATCAGGCTGATATTTTTTGGTTCCTTACCTGTCAACCAAGATGTACAGTTTGAAAAGTTCAAATGTAAAAAATCAAACTGATGAATAGGTCAACATGCCAAATAAATGTTATCTGTTCCCGCCATAACTATCAACAGTGATTCTTGGGACCCTCAAATGTAGTTTTCGAAGTGTAAGTGCATGTGTATGTGGGGGTTGTGGGGCTGCTTTCTTTAAGGAACGTACTCAACACTGAAATAAACTGCAACTACTTTTATTTAAGAATAATTTAAATATCCTCTAGAATTTGAACTGAACCTAAAATTTATAAAATATAAATAACATACTCTTACTTCATCTCAATCACTGTTAAAAACCTAGTATTTATTAAGAATCAAACTAGGGACTCTGAAGAAGTACCAGAGAAAGATTTCAAGGTTTATAATTAGGTTAAACAGATAAAAAATACATGTAAACCTGTTTCATAAATTGTCTTCATTTTTTTTTTAATCTTGCTTTGGTCTCTGATACCTTTAAACGAGAACTAAACCTCTATATTAGATAAAGATGGAGTTGCAGGCAAGGGGAGAGTTGAGAACCTCGAACTGAATTCAAGTGACCCCTTTCTAGAGAGCTTGCATTTTTCAGTTGTTTATAAATCTTTAGAGTACTGGATTGTGCAGTAATTTCTTGGAGTCAGTAAGCTAAAGATTTAAGGTATGCAGCTTAGTTATAATAAGGTAATTGGGACTTGGGATGAGAGTGTGGGTCAGTCATAGCTGGACAGGTATTGGGAATTAAAAAGGTGAAACCCACCATACTTCCTCTGGTATTAGAAACTCCCCTCTTAAGGTTTTCCCTGAAGCAACCATTTGGTCCTGGCTTGAGTGATGTGTGGTGTTGCTCACGCTATAGAGATATAATTTTTCTCTTTATGCCAGTACCCTATGGCAATTTTCCCTAGCCTACCTCTCAGAGACTTCCATGTCCTAAGAAACACAGAAACCTAGTTCAGAAAAACTAGACCTCAGACCTGCTCTGCCTGCTCATACCATGACATCTTGATGATGTGATTATAGGATACCACTTGCTACAGAACACCTTCCTCCCTCTATCCATATTGAAGGGAGCAGAAGACCCTGTCTGCCTAAGGGCTTGTTTCTACTTCTCTGACACTCCTCACCCTCCCCTTCTGTACTCTCTAGAAGAGGAACTTGGGACTTCCGCTTCTGGCTATTTTACTTTCTTAGCTCTCTCTAAGACTTTTTCTACATGTCCTCTAGACAGAGGGGGTAGATTTTTCTTTTAGGTCCATTTTATATCTTTAGGCTGACCCTACTTACTGTTTTAATGGGCCAGTACCATTTTTTTTTTTTTTCATATTTCCCAACCATCCCTTTGTTTTAATATAAATGTCAATTTTGTCCAGGTTTTAATAAACCAGGGCCTTTTTTAATGTGGGGCAAAAGGAGCAGTTGAGGTGCTCTGGGCCCAGTCTGTTGAGGGAACCCAAAAGCAGCTGCCCCTTCGCCTTACATTAAAGATGGCCTTTGTCGGCGCTGTCTGTGGTGGTCATGTCCACTATTGCTGTTTATGGTCACTATTGCTATTTCTGCCCGCTATGTGGAAACAAGCTGGCCAAGAAGAGGATTCCCCCTTCACCCTGCTGGAAGCTTGTTTCTTCCAAGGGAGCAGAACACCACAGTGTGGTAGAGCCACAGGTAAGTTCTATGGGGGTTACCTCTGGCACTGTGGGAGTTATTGGGCATTTGTGGCACTGAGATGGCTAAAACACCATGTTGTTTAGTCAGGACATTTAGAGCAGGCCTAACGGGCATCAAATTTGTTTCCACCCGGTGCCTAAGTTCTCTGCACCAGTGCTGGCCATTTGTATGAAGTATCTTGATGACACATCAAGCGATCATCAATGGGCATCACGTAGTACTTACTTGTTTCTGGGCTGACTGCTCAGCTCCTGCTCAAATTGTTCTGCCCGCTTAGTCACCAGTATATAACGCCATCCCGGTTTTTGTCATCCCAATGTCCCATTTTTGTCTCACAGAAATATGGTCAATGTATCTTCCTTTTTCCTGACTCCAACAAAGGCTTAACAGTTGACTGAGTCATTACTCCTAACTTATGTGATCTAATTGAAATTGACACAAATTCATTATCATTGAATTCTTTTAAGTACTGAACTAGTTAGCTCTAAGTTATCTGTTTATATGCTAATTGGAGGAAGTAAAGGGTTTTGTTGAGAAGTAAATCCTCTCTCAAGGTACCAGCATTGTTTTTAATGAGACTTACTTCATGATTCAACTGTACAGCTCAGAAAAGATTTTATTGCAACAAATTCTAGAGACACCTGGAGTAGTTGAGGCAGTTGTTAGGCTGGCCCAGAAGGACAAAATGGCCGCCCAGAAGGACAAAATGGCAGCCATACCCGGAAAAGAAGCTGACGAAACCACACCTGGAATCACAGGACCAATCCCCAATCGCCACGTATGAAGCCCACGAAATTCTTTTGCTTAAAGATCGCGCTTCCCTTTGTTCGGGCGCGACTTCCCCGGCCCTCGTTCTGCGGACCGGAGAACCTCGCCCGGGTGCGCAAACCCCAATAAAGCCCTGGCTATTCGACTTTTTGTCTAATTGACTTTCTTTCCTCGTGAAGCTCAGAAAAAACCTTTCAGCAGTCATGTACTTGGAAAGACCAAAAAGAAAAGTATGCTGATCATTTTTAAAGCCCTACCCCTGGAACATTACCCATTATTATTTCTGAAAGACTCCTTTAAACTTGTCACATTATTAAGACATTTTAGTTGGATACTTTAGATCTCTTAAAGTAGTGCAGTATTTACTGTCCAGGCATACATGTCTACCTGTTAGGGTTTATTGGTTGCAGTCACTGGGATCTATCTCAAGTTAACTTAAAAACAGAATTTAATGGTATGAACATCTAGGCATATATCCAGACAACACAAAAACTCTAATCAGAAAAATTATATGCACTCATTTTCATAGCAGCACAATTCACAAAACCAAAACATGTAAACAACCTAAATGCCCATCAACAGATGACTCTTAAAAATTCATAAAAATGTAACATTAAATAATATAATATACTTACACATGAATAACTGTACTAGACATTTTCCCAGGTCTAAATAGATTAACAAAAAAGTGCAATATTGTTAAGAAGACAAACACACACACACACACACACACACACACAAACACAACAGAAATTTAGAAAGAATAGCATGAGGTAAATCATAACTAATTGCTAAATGGTGGTACAAACAAAGCAATCTACAAGCACAAAGGATAAATGTGATTTAGGAATGGCAACAGATTAGTGAAATATAGAGTAGTATTTGGCTCGATGAGGGAGAAGTGATAATATGGGGCAATATCATTAATAAATATTAATTATTTATATTATCAACAATTAATAAGTTGCATGATGAAATTTGCTCTAAATACAATCAATAAAGTGACTTGACATGTTGTGGGGAAGGAAAGGAGAGGAAACAAGCTAAGCCTTGAAGGACAAACAAAGACAGGGCACAGCAGATCCAAGTATATCAGCTTAGGGGAATGGTCTGGCTGGAAGGAATGTTTCACTCTGAGGAACAAAGGTTAGATGAGGAGTGTGAGCCTATACTTAACCCATTTCTGAATTGATAAAGTAGGGGTGCCCAGTCCTATAATGAGGGCACAATCAAAGACTCAGTTCTTAGCTTTTCCTTGACTTAGTTTCATCCTCTCATATTATATATGTTTAACTCAGTCCCAATCTTAAAGGTGCCTTAAGTAAATCCTGACAAGCCCTTTTATACACTAATACACACCAGGGTAAATGGTTGTCTTTATAGCGTGGGGCCTATAACCTTTTATATGCTAAAAGATATCATTAATAGCCACGAGAACATTATAGAGGCACCCAGTCAGATAAACCTCTGGAAAGGTTTTAGAGATCAATGATTCTCAAACTGAGAGAGGCTAGACCTCTGAGAGTGTATTCAAGAGCTGAGTGTGACTGACGTGTGATTTCAATGTCCTAAAATGCATATGTCAATGTAAACAAAAGAAATAATAACATTTAAGAAAAGAATACTCAAAAAATTAAAGAATGAGTATAAAAGTACTCAGTACTCAGACACACAGAACACAATTCTGTCCATTCATCAGTAGGACTCGCCCTTATCTGTGCTTCCTAAAAATTAATGTGCAATTCCCCTATGTGTCAGAACCTCCAGGAGAGCAAGCCTTAGACCAGGAATTAAAGTTTAACTATCAGGATAGTGAATTGCTTCTGGCACCAGCACCCAGTCGTGAAATGAATCCGGATCAATAAGGCAAGCTGATGGATGAGCTTGACATGTGGGACATGTGGTACTGACCAGCACAGACCCTTACCAAGAAACAAAAGAATGACATCAGTTGAAGAAGACCACCAATAACTTCAAAGGACAATGTCACCTTGGCCAATGAGGAACTGAAACCTGGTCTGCAGACTCCTCTCTCCATCCCGCTTCCTCACTATGTGGGATTTTCCCTTAAAAACTCAGGCCTCCCACTAATGGGGTCTTAGCCTCCTGGCTGGCTCCATCCTCTCTTTCTCTCTGTTCCCCATTAATGGGGGTCTCAGCCTCCCTCGGCTGGCTCCATCCTCTCATTCTCTCTGCTCCCCACAAATGGACCCTCAACTTGCTTACTCACTGTGCCTGTCTGGTATGTGGAACGACCCTGAACCCATGAAGTCTGGACCTCCCTTGGTCAGCTCCATCCCTTTACCCTCTAATTAAATCTCTGCTTGTTCACTCGCCTAACTCTGTTGTGGATTCTTTGAGCAACCCGAAAACCCCCACACTATGTAATATGTTTGGACCTTGATAAAAATATTCTATAATACTCTAAAATGCAATGATAAAGCATTTGGAAAAAAGAAGAGTCAACTAATATTTAAAGCAAAATTAAAAAATCATGAAAGCAGTATAGCAGATGATAGAACTAAATAGCAGGACAAAACAGGCAAAAACTTACATACTTAGGATTTTATTATATGATAAATGTGATAGAAACCTACAATCTCTTAGCCACAACTCCAAAATCTAAAAATTTCTGAGAACCAAATAATTTTTATGTTATCAGGCAGCAAAATCCAACAAGAATTGATTTATAGACTTTACGTACCCACTTGGTGTGAATGTTTCACTGTGAAAATATTAAAGTGTTTTATTATAGGTAACTGTTTCAGATTCCACTGGAATTATTATATAATATGGCATATACAGTACATTACTTTTCTAAAATATGAAACATCCTGAATGTCAAAAATTTCAGGCATGAGGAATTTCAAGTCAACATGAAGGAACAAATTATTAAGTAATATTGAAAGGGTCAACTGACTAACACTTTAGAAAAATATGTTGAATACATTTTAACACATTTTTGGTGATTTAAACATTCAAATTTAATAATTAAGTGCTAAGAGAATATATTTATATTCATAAAATCTGAAAAGAAATGTCTTTTTACTTCTAATGAATATAGATTTAAATAAATGAAAGTTGTGAACTCCTATACCTCAAAAGGAGATTTAATACAATTAAAAAGTAGCATTAACTGAAGAAATATTTACAACATGATACTAGGCTAATGTACTCAATACATAAAGAATATTTTTAGGTAAGTAAAAAAAAAAAGAACAAAATAAACACCTAGGAAAACAGTAGAAATGGAAATAAGCACAGGATTTATAAAAGAAAAAAACACAACTGGCAAAAGAAGACACCAAAAAGTTCAATACTACTAAAAATGGCTAAAATTTTAATGATTAAGATGACTACGTTAGGACTAGTGAAAGCAGAAAAACTGGTGGTTTTATGTATTCCTAGTGAAAATATAAGTATAAAATAGCTTTTTAGAAGGAAATTTGGAAATGGGTATCAAATCTTAAAAATGCACACAAACATTAATCTATATATTCCACTTCTAGGAATTTTTCAATAGGAAATAATTATAGATATCACCCCAAAAAAGACTAAACCGATAGCATAGCATTGCTTGCAACAGTAAAAAGAGTACTTAATGTTAGTTCACTTCAGTGCAGTCAACATATATCCTAAAGTCCCTCCCTGGTTCAAGACCTGGGTCTGGGGAAAACAACTAAGATGAACAACTAAATAGAATAAATGAGGTGCTTTTCCTTCTCTCTTCCCACCTGCTCGCCTTCATTCTTTACTGCACTTTTCCTTTTCAAAAAAATATATTGTCATGTGAAAAAATTAAGGGGATTAGTAAAATAAACCTATATATTAGAATATTACCATCCACTTAAAATAATGCTGTGGAATGTTTTCTAATAGAAAATGTCAACAATAACTGAAAAAAAAGCAGATCTCAAAGAGTAAATTAGGTTTTCAAGATATGTCAGTATAAAGGATATACACTAAAACACTGAGAATATCTACTCAGAAGGTCAGATAATATAGAATAGCTCTCTGTTTGCTTACTTTAGTTAATATTTATAAGCTTAATTTTCTACAATATTAATAGATACACACATGAACCTTATAATTTTAAAAGACTTTTTAATATTGCTTTGCTTCAATATATTTGACTTATTACTCATATTTTAAATCTGTTCTCTGGTCACAACTGCCCCAAATAATAGTTTTTTCCCTAATTTTATCTCATCTTTTGAAAGATAAAATGTAACTCAAAAGAAAACAAAAAATGGTGCACCCTGGTGGAGTAGGCGGTTTGGCCAATCACCTCCTAAGGAGCACAGGCCACATATCCCTTCATTTGAATCCTGGGGAACAACCAGTGTGAACTACTAACTAAAATTACAATGAAGTGCTTCTTCCTCCTCTCTCTCCTGCCTCTGCCTGTCTGCCTACTGCCTTCATTCCTGCCTGTGCCTTTCCTTTAAAAAAAATAAAAATAAAAAAAATAATTACACAGACAAAAATGAAAAGATAAAGTACTATTAGCACCTTTGCTTTAAAACTTTCCAACAGTTTACTAAACATTTTTTGAGAAAACAGGTAGTGTGAGTTAATGCAGGACAATGGAAGCTTTACAAATCCTTATTCAATAATTGCATATATTTACTGTTTCTTAAAAGCGAGCTAAGTGAACTAAGGTGAGATCAAAAGCACATGGAGATAAGAGTAGGATGCTCACTGTCCACTCTAACAGTGGGGCATGCGGATGCATCATACCTCTCAGTCCTCAAAAGAGCATCAGGATGGCATGTAAATTGATGCTTAAAGAGCTTAAGTAACTTGCATGTGAAAGCGAAGGAAAGTAAAGAACTGGGATTCACATCCAAGCATGTCTGACTCTAGCGCCCATGATTTTTAATAATTTCTTGAATACATCAGAAAACATGATTCAGAAATGAAAATAGCTGGATAGTAACAGATTGGTAAATTTTTCCTTTATCTTAAAGCATATGATTAGGAATGCTTGCAATTTAAATTCAGAATCCTGTTAATACGAATTAAGTTTTTATGATGCTAATTACATTTGGAGACTGTAGGAGTATTTTTGCAATTTGTACAAAAAAGAAACTACATTAAGATCCATTAACTGCCAGCTATTATTAATAAAGCATATCAAAGTCAATTGTGTACTAATTCTTTATCTAACTTTCATGTCATCTCTGGAATTAACACCCAGTGTTATTTTTTCCATTCTGAAAACATTGTTTCAAATACTCCAATGTAACAGATACTGTTAGCAGTTTTGGATTTAATAGTTTAGAAGTCTTCCTATGCTCATATATAAAAGTACAAGGACATGTAAAATGTATGGATTTTATGTTTAGTAGAATTGTATCATTGCCATATTTTTGGTGATTTACTTTTTTATGGAAATACCTTCAATATCCTTTAAAAAGTATGTTTGTGTTGTTGCTTTTCTTTCCCCAGCCCCAGGTCTCAAACCTGGATTTTTCAGCTTTACATGGCCTTCACCTTAGCCACTGAGTCATAACTATGTGCCCGAAAAAAGTCTTAAACAGATCTGTAACTATCAAGTCCTTACAGATGTTTAAATTTCATCCAAATTCATTCAAAATTTCAGTGTAGTGCATGATTTAAGGATCTCCTCTCTAATGTACCCCTTTGTTTATTGCAACACTGTTTACAAGAGCTAAAATATGTAAGCGACCTAACTGTCCATTGATTGATGGTTGAATAAAGAAGATTTGGTATATATACATAAAAGAATACTGCTCAGTCATATAAAGATGAAATCTTCATGCTTCCTCATAAAGAGGTGAAATTTTCATACTTCCTCAGCTCTTTTTGCTGTTGAAAACACATTACTTTTGCTCCCATTACACTGAATAGAACATAGTCATGTGACCACCTCCAAATGAAAGTCAGGCTGGGAGATGTTCAATAGCTGTGCTTCAAATAAAAGAGAATGATTCTTCCGGAAGGTTAAATGTCTCTACCACTGTTGCTCTATATAAGTTATGCTTAAGAGAGAAATAGACTGAGATAACAAGTGAACTCCAGGACTGTTGAGAGACAATTCTCTTCCACTTGTTTTAAGTTTAATAAAGTCTTCTCTAACTCCTCTTCAGATTGCCTCTCCTGAAGCAGTGTGTCATCCTTCTTGTATTACTAGAGCAATCTATCCATAACTCAGACACATCAGTTCCCATATTTGCTATGATCATTATGTACTATCTTCCACTATACCAGGATGTGACTGGACTCTATTCTGTACCTGCAACTATCCTTGGGTTCCTGATCCCATTCTTATTCTATTTAGTTCTAATCGAGAGATAATCATAATGGTACATTATTTCCATATGGGAATATAGATCTAAAATGTGGACTTTTCTTTTCAATACTGGGTCAAAAATATATTAAAGCTTAAACAGGCAAAACCACACATTCTGAATTTTGGATTTAGTCTACTTCAAAGTTATAATTTAAGACAAAGTCTGACCATATCACTGTCCTCTGTCCACTCAAAACTCTTCAGGATCCTCAATGCCTGCAGTATAAAACCCAAACTCCTCTCATGGCATCATTATCTGGATTTTGTCTCATCTGTTTTTCCTCTTGGATTTCTTTCCATTAGCAAAAACAAGTACTAATATAGATCTTCCGTATAAGTGGCATAAAACAATTTTTTTCAAATGTCAGGGATACTTACATTGGATGAATTTCGTTACTAGGTTAGGAAAGGGTGTTAAGAGGAAACCCTGTGGCCACATTTTATTATCAGCTTCATTATCTAAAACCTAAGTACCCATTCCTGCTGGCAAAACCCAACATGGGCCCTATTATGAGCTTTTCCTTCCCAGGTTTTAAGCCTTCTGTTCTGAGGTGACAGGGGCCACAAAGCCAGTTGTCATATTGACCAAAAGCATTTATAGGCAAATAGACAATTATTGCATTAATTTGTAACACGCAAACCCAAGACATTTTAAATTTTCATTTTGATTTTCAGAAATTGATCTGGATTATAAATTTTTAATGTCCTGCATTTCAAATTTAAAAATAAGTAAAATTGAGATATTTGTTACTGAGAGTGATTTGAATTTGGATGCTAGAATGACTAACTTACACACTCTAAATGGAGTCCGCTCTGATTTCTAAGTTTCTTATCTGTTATTTAAAAGATTTTTATTTTCCAAGATAAAGTTGATCTCTCACCTTTATCTACTAGCTAGACATTTTGATTATTTTAATGCTTAATATTCTGATTCATTACCATCATCTGTCATTAAAAAAGAGTGAATTTGTTGAATTTGTTATGTGCCAGACACTGTGCTAAAAGTTTTATTTAAATTTCTCATCTTTAATATATATACCTGAGAAAATTTAGGTATTTTAGAGACTTGTAAAATATATTTAAACTCTGTGTCCCAAAGCAGAACCAAATTGTTAAACACAAACTTACATCTCTACAGAAAGAAATAAATCTTCCTCTGAATCCTTCTTTGTGTGTATATGTGTCATATGTACATTTTGCTTTTTCAACGTCATTAAAAATACTTATGGAATGTTTATTAGGTATCAATACTAAGTAATGAAATTAAAAAGACACTTCCTTCATGGAATTCAAAATGATAGAAGGAAGACAGACGTGGAACAAACAGCAGTTAAATATGACGATCATAAAAAGGAGAAGTATTAGATTTCTGGAGAGATCTAATTAGTCTAGGCTCAGAGCCAGTGCAGAAAATGCTTTTCTGAACTAGAAATGTGGACAAGAAGTAACAAGTCAGGTTTGACAACGACTAGCACTCTAGTTAGAGTCAACTCTTCCACAAAACATCTAATAACGAAACATCTTAATCTTAAAAATAATTCTAAAAAGAATCACTATTGCCACTGTACTGCTAAGAAAACTAAGACTCAGAGATTAGATCAGTTAATAAGATTAGAACCCTTGTCTATCAGAACCCAATACATTTCCACTATACTAATTTCCCTGCAAATGCTATCTTGACCAGATCCATATTGGACCAGCAGTTAGCAAAAATGTTCTACATAAAGACAAGCAGCAAATACTTTAGGTTTTATTTACCAACAGGAAAAATCAAGGATAAAATACAGAAACTTATTTTTTAAAAATACAATAATTTTTTATAAAATTCAAAATATAATAACAGTACAGTAGTGTAATACAGGTCTACTAATGAGAATAAAATTCTCTTGAAGGCAATACCATTTCGCTTAATTGGAGTTCAAAGCTAGTATTCTCCTAAACCAAGTATTCACCTGTGAAAACCATTCTTAACTTGTGGATCATACTAAAACAGGGAACCCATCAAATCTGGCCCCCAAGCTGAAGCTTAGTAGCTCCTGTATTAGACTCTAAACATGAAGGGCAGCACTGTCCAGTAGACATCTCCTGTGAGGCACATGCATTAATTGTTTAGTAGCCATGTTAGAAATAGGTCAAAAGAAACAGGTGAAAAAAAATAGTGATACGTTTTAATTAATCAAAATGTTACCATTTAAAGATAATAAATACAAAGCTTATCATGATATCTTGCCTTTTTTTTCAAACTAAATATATCAGATTCACTGTGAATGTCACACAGCATGTCTGAATGTGGTCTGTTCACATGTTAAAAGCAACACAGCTGTAGAGAACAGGACTGTTGAATGTTAAGCATGAAGAGACAAGAAAAGTCAATATGCAGATTCTGTGTTTCATTAAAGTATACTAATCCTGCCTCAGGTGGCAACTGCTATTCAGTTGCAGAAAATGTGGAAAAGTGGTCCAATGTGTAGTAAGGTGTTCTGAATTTTCTGAAAAAGTGAAAAGATTGAATTTAAAAATTTCCTGATGTCTAGATATCAGCAATGAATATTAAAAAATTTTAGAGACACACTACAGGTCGAACAGTTCAAATCTGCATCCTCAACTGGTCATGACCTCCCCCACCCTTGTGACTTCAGTTCATGTCTTTCTTTTCAGTAGCTAAGTTATACTGCACAGAGATGCTCAATAAAGATTTTAAACAAAGGCTTTTCATTTTTAAATAAAATACTCTGACCATCTCAAAGAAATGTTAATGAGTGATACTAAAAGTAATTATGAAATAATCACATCCACGTTTTCCATTTATTTTATGAAAAAAGTAAGTTTATCCACTGAGACTATTCAATAGTACAATAAATAATAAAGTTAGTCAATTATAGCTATAACCACAATAGCCAAAAGGTGTGGAAGCAGTCCAAATGTCTAATGACAGAGGAATAGGGTGTTTTA
>RJWH01000911.1:57500-495000 GCA_004363575.1 Solenodon paradoxus
CTGGGCATACAGTTTAGAAACTAAATTAAAACCAATGCTTTTTTTCAACAGTATTTTATTTGGAATATCAAAAAGTAGGACAAATGAAGGTAATATATCTTATTTCATGAATTCCAAGATATATAACAAGTACTTATTATAGTACTAGTCACTGTGTGTGGTTTTTATTCTTATTTATCAGTTTAGTTCTGACCTTGGATTCCTTTGTAGTGCTAATGCTTTAATATTTTGTACATATTTTCGTATAATTTATAGTTTAAATAATGTTCACAGATGCCTAATTAGCTTCTGCAAAGCTACAGGCTTACTATAAAATATTTAAGAATGCTCACAAAACCCTTACGACATTAAAATAAGCGAAAAGAGTTTGAAATAGTATCAAATGTACAAAATCACACTGAAAACAAAGGTACAAAAGAAAATATGTTTAAATATATTGCACTTATCTGTGTATATTTGTTTAACTTATTTTAAGAGATGTCATGCTTTATAAGAGATATGAAATTAGAAATTTCACATGGATTCACAATAGCTAAGATACGGAAACAACCTACATGCCCATCAACAGATGTGGATAAAGCAGCTGTGGTCTATAGACTCAGTGGAATTCTATGCTGCCATTAAAAAAGACAAAATTGTGTCTTTTGCAAAATTCTGGTTGGAACCGGAGGGGTTCATGTTGAGTGAAATAAGTCAAAAAGAAAAAGAGAAACATAGGATGGTTTCCCTCATATGTATAATATAATGAAATAAAACAAAAAAACATATAACTCCCAACAAAAATAGCAGGACTCAGGGTTGGAGGAGATGGGGGCATAAGGAAAGGGGAAGAGGGCAAAAGGCAGTGGTAAGGGGCACTGGAACTGGTGGTGGGTGAGATGAGGTATCGGTAACCTAAAATAAATTTAGCATTCTGAATTAATGAAATAATAAATATAAGTATGTTTTTTTTAAATATTCTCATGTGGATACTTTCAGGTATATGAAATATAACCTGGGGCTTCGAATAATGAAACATCTGTGGTCATAAGACTTGTCCTTAAATTTCATGATTTTTTAGCTTCCCTATATATAAGCACCAGTGTTTCACAACATAAATACTTGAATTTTATTTTAGAAAATTGCTTTACTCTTTTCTCCACTAGCAAATGGAGTTTTAAATAACAAATGTTATTTTAATTCAGTGTTGCTTGCATCTATAAGTAATATAAAGTAAAATAACACAGTGGATCGCTATTGTAAAGTAGGAATGGAAATGCCGGTTAACCTAACTGAGAAAGAGAAATTTTACGAGGAAAGGTAAGTAGTCTCTAGTTAAATCCTATAAAAATGCTAATTATCTGAAGTGTTAGCCCAAATTTAGATATATATAAATTTCAAATACTGAAAATGTTTACCATAGAAAATACAAGTAATTCTCCTACTTATTAAAAGTTTCATAAGCTACCAATATGCATATATGTATATTCAAGCCTTGTGGTCAGGCAGCACACCCATACACATGTGCTAATTACCTTGCAATGGAAAGGCTATTAAAATTATCTTTCATTTTTTACTTTTATAGATAAACATTTTTATTTTAGAATATATTTTTACAGAAATCATGCAAAGATATCAGAGTTCACAAATTCAGTTTCCTCTCCTAATATGATATCTTTCATTATTAGAGCTTATTTGTCACTAGTAACAAAATGATATTGGTACATTATCATAAACTAACATCCATACTTTATTCATTGTTGCTTAGCTTTCATCTTGCCTTTTTCTATTCCAGGATCCCATCCAGAAAGCCACAATCTATTTTGTTATTGTTTCACCTTTGGCTACTGGAAGCTCTTTCAGTTCAATCCTGTGTCCCTTTGACACCTCCTCCCATTGTTGTCTGATTTTTGAGTGCTTTCTTACTCTTAGGTGTAATAAAATGCTCATGAATATTTCTTGCCCCAGTCCTAGATTCTACCATATCTACAAGGATCTCTGGTTTGGTTATTTGTTTTTATGAAAGAATCAAATTAGAAACCAAGATGTGGCCACCAGAAGTATTATTGCTTCAAGGCTGTCTCAGCTGACAGAGCAAGAAAATACAAGTGCTGACTAGCGTATTATATGCATATATCTACAAATACTTCTCTCTATCTTTCATCATCTAAATTAGGCTGATCAGTTCATACTAATGTCTTCAACTCCAAAATCATATGGATCACTCTAGTCTTTTTCACTGGCTTGTCTGTAACCTCCTGCTCCAAGAGTAAGAAATCCAACTCTCACCATCTGCCATTTCTTTAATTATTCAATTTTAATATCCATGTGCAGTATTCACAGAATTGTTACCCCAGTGGAAAATAATTTCATCAATAGAATAATGTGATTATTGCAGTTAAAAATACTTTTATAGATTTTACTCATTTTCAGGAAGGTGGGTCAGAATCTTTTCTTTCCACCCCTTCAGTGAGGGTGCTTCAAACTTGTGTGTTACAGATGATTATTTTGTCAACAGTCTACATTAATTCCTGGAATCCCCAACCTCCTAAACTTGTCAAAATTTGCATATATTAAGGTGCACTCCTGCTATAAAGTTCTACGGGTTCTTAGATCAAACTTAACATCCAATTTATTTTTTATTTCAATTTGTTGCACAGCATTGGAATGATTCTGGTGCACACATAAAATAGTTGCAAATAGTAATCATTTTAAAATAGCTTTCCTTGCAATTTCAGGAGAGTCTTCAACAAAACAAATCTAGACACTTGAAACAAGCATAAAAGAAAAAAACTGTTTCAAAGTGAAATTACTAATAATACAGAACTTGAATTTCTAAGCATAAATATTAAAATCAGATTAAATTAAGAACTTATAAAAAACAATAAAACTATCTGTACTTATGTACTGACAAATACACACAAAACAGTAGGTACTAAAATTAATTCCAGTTAAATGGAAATGAATGTTAGACTTAGGAACCATTTTCATTGCCACTAAAGTCATAATACAGATTAGATCATTTATTTAATAGAAATTGACTGTGATGTGAAATGGTACTGAGTGAGTGAATTTTAGACCAGAGTAAACACATTTACTATGTAGGTTTACCTGAAGCATTGAAGTGAGGAGTGAGGAGGGCAGAAAGATACTAAAAGATAAAGCTTGTTAAAGTTTGTTGTTTTTTTTTAATTTTTGCATAGAGTTTTGTTTTGCTATAGAGTGAATTATTTTAAAGGTCACTCTAGCACTGTCACCTCCTAATCAACAATATATTTGAAATAAGTTCAAATCTGTGTAGAGTACATATGAAAAAAAGGACTAAATTCCTTATTATACAGGGTTTCTACAAACCAACATTAAAAATACCAATAACCTAATACATGTGAACAAAGGACATGAAAAAATTCACTAGAAATGTGAATTTTAAATGGTTTTCAAATATATCAAAAGATGTTCAATATCACTTACAATAAGAGAAATGAAAATTACTGGTTATAAGAAGGGAATAGGGGAAAAAGGGGTGAGCAAATTGGGTAAAAGGGGTCAATTATAAGTCAAAGAATGGCATTGGACTGGTGATGGTATTCTTGACGTATTCCATACAAATGTTTATTTACTATGATGTGCACTTTGAATATAGGTAATGTGACGATGCACTATTCCTTCAATACAATTTTTTAAAAATAACAACCTCATTGAAATGGATTGCATATTAGATTCTGAAAGCTAAAAACATCAGTATATCATCAATGATTTGGGGAAACAGACACTCATATGTTGCCTTAGGAAGGTTATTTGATAATATCTATAATAATCTGATTCTTTTTTAGTTAACAATTCTGCTTCTAGTAATACTACCTATAAACATTCACACAAGGCCCTAAAAAGTCCATGCATAATGTTTATGCAGCATTGTTTGTAAAACTAAAGAATGGATAAAAAAAAATGAATATTTATCAATGTGGGATTAGTTAAAAATTATTGTACATCCGTTCACTATAAAGCAGATAAGTAAGGCATGAAATACTCTTCAAAACACATTTTTAACAGGAAACAAATACACTACACAGTGCAAATAACATGCTATAATTAGTGGGTGGGGGGAAGGAAGAAGAGAAGAAGAGCAGGAGGAAGAGAGACGGGATGAGAAAGAGAAAAAGAGGCAAGATGTACAAGCTTGTTTATGAATGAAACATTCCAGAAAGAACACCCAGGGAACAAATAACAGAGGTCGCTTCTAGAAATTGGGAACAAGGGAAATTCTTTTCTCATTACATTATTTTGTAGTATTTGATTGTTATTATTACCTAGAGAAAGCATTGTTTTTTACCTAAAAAAGTGGTTCTTTTAAAAAGATTAATATGATTCCTAAATGAATGACTATGTACTTGAATTTACTAATTCCAATGAGTCCAGTCAAAAAGGATTAAAACAAAAATAAATCAGTTTAGCATAGTCAAAAATTGGATTTATTTAAGCGAACGTAGAATGTCCAATACTAAAGAACAAGAGTGGGAGCAATTTTTCACTGAGACTTTTTTGGATTGTTTGAAGTTACGAGCACAAGCAAATTTTTTCCACTGAAATGGAAACATAAACAAGTACACATACTCAAGGTTAAAAGAAGCTTTTTGAGATTGTACGAAATGAAGTTGACCTGGAAACAAAAGGTAAACTAGCTTTTCAGCAACATGTTAAAATTTAACATGGAAGCATTTCAATATATGCTTTTACTATAATCTTCTACAATATTTACATGTGCATTTATATGTGGGAACATGTATATACACATATGTATATGTATACACATGCATCTATTTAAAGATATCCAAAGTCTCTACATCCCCTTAAATATAACTTTTTAAAATACTAATTTAAGGAATTCCTCCCACTTAAGAGTGCCCTCTTTCTTCCTCTCTGGCAATTCATATATTTTCCTGATAACAATTAAAAACTAAGTTTCTTCCATAAAGTCCTTCCTGATAAACCAAAACCCACACTGAGTATGATCTTTCATTCATTCATTCATTCATTAAATAAATATTTATTAAGAGCTTGTGATTTGCCAACCACTGGGCAAACTGTGAAAGAAAAGACATGGACTCTCCACTGATAGAACTTATATTCTAGCAAAGAACACATATGTCAAAAAAAGAAAAAGAATTATTTAAATCCAGTTTTGTTCAGTGTCACAAAGGAAAAAAACTTAAGAGATGTAAACACAAAAGAAGAATCCCTTAGCCAGCCTACACAGATGTCTCTGAGAGTGTGACATTCAGGCTTTCTTAGGAATGATAAGCAGGAGTCAACTAGGAAAAGAGGAAGAAAAGTAGTTCAAACTTTTGAGACTCCCTTGTATTGGGACAGTGAGGAATTCTGTAGCTTGGGGTGTTTGAAAAAAGGAAAGGAGGCCAATGTAAGGGAAGAATATGGCATAAAGGAGAAATGACAGGTAACAAGGCTAAGGAAACATACAGAGGCCTTGGAATGTTGAGGTTATGATATTTCCCTTATTTGAGACATCTCGATCTTCATTTGAGTGTTTTTACGATAGTGTATGTTTATTAGTATTATGATTTTATATTATTAGTATTATGATTTAACCTGAAAATGTGGATCTTGTCTTTTCAAGTAATTTACAATGTGCTAAAGGACAAAACTACCTAACATGGCTAACTACCTAACTACCTAGGACATGGCTGTGTTTCTCAGTTACCTTGTTTACAAATGAGGATAGGAACAGAGTCCACATTTTTTGTGAGAATCAAATTAATTAAAGTTATTAAATAAGCAAATGTTAACATAATCAGTATTAGGTATCATCTTTTTGTTGTTTTCTGAACAGAAAATGAAAAGGAGAATCTGTCTCTCTCTCTGTCTCTGTCTCTCACTGTCAAGTTTGATAGCAACTCCACTATAAGATTAGGAATTTGCTAATCTTGGGATTCCTAAACTGTGATGCAAATTTACTGCTGGCATATTATTCACCTGGGTCATTCTGTATTGCCCCCAACAGATTTAGGGACATGAAATTCATGGATCTTGCTGTATTGTGAATAATAAAATCCTTTGTTTCTAACCCAAGAGTCTTGTTCTTCCAACATCCATGAAGCAGTAGCAGTCTACCTTGCAAATGGGGTAGAAATCTTAGACCTCTCAGAGTTTTTTACAAACTTCAGTGTGACTCTTCACAAGCTTTTCCATCATTTTATGGGTTTTAAAATTCTAGACTGGCTTTCATGTAATGCTCAAATCACATTGAGTGAGGATACTTCATTAAAGAACCAAAAGCACAAATTAGACTCAATTTTTAAATATCTCGTTGGGTCTTTGAAATATTATTTTAAAGCAGATGAACTGAATGTGAACCTACTGATGTTTATTTATAGAGTAGATATATATATATATTCATTCATACAATTGCTTTGTTTCTAAATAATTTTAAAAAATAAATATAAGATTAATATAAAGTAAGAAATAAAAAGTTAAAAAGGAACAACATAGTCAAGTGAGTTTTTTATGTTTCTTCTGCATCACTTACTACATCTTCAATTCACTAAATGTATGTCATATTTGCCTCATGTCTCGCTCTCCTGCCAGACTGTAAGCTCTACAAGAATAATCGTATTTGTCCTGTTCACTTCATAGAAACACAGAGCAGATGGTTATACATGTTTTTCCCCAAATAAGGTTTAAATGAAAAAAGGAGGTGGGCGTGGGGGGGGCGGTTGGAGAGACAGAGAGGGCACAGAATTCTTGTTAGCCCATGTGACTTTCACTGTCAGAACCCAGAGCAATGTGTTTAGTTAAAACTGAATTTCCCAGCCTCCTTTGCAAACAGGAATGGCCAATGAAAAATAAATGCTAATTAAATGTAGGACTTCCCGGAAAACTCCTTATGCCTTACTATACTTTCTCCTCCTTGATTCTTGGAAAATACATGATGATTAGAATTCTAGTTGTCTTTGGTTCGTGAGAGGAAAGGTAGAGAATCTCAGAGACTTGAACTCTGACATCACTGCACTCCTGAACGAAGGCCAGCAACAGTCTCCCTGCAGACTTCTTACTCAGTGATTTAAGTCAGGTAAGGAGGTTAAGCAGGTAGTTTGTGATATTGTAGCCAAATGTAATACTACTCAATGCAGTCCATGATATGTATGTCATGAATTTCTGTAGATGGAACTATTGGACAACTATATTTTGATTGATTACTGGTGAAAAGGGCATTAACAGAGACAAAAATTTGTTGAAGCATAAATGTAAGAAAAATCACTGGATGTCCAAACAAACATATCAGCAACAACTCCTAACCACAATCAAGGTTAGACTTCAAAATCTAAACAAAATTATTATTTTTAAATGTTGACTTATTGAAAGCTAGTTTTCAGTAAATGTTGCTTCCAGATTTCAAACATCACTCTAAGATAAGGCAACTTTTCACTTGTTATAAATTTGCCACTTAATTTCTTGAATTCTCTTTTTTCCCCTCATTCTTTAGATTGTATCAGTCAGCAAGCCTTTGTGAAAATCCTCAGATTACAGCCTTTCTTTTTATTTTCAGAAAACCACCCTAGGCTAGGCTTCAACCTCCTAATCCATAATTACTATAATTGCTTTCTAAAAGGTCTTTCCAACTCCCCCTTCTCATCCACCTACCTCATCTCATTTCAAATTCTTTCATTTCATCATGCCATTTCCTGCCTATAGAGCACTGACCATGGATTCATAATCAACTTATTTACTCTTATTTGTCTTAGCTCTCTACCAAATGGTAACATCATAAGAAGACACTGTGCCCATACTTTTCATAGTTTTCAATCCTGTCTTCACATTAGAATGATCTGGAGAGCTTTTAAAAAATACTGATGTTCCAGTTCAGTCCCTAAAGATTCTGATTCAATTAATCTAAGTGAATCTCAGGCACCCTTATCTTTTTAAACCCTCAACTACCATCATTAATGAATGCTGGAGATAAAATATTGAACAAGCAAAATAAATCACCTAATAGCTTTATTAAAATGATGCTCTGGTTATGTGTGCACTTAAATACACATAATACACATGAATGTACACACCTACCTACAATCTCCTCCAAATGTAACTTACCCATATTGTTTGTTTCAAATCAAATCCCACCTTCTTTCTGAATCATTCTTTGATACCAACTACCAATATAGATTTCCCTCTTACTCCATTTGATGTAGCCACCCATCCCCAGTCTCCTTAAGCGCCATTGCTTGTTATTTTTTATCACATAATTAGCACCTGACTATATGTGTCAAGCTGTTCATCTTTAAAACAAACACAATGACCTACTTGACCTCAAAAGTCCCTTCATTTGACTCTAATAATGTATGAATTTATGATTTGCCTGTACTCTCCAATTTAGCACTCATTACAGATGATGTTTTCCACTAATTATTTGATATGTATATATTTTATGTAGCCAATTAAAGTATGGGTTCCATAGAGAACATAGTTTTAGAGCTCTGTGGTGCACCCCCAGCACAACGCTAGATCCTTATATGTACATTGACTGATACATTAATTCAGGCTTGTCGTAGTAGAAAACAATGGAGATGGGTGAAGGAAATCCTTTGAGGAAACAGCTGTCTACAAGTTATGAGAGTAGGGTTAAAACAATTAAGACTAAGGATTAAAGGAAGAATAAAGTGAATATTGTGAAGACTGTGAGGATACTGATATGTAATTCAGATAACTTTATTAAGTAAAAGAAGATAACATGGCAGCTCAAAAAAAATTAAATATCTATTCAGAGCAAGGCCCTACCTCGGATTCTGTGTCCTAAAAAACAGAAAGAGAAACAGACCAGAGAATAACTCACACATTCTCTTTGTTTTCCTGTCCCCTTTTATCATCACCCATAATGAAAAGTACAGTTGAGTTATTCATTGATTCAACAAATATTTATTATTATTTACAAGATACTGTAGAAGGTGCTAGGAGAATTTTAAAAATAAGCTTTGCCCTCATGGGGTTTGTGATATAGTTAAGAAAGAAAAACAAAAAAGAGCATGCATATATAAACAAAGAATTCACAGGGCTGAAAGCTGTACTTGACATGAGACACAGACAGAAATCATTGCAAAAGTACATAGGAGGAAGAAATAAGAGAGAACTGTGAGGAAGGATTTATCACTAAACTGGGTTTTGAAGAGAAAAGATTTGGGTTAAGGAGCATTCTTGTCTCCCTGCTGGGCAGAAGAGCATAAGCTAAGGCCCAGAGAAGGAAAAGGTGAGATGCATTATGTTTAAGCTAAACACTGCCACAGTGGGGATAGGGAAATCATGTCCCATCCTAGAAGTGACAAGCATTTCTTTCCATTTATTACTTACAGGCCATAACTAGTCACATGGTCCATCTAACCACCAGGTCCTAATATAATCATATGATGTCTGGAAGGCAGAGAGCCTGAAATATTTGGCAAGGAGTCTCGAGTTTAAATCAAAGATGTTTTAGGAAAAGTTTTCTTCCACTCAAACAACTTTCATGTGTATAGCACTGACAAATTGTAGCCCATCAAGGTAAGCGTGTAGACATTTCAACTGATCTAATAATCACTCTAAAGAGATATAGTTGAAAGACTCATGATCTCTCAAAAGATTTATTCTTCTGTGAGAAATTCATTTGGCATATTTCACTTCATATAATACATTAGGAAAGAATTATTGATAAAAGGTATTGAATGAAAAACTGATGGTCAGTGACAGATTTCCATCATGTAAAAGGTGTAGAATAACTTAGATATGCATTTACATAATATAATTATTATCTGTATTAAGTCTTCATAATACTTTGTTTAATTATAGTTTTTCCCTATCACTTAAACCTCAGATCCAGAATGAGACCTTGTAATATCTATCAACCAGATTTTTCTTTAACGTTTTTTGAAAAGTAATCATCAACTTCAGTCTAATAATTCTACAATATTAAAATTATGAAAAGAGACATTAAGAGTTTTATATTGCTTTTTTTTCAGAAGCAGGAAGCAGAAAGGAATGGAGGTAAGTAGGCAAGCAAATAGGCAGAGGAAGAAATATTATTTATTTACTTACTTAGCTGTTCATTTTGATTGTTACACTATCTCCTGCCCCAAATTCTAAACCCACTTTGGGATTACGTGGACAATGCCATAGACTTACTATCTAAGCCACAAGGGCACAGCAAGAGTTTATTAAATATTATTTTTAAAAAACTAGAAACATTTCCATGCATTACAAAATTAATGAGATTCTTGTGAAAATCTGATTTTTCCACCCACATTCCTATGTACTGACATCAATATATAGAAGTTCATAAACCAGTAGTTAAAAAAAGGACTTTATCAATCACAAGTACCACTAAGTGATAAAATTCCAAAGAAATGATGCACATAATGAATATCATCAGCTCTTTTTTTGTCTGATTATTTGCTTTTAATCTCTTGGCCCAGGTCTCAAACCTGAGTCCCTGGGCTTTACTTGGTCTTCACCTTAAATGTCTGAGACACAGAGGTTTGCCCAGAATCACAGGCTCTTGAGAATTGGAAGAAACCTGAAGAGTAATCAGTCCAACTTTTTTAATTACTCAGTTTTCAACAAGGACAGGTGACCATAAGAGTATATATCAATATCCAAAGGAGAAAGACTGATTTATTTTGAAAATCACATTGATGGTATAATTTTTAATTTGGGAAAATCTTTTTTCTTAATAAGAACTATAAAAGGTAACGTTACTTTCTTAAAGGAGCCAAGAAGATAATACAGTGAGGGAGAATTTGAAATGAGCCCAATTAATTAACTCTGTATGACACTATATCACCTGATGCTCAGTCGCAGGGTTCCAACTGAGGATGTATTTTCATTGTATCTGATTAGAGTTTCACATTTTAAGGTGAGTACGTAAAAAACCAAAGTAGATTCTTTGCTTACTACAAGACAAGACCCAAAAAGAATTCCAGAGTCCAACATTATTTCTCTAACACCTTTCCTTGCGTTGAATTAATGTTGATTCTCTCTTCCCTCAGGTTCCATTTCACTTGGCAGACATGAGGTCACGAAATAAAATGTACAGATAACAAACAAAAAAATTAGTTTACTGGGGAACAGACTTGACTAGATGACTAGAATACTCTCATTCCTCAGCAACTGCCATTAACTTTGTCTAAAATAAATATAAAATTACTACAATTGATTCTATAGGATTTCCTGGCCCCCCCACCCCTCTTTCCCTCCTCCTCTCTTTCTTTCTCCCTCCTTACTGCTCCCCCACCACATGCAGGTGTGCACACACACAGCTTTTAGATAGCTGAATATGGCAGTCAAAATAAAGAAAATCTGACAAGCATTCATCAAGATAGGATGTACATATTTTTCAAAGGAAGAGCCAACCTTATTAACGGCATTATGTGACTTCCTTAACTTTTATGCTATTTAATTTACAATTTCACATACATTGTATTTTAAAATTAGATTTGGAATTTTATTCTTCAAAGTGTCATTTTCCATGCCATGCCAGCTGAGAGCACTATGAAATATATTATCAGCACATGCCCATAAAAGTTGTGAGTTTCTATTAATAAAATAGCCTTTTGAATCACAAGGGCTATAAAGAATTCCCACATGGGAGATTCCCATTAAGTTTTGTCTATTGGGTATGCCCCAAAACTTTACTTGGAAAGAAAAATGGAAAAACAAAAGTTCCCAGATAGTTATTTGATGGCTGAAGTTATCAAATTTTAAGTTTTGTTAAATAGCATACCTCTTTGAAGCAGTTTTACATAAAGGAAATGTTACTCTCGTTTGTGTTTTGTAGCTAAAGAAAGCAGGTCATTTTCTGAAAATGAGACAAATACAATGACAACTGTCTTTGAGGCTATAAACATTCATTTTCTTAAGAAATATTGTTGGTTATTAATTAAATGTAGGCAGTAACCTAGGTGCTGGGAACATAACAGTGTCTGTAGCAATTTTTTTTCTTTTTCTTTCTTGGAATATCCAAAATCCCTTACAATTTAGTTGTTTAAAATGTAAGCAGCACTTTTCACTGAAAGCTGCATATCTGGGATAGTGCTCTGTCTTACCCCTTCAAAGTCAAGAGAGAAGATTCATTCTAAGAACACAGAGTGAAGATACATGAGCAAAATTCAACTCCTCAGGTGACCCTGTCTGAGAGATTTTCCATCTGGACTGAGAGACTCAAAAACAAGAAGAGGATTATTAGTCTCCATTGCCCCCTGCATTTTTGCCCATTTTCCAAGCTTCTTCCTCCGTCTTTTATTTTCCATCATTCCAATACTTTATTGTTTGATTTGTTTTAATTAAGCTAGACAGTGGGATTTCTTGTATTATAATTCAGAGCCTTGATTCATGCAATCTCTCTGAAAAGCAAATAAAAACAGTGCTGAATTCACAATCAAGTTCTATAATGAGAATCAATGAAGAAACACTCTCATTTTTTTTTTGTAATGTTTTGTACACCATTCACCACCAAGCCCTAACTTCCAAAAGTCTGTTCCATGATCCACAAGGTTTTAGACTCATTGTCAGGGCAGTCAATTGTGTGGAAAATAAAGTAACAATATGTCAAAACCTGGTTATCTGCCTTCTTTACGATTTGGATGCCAATCACAAAGTTATGTTCCACACCGAGATTTGCTAATTGTCAGAGGAAATGGAGCTTGGCTGGATTTATGAATTTAAGACTAAGAGCCTCATGCAAAAGACCAATCAGTTCAAAAATGAATTACCTTGGAGGAGCTTGGGGTGTTTAGTGGGTAACTAAGGCTGCTGATACACTGAACCGGAAGCTTCAAGGGATGAGCGTTATCATAGCTTATTTCAATAACTATATCGAACCACTTTTGTCAAACAAATCTATCATATACATAGAAAATTTGTGCTAAGACTTTCTTCATTTTCTCACTTGGATGGGAATCTCTAATACCTCCTTGCTTAGTGACTGTAAAGCTGGGGAGGTCCCCACCAGCCAAGGACATCAGATCTCACTCTCCCAGCCCATTGATTCTCCCTTGAAGCCCCTCAATAAAATGATCTCATTAAAAACAAACAATAACAAAAACTCTACCTCCTTCATGCTCTGTTGAGTTAGAGAGAGCTTCCTGAAAAATAAATTAGCTTATTTTCATGCATACTTAGCCATACTTTTCTTCTTGTTCCTTCATAAATATTCCATACTCGTTCTTTTTGGGATATTTTACACTCACTTCTTATTCCTGCAGTATGGTCAGATTATTCTCATCCTTCAAGTTTTGGAAATAATATCACCTCTTCAATGTGACCTTCCTTGTCCAGTCACCCAATCACTCCCTGTGCAACTTAGCTCTACCAGGTCCAGTGTGTGCACCCTCACAGGCCACGAGGCACACCAATGCTTGATCCTTGTCACCCTGAATCCTCAGTCACTATCTTTGCTTCCCTAAAAGAATGGCTCTCGTGACCACTCATGTAGACCATCCCTTTAGTCATAAAGCTCTGATCTCTGCCATCACTATAATAGCCTTCAGAAGACAAGCCCCACACATAGTACCAACTAAAATGAGGGGGCATTAAACTGGCCTAATGGTGATTCAGACTCTGGGTCTGGCTTCTCCAGAAGCCGCCTAGAGGGGTTTGCAGGCAGTTATCAGACTTAGCAGAGACTATAAATATGGCAAAGAAACAGCAGATCAGCCTTACTACTACACTCTTCTGACATGTTTTTCTAAAAGGCTGTAACTTCATGCAGCTTATTCTGGAAACTTTCTGTAGGATGAGCATCCACAATATTTGCAGCAAACCTATGGCTAGTTTGGAAATGCAGCCCCTTGAATAGGCGCTCGCTCATTCTCTGCCTCTTATCTTTTTCTCTCACTCTTGCTTCCCTGTTAGCATACCCCAAAGAAAGCAGTATCATGGAAGTTTCTATCTTGGGTTCTGTTTTCTAGGGAGCCTGGTGTTAAATTGACACTATTTTAATCATTTTATTATTCTTGTTTCTTTCCCCTCCTCTCTGCCCTTCTCTTCCTCCTCCTCTTTTCTCACTTGCTCATCAAAACATGGCTACTAGCAGTAGTATTCATCAAAACATAAATCATTATTGACTGAATAAAAAGAGAAAAACAGCACAATATCTAATGCCAGCTCTGTGCCAATCTGACTATAAACACAACTAGAGTACCAATAGGACTATACTTGTCTTATTGACTGCTTGTGTACACAGTCTAACACGGTGCCTGGCACTCTCCAAATATGTTTGACTGACTAATGAATGGGAAAGTACTGACAAGATTAATGACTGGAAATGATTGCCAAGAAGAGGAAAATAAGAAATCACTAGACGCTTCTAATCACAAACTTCTCCTGCAAATAGAACAAAACAAAGAAAATATAAATATGTGCAAAATAAATGAGCCAAAAAAAAAATCTGAACTCCATGAAAAGAAGATTATACAAGATTAAAAATATACACTGATAGGTATTTCTTTACTAGAGATCAAAAAGACACCAAAGAGTACATCCTGGATGAATGACTATGAACTTCAGAGAGCAGCACAAAATAAAGGCAATTCTTTTCAAAGAAATTAAACTCCCACTAGTCAAAAAATCAAATCAGCATCTGTATATAATTGAATCCTTTTACCTAATGTGCCACATCTCTTCCTCCTCCCTTTCTGGTAATCACCAATTTGGTCATAACTCTTTATGAAATTTTAATGCAATGCTATCTCAATAAAAATTTTAAAGTTAAAATATACAGTTATTGTCCTTCACAGAACTGATTTAAAAAAAAATTTGCTTCATTTTTTATACAACCAAGGATTCATCCTCAAATCACTAGTCATTCATAACCTCCACAAAGAAATAGGAATTCACCCTTGCTCCAAATACTGGCCCATTTTATTTTTATTAAGCATTTCACCTAAAGAGGAAAGCATTAAAGACTGACTAATCCATTTATAATGGTAATGCTTGATATTATCATAATGTACAAAGCACCTGTATCTCTATCACCTCATTAATTTTATGTCAACCCTATAAAGCAGGCATAGTCTTTCAAATTTATAAAAATAGGCATAAATAAAGGTAACAAGAAATGCCCAGGGTCACAGAGATAGTAAATGGCTTCCAGTTCCAAGACCATTCTTTCTACTTCATCATGGCTTTCCCAGACATCAATGTATGAGAAGTACATTAATTATTGCAACATTATAGCAATTATTATATCTATCATTCATTGATTCAACAGAAATGAAATCTTTAGTGCCTATGTGCCAGCTACCGTTCTAGGGACTGGAGATCCAGAGCTAACAAAACAGTCTCTACTCACATAAAGCTTAAATTCAAAAACAGAAAGGCAGAAAAAATAAAGAGACAAATAACTTGCCAGAGAATGCATAATTTTAAGACACTGATGAGTTCTTAGTCCAAAAGTCAAATATAACATTTTCAGTAGGCCCATGTCAAATGTGCTATTTTATCATAATATAAAAATACCTTGATGTAGGGTGTCATGTAACGAAATAAAGGGGTGCTCAGCTGACCTTTTCCATTTTTGACATCAGATGCATGTACATTTGGCCAACTGACAGCAGTTATTTCCAAGGACTGTGGTTCATGATAAAATTGTTAACATAAAAAGTAAAGGTAAACATAATTTTCACCATCTAAGGCAAGATAAGAAATACTGTAATGTGTTTTTCATAAAACTAAATTATTCAAAGTCATGGAAAGGACTTGAATATGAGAATGCTTATAAGTCATTACAAAGGCAAAAAAAATATCTAAAATGTATTCAATGTACACTTGGACAAGTAGATGATAATGCCCCCCTTAAGTCTAAAAATGGCATGATCAATATACCTTCTGCAATCATGCTGCTGTGGACTAATCATTTCACTCCATGTTTCAAGCAAACACTGTAATCAAGAACCAAATATTAAACACTTTCAATCTATAAAAATTGATAGTAAAGTGGTAGCAATAATTATTCAAGATCATGCTGATCACTACACACATGGAACTCATTATAATATGTAGAATAATATTTAACCCAACTTATTTACCCCAATTTAAGCAGTTTTCTATTAATGGACACTTAGGCTGTTCCCAAATTGTAATCACAAACACTGCCATAGTAGATGACATTGAACACCTAGATTCAAATAATTGCTAAAACAAATCTCCATTTGAAACAGAGTCAGCTTGCCCTGGGGAAGCTGGTCAGTCATCTCCCAAGGAATAAAACACATACCTTTCATTAAAGCCACACATCCTTCAGTCAAGCACATACCCCTAGTTCAACTCTCAGGCCTGGGGAGGAAACAACCAGTGTGATGAACTAAATAAAAATAAACTAAAGATGTTTCTTCTTCCTCTCTCTTCCTGCCTACATGCCTACTCACCTTCTTTCCTGCCTGAACTTACTTTTAAAAAAGAAAAGAAAAAGTGTCACATCACCATCCAAAAATTTTGCCCTGATTTATACTTCTACTGAGAGTAAACAGAAATGCCTATTTTACTCACACTCTCACCAATTTGAGATGTGATGAAACTTTTTCATCATTATCATACCACTAGATGAAAATTTTTACCATGGTATGATTTCCATTTTTTAAAAATTATCTCTAAGTTCAATTAGCATTATTTGATATTTTCACAGCCAGTGTGTTTCTTTTTCTGTAAACTTACTAGTTATGTCATTGGCACATTTTTCCGGTGTCCATTTATTTCTTATTAATTCGAAAGGGCTCATAAATTTGTCATATGGGTACAAAATTTTGTCTTTATCATTTGTCTTTCTCACTATTTCCCACATTGATAAATTTTACCAAGTGTTTTTAATCACAAGGAAAGTCTATCAAGGGAGATGAAAGAGTGCTTCAGAAGTGCCTAGACAATGTCAGGTATGAAAAAGATGGTATAGAAAAGTAGTGTGAACTCTAAGAAAGAAATTATTGATGCAGGTACAAGCTCAAGGTCAATGGGTGGACTCTGTGGGTGTTCACGAGCACTCTTCTCATAGTGAGCATTGGAGGGGTGGCGGTGTGGTTAGTGGACAAAAGAACAAATTCAAAAGGAGGTCATGAGATGTCTGTAGAGAGTTAGGCTTCAGTTTAAGTAAAGAAATAAAGGGATGAAGGATGGAAGGGTGAAGATTTTCATCCGATTGGGGTAGGTCTTCTCAGAGTACTGAAAATTCACCATAGTCAATCTTGTCTGTGTGCCTTTGTTTTACCATGTATTTTCCTTCATCTAATATGCCCCTTATATCCCATTACACTTGCCCAATATAAACTATTATAAAGAAACATATATTATAAATAAGCAGGGGCCATATTTTAAACTTTATTGTACTTTCTGTCATGTTGAGTGCATGGTAGGTCCTCTTTAAGTACACTATACAGGTTTCTCTACAAAGGTAAATGGTACAGTCTGATCACACTTACCAAAAATGGCCAACTGCAAAGTCCCACCAACTCTGAAAATCTCTTGGATTCTCCTTTAATCTTTATTCTCACCATCTTAACTCAGGTCCTCATCAACTTGAATTATTACAATAGATTTTTTTTACTATTCATTTTGCTTCCAAAATTAGCCCACTGATTCATGCCCTCTCATCTTGACAATTTTTTCCTAAAAATACAAATCTAATCTTTTTACTTCCTAATTAAAACCCTTTACTGGAAAATTCCTTAGCATGACAAAAAAGGATCTAATGATTTAGTGTCTGCTTTGTTTTACAGCTGTGTGTCCCACCCACCATCCTTCTCCACTGAACTGTGCTCCAACTATATCAATTATATATTCAACTATATATACAACTATATCAGCTATATACTTAGAGGTTCACATATGCTCCACTGCTCCACTAGGCCACTTGGTTAAGTGGTTCTTTTGACAAGAATTTCCCTCTTCCTTTCCTACATCCTATCTACGTAGGAAACAACTCAGCCTAAATATCATATTTCTAGGAAACCTTCCCTGATCATGTATATGTATAAACACACACAAACACACACACACACACACACACACACACACACACACACACACAAAGAGAGAAAGAGACAGAGAGAGAGAGAGAGAGAATGTATTACTGCCTACTTTGTACTATCAGAGTACCATATTCAGATCTATATTATGGCAATTGCTATATCATATTGAATGTATTTATTTATAGGACTGCTTCTCACCAGCCCCCTCAACTAAACTATGAGAATCTCAGGCCAGGGCATGAAACTTCCATTTTTGGCATATTTCATTGCTGATACTCTAAGTACCTATAAACACTTAGCTATCAATAAATATTTATTAAATGGATGCCTGGATATGAAATTTGATGATTGATATTCTCATCTTTTTGCTACCTTTCTACTACATGGTGGTGGAATTATGAAAGTGATCTCCTCCTCCTGCCATGTGCTAGTTTATTAGTTTCCATAGTCAGTTACAGCAATGAGAAAGAAGATACAAAGGAGAACAATCCCATTTGCACCCAAACTGTCAACTTCTGGCATACTCATTTGCATTACAGTAAGCACCTCAAACTCAACAATAAAATGCTATATCTGCGCTTCCAAGGTTAATTTTAAAGGCTTGACAGAAATTCAGAAGTGTTTGTGGGGAAGCTATGATGGCTAAAATACATGAACTACAGAAAGCTATTTTGAGTATTCCATACCCAGATCAAGGGGCATGGAATTTTCTAGCTGCTCAATACATCTCAGGGTCACAGGCTCTGGGAAATAGAATAAACGTATTAAAGAAAGTGAAAGAACCCTACATCTAAATGTTTAGGTCACAAGAAAATGGTACGCCATGACTCCACATACCTTGAAAGTGATTCTTATAAAGTGCTATTCAAATTTTGGGTTGTAAGACCAGAATGATAGGATTTCTAGGCCTCTCCCTAGTAAAACTGACCATAAGACCCTGAGTGTGGAGCCTTGTCTATTTGCCACTGAAGGCCCTACTGGACCTAAGAAAGAGAAGTACAGTATGAAGGAGAAAGAGAAGTACAATATGAAGGCAAGTGAAATTTAGAGCATTATCTCATTCATTTTTTTTTAATTTTGCTAGCAAATAGATGCAGTTCTTTTTTGTGCATTAAATCTTTTTAATATACCTTTCAGCATAGACCTTTTTAATATTCCTGACCAACATTCCTAAGATAAGAAAACAATTATTTGACACTGTTAATATATAATGACAGAAATACTAGAAATGTGTCACACTGAAAAGTGACCTTACAAAATAATTCCGAGCACCTAGCTTGTAAGAGTTTAAGGACCCAAGAATATAGAAATTCAGCACCATGTTGTTGAATTCTGATCAATGAGGCAAATTCTAGACTAAAAAAAACCTTAAGTTATCCTGTTCCACCTCCTTACAGATGCAAAAAAAAAATTAAGTCTGAAAGCAAAGAAACATGCCCAGAATCATATAATGAACAGACACTAGAGTCATAACTCTCAGGTCAGATGCCAAGAGGAAAAACCCATACTGCTGCTTCCTGTCAATTTCTAAACTTCTTAAAGCCTTTTTAAAATAATCTGGTAATGTGTAAAAAGAGCCATAAAGTTTCATCCTTTGGGATATATATTAAAAACAAAAATAACATGCAAAATCTATGGATATTTCTACTAAAAATAATGATTTTATTTACTGCTCTAACTCTAGCAACTAGAATAGTCCCTGACACATAGTAGGCACTTGATAAATATGTGTTAAAAGAAATCAATCCCAAAACCAACAATAAGTTAGTACCTTAAAAATTATAGCACATGGATATGAAGCTATTAACAATTACCAGGAAATTCCAATGTGATACCACCATGCATTCACAAGAATGGTTAAAATTAAAAAGGCTGATAATATCAAATGTTCATAACAATATAGAATAATTGATAACCCCATACACACTGCTGATAGGAGTATGAATTGCTTCAATAACTTTGGAAAATATATTGTCAGTATTTTTTAAAACTAAACATGCCTACCCTAATCCTTCCAAGCAATTCTACTCTAGAATATGTAAATCCAACAGCAGTGAATAAATATACCTAGCTAAAGACATGTACAAGAACACATATTATTATTCATACTAATAAAAAACAAACTGAAAGGAACTCAAATATTTATCAACAGGAGAATAGATAAATAAATGACAGCATCATGTGGTATATCTTAAAATGGATATTCCACAGAAATATAAAAGAATAAATTATGATACTCAACAATATGGATGAACCTCATAGATAATATGCTGCACAAAAGAAGCCAGATACCAAAGAGTATATACTCTGTGACTCCATTTATGTGAAGTTAAAGAATAAGCCAATGATGATAAGAGTCAAAATAGTAGTTACCCCAGGAAACTATTAATGCGAAGAGGCAAGAAGAGAAATCTGGACAGCTGGAAATGTTCTATATCTTAGTTTAGATAGTGGCTATAGGAGTTAATTACATCTTTCAAATTTCATGAAACTATATACTCAAGATCTATAACCTTTAACACATGTAGATTATACTCATTAATACAGAAAGAAAATTATTAACAAGTTAAAAGTAAATTATATTGATAGAGAAATGCATAATGCTTATTAATAAAGATTTCTCAAACGTATTCATTCATTGCTGTTATGTAAAGGAATGTGTTTGACTTTAAATATTAGACAATAATTTAATTTGGCTATTGGTAAAGAGTTTAATGTTTGTTTTTTTCTCATACGGTTGCTACAGCTTATTTTTAATTCAAATTGCTTGGAATGTACCTATTAACTCAAATCTTCATTAATATCATTATTCAGAAATTATCTATTTGCGCTTCAGTAAAGAAGAAAGGTACAATAGGTTGAAACATATGAAATAAGCTTAAATAAATGAATTTATGATGATAAAAAGAAACAAATACTTGGTCATCTTTAGAAGATAACAGAAAAAGAAATCATTAAAAATTGTTAAATAAAGAGAATGAGAATTTATCTTCCCTCACTACTGGGTAACCAAATAACAGAGGAAAGGCAGTGTCTCTTGATGGAATCATACTATTAGATAATAAAAAGTTATTATACCCATTGCAAAACCTAACTGCTAAATGGATCTAGGCATTGAGCATCAACAGCTTTAATATCACAAAAAAGAGAGACAACCAGACATATGTGACTTCTCACACACTGCCACCTATACTTTTGCAAAACAATTAGAATCTAACTTTGATAAAGTCTCTAAATCAGGATATACAGAAAATAGAGAAACAGGTTGCATTATACCCTGAAGATACAATTAGCAAAATCTAGTTTATAGAAAACTCCACAGGTCAAAGGAACTAAGTTGTTTACTACATAAGTTGGAGGAGGGGAAAAGACAATAAGATTGTAGATTAACCTAAATTTAAAAGACTTCTGAAATCTGCATTAAACTAAAAGCATTATTCATTGAGTCATTCATTAAATACACACTGTTCAGTTCCTGACACATTCTAAGCATGGGATCAAGTATAGTCAAGATAAAAGGTAAATACAAAAGGTCCTCCCTATGCAAGAAGACATACAAGTAAATACTTCATTTTTTACAGTTTGAATGATAAGGAAAAACTGTACCTTTATGATGATCTCTCAATAATAATGTAGCCTGTGCTATACCAGTTCCTATTTGTTCATGTGTTATAATGTGTGTGCTTTCACATCAGTATATAACTTACTTCTCTAATTGGATTCTAGAACTTTGTAGGTCAAGGACTGTGGTTTGCATTTTTTTTTTTCTTATTAATAGTCGTGTGCAGGATTCACAGAGAGCAAGGGCTCAATAAATACCATTAACAAATGAAGAGATGACTCCTTTCCCTTGGAAAAATAATAGATGGCACACAGGTCACTAGGTAACTATCCTAATGTCCTCTAAAGGCCTCACCTTCCTGCAGAGTGGGCCATGACACCAGAGACTGATATTCATTCACCAACCCTTTGGGGAACACAACCAACACTTTACCCTGTCAACCATGCTGGCAAAATCAACAGAATCACTTAAATGATTCCACCTAGGTGTTGTGGATCAAAATGTTTTGCCTATGTGTATGGTTCTGGGATAAAGGAAAAATATTTTGGGAAAACACTCGTGTCAATTCTTAACAGGACATGTATAGAAAGTCAGTGATTCCAGACAGCGGAATGAAGTGAACAGGAATTCAGATTTGGAACAGCTTAGATCAGTTATTGATCATAACAACAGGAATAGCAGTAAGTTCCAGCCGCAGAATCAGTAGTGATATCCCATTGGCTATCCTTAGCTCTAGCACTGCTGTAGTCATTTAGCTACAAAAAGTCTTAAAAGTAAAGTTCTATAATATCACAAATGGTCATTTTTTTTTTCAGAATATCACAGGCCCTTCTTGGATTCAGTGTTGACAAGATCATCTCTCGTGCCACCTGAGTATTTTGGAAAACACATTTATAAATTGGTTTGTCTCTAATTTGGCTTGTTTTACAGCTATCATTAGCCAATGAGTAGGAAACTGACTGATCCTGTCACTGCAGGGATAAGTTTGGTGTCTTGGTCTTCTCAACTATTTCCATTAATGCTCACAACTTCTAGGACCACTCCTCACTGCCAGAAGTGTCTTTTACAGTTACTGATGTTTGAGACTGCCATCAAAGAAGACCTCTGGAAAATTTACTGTTATAAAGTTTTTACAAAAGATCTGACTGCAAAAATCAAAGCAACTTATTACTGAAAAAAATTAATGAATTAAATTCATTTATTGACAACATGTAGCAAAAACCACAGGTTGATTGATTTTTTTTATGCAAAGAAAGCTATTTTAGTTTCATGAAGAATGTGTTACATATAATAGTTAATTTCAAAGGAATTCTTCAGTTAAAATCTCAACATCCAGTTTTAATTACTTTTCCTTCATCAATGATTCACATGTACTGAGCATCCACTAGAGCAATCTGGGAACAGACCATAAAAATTCTCACTCTGTGAGATGTTAGAAAATAGCTAGAAAAGCCTTCTCGGTATTAACGATCACAGATATCCATGAAGCAAGTCATTTTGTATTGTATACACTCCAAGAAAATTAAGATTGTCTCTAAAATAAATCTGAACTTTAGTTTATCCAAGGGCATCAATAATTTTGCCATTTAAGGAAATTTAGAAAGAGTCAACGAAATTTAAGACTTCTGGTCAGAAAGACTCAGACTAAAAGCTCATGAAATTTTCCATCAAATTTGGAAGAGAACTTTGTCTTTCAACAAACTTAACAGAAATACAAGGCAGGGCATCGAGACTGTCACATGGCAGATACTAATTGTTCCGATTAAAGTCTAACAAGCTTGCTTCCCTGCTGCTCTGAGAATGTCTCTGACTTTTGATCCTGACATCTGTGTCTTACAAGAATTTCACTCTGCTCTGACATTCCTTCTGATGTTGATCCAGGAATTAATGGATTGTGAAAAAGCTGGCAGGATATCATTTAAAAAATAGAATTCCTAGTGTACAAGTGATGAAAAGGTATCAGAATTCACATAATCTGTGTCTGATACCAATGCAATTCTCAGGTTTGGATACCTAGGTTTTTTAATGTTCTTTCAAAACAGGACTGAAAATAAAAAGTTCTCACAACAAAATAATTATTTTGATGTTCTTTCATTATGTAGAAAAAAGACATGTTTTGCAAAATATCAAAAAAAAATTCCCTGTAAGATAATCTGCTCCAAATGATGACTTCTAACATAATCAATGATCACCCCTTAGGAAGAATCTGGTGTCTTTCTACAATGGGAATTTTGCTCAGAAAATGTAAGAAATTTTAAAAATGACCTGAAATGACCCTAATAATACTTATGCCATCTCTAATAATTTATAATATGTTTGGAGACAAGAACCCAAGTAAACTATTGATCAAAAGGAAAACTTTAATTAAGGAAAGCATCTGTAATTTAAAAATATATATAAAAAAGTTTAAAATTGTCTAAAGATGTGTTTTAAATTAAGGAATTCTCTTCAGGATTGAAATTTTACACATCAGAAGATACTGCCTTGCATTTCATGGTTCTGGATAATTACTAGATGCCAGTGGATAACTTAAACATAGCTTAGAGTCATTGACATTAATGTGTGACAAGCATTACAGAACATATTTAGTAATTTTAAATGAAAAAAAGTAAAAAGTGTTTTGAAAAAGTAGGGGAAAGTACCATAGCAGTAACAATATAATTTTAAGTGAGAAAAAATTCTCCTTATGTCAAAACGATCAGAAATTCAACAAGTTAAAAAGGAACACAAGTCTATTTAATTGTTAGAGCTATAATTAATATAAAATTAATAAGACTGGAGATTTTACTCATCTCTTCAAGCAAATATCTAACTTTTACACTAAAAAGAGCACCAATGATTTTAAAAAGGCCTGAGTTTCTAATTTTGTTTAGAAAAACTGTTTATAGTCATTTTTATACTTCATCTATTATTTCAAGAAATAAAGTAACAAATTCATTAAAATTAGTAAAAAAAAAAGCCTGACAGTATGCATCCTTGACTACTGTAGCTTAAACGAATTTTATTACTTTATAATAATATTCAGTTAGTTAACATTTTGCATATTAATTTTTATGACATGTCAAGCTCCCAAGCACCCTAAAAATACAAATCACAACTAAGTCAAAGATTTCTTGCTCTTTAAGAGAAAGATTTTTCTGGTCAACAAATTTCCCCCAATCAGGCCTATTATTCCCATCCTCCAGCAAAGCACTTTCCACACATCATCAAATCAAATTATCACCCCCTACTACTGCAAGTTCCTATGGCCAGGACCAGGCCTGTCAGTTTTCACATTACATCCCTAAAATCAGAGAGTATTTAATAAACACACAACAAATAAATGAATGCATGTGATTACTACACACTGACTCCTTATTTTCATGGTTTTCCTTAGTATATCTTTTAATGCATGCTGATTCAAATATTCATTGAATAAGTGGATAAAATAATGACATTGCAAACTATTTAATCAAAATGCATGTGTTATTAAAATTAAAAACATGGCACACCCCAGGGGAGTCGCTCTTAGGTCAGCTGCCTCTGAAGAATACAGTTCATATACATTCCAAAGACCTGGGTTCACATCCGGGATCCAGGGGGAACAACCAATGTGAGCAATTAAATAAAAATTAAAAAATACAATGCTTCTTCCTCCTCTCTCTTCGTGCCCACCTGCCTGCTTGCCTTCATTCCTACCTGCACCTTACCTTTTCTTTAAAATATATACATATATGTATATGTGTGTATATATATATATATATACATATATATAGTGTTAAAATATTTATCAGCTACATGCTTCTATGTGGTCATTACATTAAAATTGAACCTCTGTCGTATTAATTATCCATCTGTTACTTGGATATTTTAGGAAACTCGAGTGTATTTAAAGTGATATCAAGCTTAGAAAATGTGATATTCAGATTAGGAAAAATGTTTTGCAATATACCTAAATTACCACTTTCACCCAGAAGTCTCTTAAGGTCTCTTGACATGTGTTGCTTTCAACTAGTATTCTTTTCCCCACCTATTTTGCTTAGAATAATCAATCATTAAATAAAAATATATTAAGAAGTAATGTCCAGACTAAGGAACAAGACAGGAGAGGGGAAGGAATAAAACTGAAAAAAAAGAAAGAAATGCAAGATGAAGCATATAATCTGAATGGATTTGGCCACATTAAGAAAAATGAAGTTTGCGAAAGTAAGTCACGGGTTTAAAAATATGATATATGACAGGTGGGGTAAAAATAAGATCGTTGGGAGGAAAGAAATGAAAATGAAGAGAACAAATTAGACATTTAAAATCCTTAAAAGACTGTAGCTCACCGTCATCAGACAGGATGTGTCAGAGCTAGCACATCTTATTTTATGCCTCTCAGGGCTTTTTCTTCTTCTTCTTGTGTGCCTTAAAAGTATAAAATGGTATTTTCTTTTAAATAAATCATTTTTACATTTGCAGTTTGCTTCCGTTTGATACAGGCAAAGAAAGAGAGTGACTGTGAATGTTGAATCTTGCCTCCAAGTGCATCACAGTGTCAAAAACCCTCAATAGTGTCTGAGCCAAGAGTCATGAAAAAATACAAAACACTCAAGACTATGCACTCAGGACCCCCAGCTCACAAGTGTTCATTCCGGCTACAAATCTGGCGTGGTAGATACTGACAGTGGTTCTCCCATACAAGCTATTTATTCTCTTTTAACCTTTTTTAGATGAATGATCTTTAAATGTAATGCAGTTTTATTCTAGCTACTCACACCAGGGCAACTTTGTGTTGCTCCAAATATATAACAGTGATAAAATCTTAATAAGAAAAATAAAATCCAAACAACACAGTCAAGTGCAAAACCAGCAAAGCCAGTTACAGAGGTAGGAAAGGTTTGAAGTTCATGGCCTGCTGGTTCCAGGGTGGAAGCACACAGAAGTTGTTGAGAGTTTGGGTCCTGTGGGATAATAAGGATGAAGGAGATCCACTTAACAGGGATTCAGTGAGGGAATTTCTCTAGAAAAGAGAGAAGAGCAGCGTTAAACCACTGCTTGGAGAGATGATTTTACAGAAAGACAAGGGGATGGACAGAAGGTGGTAAAAGGAAAAATACTTGGTCTTGATAAGAATTGGAACGTGCATTGAGGCACACTCTTGTGACTAGCAGACTAGCCACTGCCTCTGGCTGAATGCAGTCCAGATACATACCAAGGATACAGATTTGTAACTCGAGCTGGGGTAACAACCGAAAATGAACAATGAAATGAAAGAAAGAAAAATGCTTCTTCCTCCTCTCTCTTCCTGCCTGCCTGCCTACGCACCTTCATTCCTGCCTGCACCTTTCCTTTAAAAAAATACATTGAAAGAGTGGGCTCTGGACTCACGTAAGAACAGGAAGTCCATCATAAAACTCCTTGACATTGAAAGGTGAGCACAGAGGAAAAGAGGAAAGAAATAAATTTACAAAACTTCCACTTAAAATGAGTATGCAAATAGACATGCCGAGCCGAGCCAAATTTGAAAAAAAAAGTCAAGATAACCAAAAAAAGTTTGAACAATAAAACAGAAATTCAGTTTAGATGAAATAAGATTCTAAGATGCAAGAGACAAATGGAGGCATAAAGAACAAAAATATCATGGCGATCTGAGAATGTAGCTAGACTTTTTATGTAAATTCTTCTGAAAATAATTTCCCCTTCTGCTATAATTTGGAGTTTTCCTGGAATTTAATCTTGACGGCACCCCATAAAATGCTAGAGCCCCAGATTCAATATCTGAGCTGGCAGGGCCTACCCTTTTCTCACTATTTGCAACTGATTCTCTTTCGTATTCACTTGTTCTATTTCCATTTTGGGTTTCTTCATATTTTTGTTCTTTATGAATAAGTTATTTCTCCATTTATCTCATACAGCCCAATCAGTGGCTTACTCAGTTTCTCAGGTTAGATGTAGGGTTTACAGCCACCAGTTCTAGATGAGTCATGTACATAACAGCTGCTCCAGATCCTAACTCCATCATAGAAATAAACATAAAGCAATTTTGAATGGTTTTAAAGCATATTAGATTTTCCAGGAATGCAATTACCTTGTAAATAGAGGAAAGATATCTTTGTTAGGAATTTATCAAAATTTCAAAGACAAATATCTCACAAACACTTAACAATCCTTACTAAACAACTCTTTTCCTCTTTACCTTCCAGTTAGGTCATTTCTACCCATTTTGTTTCATGTAAAAGGAAGTATTAGAAAGAATTTGTTATAAACTTCAGTTCTGGTCTTCAACGGGAGAAAAAATTCAGAAGGCCAGTCAGAAGACATAAAGTCAAGCAACAGAAAAGTACATTCGGCAGGGATCTGAATGGGCAACTTGAATTGAGTGGAGTTTGAAGCACGGGGTCCTTTCTCTGGGACAGGTTTATATTCCCTCTTCTTATCTCAGGGGCCCGATGGACTGCCCATCTTGGATATTTTATGTAACTGTCAATAGTTTCAAAGTCCCCCTTCCTTAAAGTTCCCCTTCCACATTCCCTGGCCTCTGAAATTTCTGCTTCATGTCTGCATAGTCCTTTTGTGCTGGCATGGTCATCTCCATCTAGTCAGCTGTTCATATATGTCAGTTGTTTGTCTAGCTCATGTCTGTCTAACTGCCTGTCCTCACATTAGCACTAGGGTGATATTCCCAGGGGTCTTTTTACTAAATTAAAATAAAGCAAAACATTTAGCCTACTTATTTTAATTATTTTGATGAATAATAATTTTATTACTCGACCAAAGAAAAGCAGAAGTAGGTGTTACAGATTTTGGGGGAATTATAATATTAATTTTACCATGTAAGTTCTAAGAGTATTTTTAAGTCTTATAGTTTTTCCTGCAGGAGTACACCTCTGTGTTTCTAATTCCTACTATTCAGCTTGCCCCTCTGAAGTTTAATAATCTAGAGCTGCCATATTTATAAATAAAAATTTAAGATGCTTGTTAAATTTAAATTTCATATAAATACTGAATAATTCTTAATGCAGGTCCCATGCAGCATTTGAAACATACTTAAAGTAAAAGTTGATTTGCTATTTATCTGAAATTCAAATTTCTAACCCCCAAACTGAAACTTACTCAACTACTGTTGTCGCCAGTGACCTTAAACATTTCTAAAATAGATGAATTTTAGATGACTTTGAACAAACTTTTAAAATACACCTTAAATGCAAGTGAATAAAGAATCATCAATGGATATTTAAACCTCTAGGTGACAAATTTATAGGTAAATGGATATTTTCAGTGTGCATAGTATCAAATCTGAGGTTACTGCTGATCACAGGAAAATATAACTTTACTAACTTACCTCAGTGTCCATTGCTGAGAGTGGGGTCAGTAGATATTAAGGGCTTTATTATGTGAAGCAAAGTCAAATATAATAAAACAGTTGTGAATTTATTCTTGTCAAAAGTATCTAACCTCAATTTATGCAAAACCACTAATAAGAGAACTGGAAACTGGAGTAATGGATTTCTAAAGGATATGTGGATAAA
This sequence comes from Solenodon paradoxus, assembly GCA_004363575.1. NCBI lineage: Eukaryota > Metazoa > Chordata > Mammalia > Eulipotyphla > Solenodontidae > Solenodon > Solenodon paradoxus. The sequence continues at coordinate 86,534 of RJWH01000911.1, forward strand.
ATTTACTTGTATAATGAAATGATGAAGCCTCTAACTTCTAATTAAAATTTAACGTCCCTTTCCACTTTAAATGTCAACAACAAATTACAGTCAGTTCATCAATATCTGTAACTCTTGTTAATGAAAGAAATCTCTGATATTTTAATAAATATTAATGCTATGTATATGTATATATACATATACACACATACACATTATAAAAACAAAGTCCTCCATTACTAACAAGTTAGCAATACATACTTTCATATTTACTGTAATATAAGCTGGTATAGCGTGACATACCTTGGGAAATTATTTTACCTCTCAGTGTCTCTTTCCTCATTTGTACAATGGGGTAATAAAAGACCCTATTTATCGAGTTGTAAGATTAAGTAGGATAATATATGTAAATGATCTTCATTTGTACCTAGCACACAATAATCAGCATGGAGTATATACTATTACTAAAATAAATATCATAAAGGTGTGTCAATTCTGATAAAACATGCATGTTATAAACCAATCCAAATAGAAGCTTATCCACATATCACTTTTTGATTAAGTCATTCTTCCCAAATGTAAACTGTGCCACATGGAAGTATTGGTTGAAATAACTATTCTTAACTAACCAGTCCACCTTTTTTGTGCTGACAAACTTTATCCTTTTCCCTATTACTTTGGATAAACTCTCCATTCTCTTGTAATCATACAATTATTCTTTTGCACCATTAATTTCTCATCTTTTATCTGATTATTATCACTAGCATGCAAACATATCTTAATATAATTTATTTTAATCTCCCACCCTGCCATGTCCAGGACCATGCATTCATTTCTCTACTCTGCTTATTACAAAACTCTTAGAAAAATGTATCTATACTTAACTCCTTTTTCCTACCTCCCTCAACCCACTCAGATCAGGTCTTCATCTCCACACCATTCAAAAGATTCTTATCGGGGTCACTGAAGGCTTTGACATCTAATTAAAACCAATTGCAATTCACCATTTTCCTCCTATTTTAATCTTCAGCAGCATTTGACAAATTTGTCATTCCCTTTCTTAAAATATTCTTTTCTCTGAGCTTTGTGCTTTCCGATCACCTATTACTTCTCAGCTTCTTTAGTTTGATCCTTCCTTTACCAGCCCTCTGGACATTAAAGAATTCCAAATTCTGTCAACCACCTTATTTCTACCTACTCTGCCATCTCTGATCATCTCAACATTTGAAACACACATTTTTGCAGTTCCCAGGATGGAGAAGCAGGCAATTTGTTCAAGCTAAGGAAATAATGGCGGAAGGCAGAGATTTTTAACAGGGAGAACACAGCTGAGTGGCCCCAGAGAAGTGAAACGGGAGCTCACAAAAGCCAGGGAGCAGATGTAAGCAAAGAGTAGCAAACACCGCAGCTGTTAAGGAGGAAACAAAAGGGTTAGTGATTTTAATAACTAGCATTATTAATCTTTGCCACATTTAGTATTAAAAAGATTAAAGGACAAATTTAAATGAAATTTATAGTTCTGGGATATCGATAATACATGATGGGGGCTGATGCACAGTAGATTTCAGTCAGAGCTGACTGAGGCAAGCGTTTGCAGTTTGTGGCAAAAAGGCATTTAAGAGGTTGAGCAATGCCTAAGTGGTGAGAAACATAAGGCAGAGAATAACAATTCTTCCGAGTTCTTTAGCAAAAACAGGAACAATGGAAGGTTTGGCAATGAAATAGAAAGGCTGTGTGGAAGAACAGAATAGAGGAATAAGCATGAAAGGGAGAAAGAACAGTGTATATAGACTAGTAGAGGAAAGTACAAGAAAAGGGGAAAGTCCACTAGAGATGATGGGATGGAATTGAACCAACAAGGTGAGTCATGTCTTCTTCCTTTACTTCATTATTAATCAGTGTGCAATATAAATATCTATCAGCGTCTACCACAGGAGATGTGCTCAATACATCTTATCTCTACTTATAACTATATGTCTTATCAGAAATTAATCATCCTTCAAGTAACTGCAAGTATTTGAGAGTCTATTTCTCAAACTGCCAGAGCTTCCTGTCTGCTCAACTTTCCTTGAATGAATCAAGCCAGTGCCACCCCCTCCACAACCGCCCCAGGCAAAGACAAGGTGGTTCTTAGCAGCAAATTCTTTTACATGATGGAAGATATGTCTTACTTCACACCACCAATTGTTCCCATTCCAAAGAAGTATTACTACTCTTCTGTATGATGCTCAAGGTAGGTACTAAAGAAACAGTTAGCACTAACCGAGCATCTACAGAGGACCTCAGAGTGGCCCAAGCATTGTTCCTGGCTTTTTCTAGATATTCAACTCACAGAACCCTATAGGTATGAGTTTATCTTTTCATAGTCACACAATACAAGACAGAGTGGGGATCTGAACTCAGGAAATCTGGTTCCTGACCTCTGGTTTCTATTGCCTCCATGATAGATGAAAAGATATATATCTCCATTCTCCTGGAATCTGCTCCTTTGCCCTAGCAGGCAAGGTACATAAATCCTTAGGAAGTCTATTTTTCAAGAGGGCTTACATGCCTGGGTAACACATGAGCTACTTCAGAAAACATTTATGACTATTAAGATATTCAACAAGTATATTCAAAAATCCATTTTTATTAATCAAACTGAGTTTTGGCATCAGAGCTAAACTGTCCTCATATATTTTATATTTCTCATAGGACACACATGCATATACCCCCAACCTCTACAACTCACTCCCTTCTTTCACTGCTGTCATGTTCCTCCTTTGTCAAGGCAATGATATACCGCCCTGCTGGGAAAGGATGCAGTTCAGTGGTCACAACCCCAAGTCAGATGGGAAAGTTCAATTCAGGGGCTATTTTAGCCTCATGTTAAAATCATCTTCTCAAATGTATCCTTACTGATGGTAGAGACTATATTTTAGTATTTTAATTCCTGCTTGGTTCCCAAGCCTATTTATCAAATGTTCAGTTTGTCAATATCTAAAGGAGGGGTTATTAGATCTAAACCTAGCATAGTGGGACATACACAGTCATGAAAAGTGGTCACTCTCTATGTACTGATATAAAAATAGATCCATAGCATAGTAAATAACAAAAAAATTTAAATATCAATTGTAAAAATGAAGTATGTATTTATATTTATGTATATATGCATATGTATATAGGAATATTTATGTATAGAAATAAATATATACATATGAATATACCTATAAAATGTTATTAGTAGCAGTTACCTCTGAGAAATGCTTCAGGTTGGAAGACTTCATTTTACACTTTACAAATGTATGCAATTTTATAGAAGACCATTTATTCACTTACAGGACAATGCCTACATTTTAAAAAAAGAATAAAAAACTGTGAGAAAGAAGAGTTGTTCTCTTCAAATAAGGTAACCAGGTGTCCACATGAGGCCTTGAGTCTTTCATTTTCTTGTTGCCATCATGAGATTATGATACCATTATGATGCCATCATGAGAAATGTGAACATTCATAATCCCCTAGACTATTGAAAAATAAGCTCATTTGTACATGGATTTGCTGAGTAGAAAATCCTGGAACAATGGTTAATATAGCTTAACTCTAAGAAACTCTGCTGATGAGACATAAAGAACTAAATTTCAAAATATATAATGTAAAAGTATATTTAAACGTGTAAAATAGCAGAGTTTAATTTTAAGTTACTGTTTATGGGTAGTGTTGATTCTGCTTCACACAGCCAAGATCCTGTGGGATTAAGCAGGCAGGAGCTTGGGTAAGAATGTCAGTTTGTGGGGAGGGGAGGTAGCTCCTGACCACACCCTCTCTGAGCCTAATGCAGATGGGACCCACAGAGGTTCTGATTTCCCCCAAGGACTGATGAACAAGTACAAAATAATAGGAAGTGACAGGAAACAGATGATTAAGATCTAATCTAATGCTGTTTAAATAGAAAATATACCACAAATTGGCCTTCAGAAATTACAGTTTACATATAACAGAAATGTGTTTTTATCAATTTAGTTTACTAATATAAGCTTCTTTGTGAAGGAAAAAGGTCACTTGCTCTAAAATGCAACTAAACTTACAGGGTATGCTAATTTAGGGTAACTTGTTTCTTTTTAATAATTTCTCTAATATAAAAATAATTGCTATAAACACACGACTAAATATGTATTTAGTATTCTAAAATACTCATAAGTCAAAAATATGAATCAAGCAAGATATTCTAATATTTATAAATTTAACTGATGTATGTGCATGAATATAGATGAGTTCTTTTATGTAATCCTTGTCCAAATAGGGTTAAATGTCCTGCATTTTAAAAAATCAAATTTGTAACAAAAATCAGGCATGTCCGAACAACTAAAATATAACCTTTGTTCAATACTGTTAATCTAGAGATTATTATGCTATGTGTGTATAGATATACCCATACACATATAAAATTGTGTGTGTTGTATGTATATGTACTCACAAAATCCCTCATCAAAATGTTTTGTTCCTTATTTTAACTGCCATTTTACACTTGTCAGTCACTTCAAATTTCCTTAAAGTAGACCTTCTTTAATCTGGAAAGAAGCTATAGCATGTTTCCTGTTAGTTACATATGTATAAGGCAAACAGGCAGCTGCTGTTGTAGAGAAGGGTGTCACACAGTCTTATCTGTGGCTTGACAAAGCAGCTCGTTGAATACTTGTACTCATAACCAAGGAACATCTAAGGCAGAACATGATGGAATTCCTAAAACCTTTCCCTTTAGAAGTATTTGAGTTGTTAGAATAACTTCATTAATTCAGTGAGATGGTTCCCACCAAGATGTAGTAATAGGAAGGAACACCAAGAAACTTCAAAAGGGGAGAATTCAAAAGACACAGTGGAATTTCTACTAATCTGGGCAGAGAAAGCCTCCAGCTATTAATATAAAAGAAGACATATCATTTTCCCCTGATAGCAAGGGTTATGGAAGATAGACATGGATAGATAATTGATAGAACATTATATATATTATATATATTACATAAATACCCTGATGCTTATGAAAGTTTAAAATAAATTATTAATATATAATACATTATATATACAAAAATGTTTGTGGTGAATTTATGCTGTAAAAGTCAATAATTCTTAAATTCAGATTTTGGAACCCATGGATGTGTTATGATACTAGCCTATATCTTTGACTTCTTTAGCTTCAGTTGTGGGCAATATTCATTTGCAAAAGGGACAGATCTAAACCAGAGTTCAAACTACTGAAGAACCCTAACTTCACCACCTAGCCTACTGCAGACCGCACTTCTGCTGAAATGACAAGTGGATGTCATACAACCAAACTGGGAGTTTTCCAGCCAGATCAGCTAGGGCAGATGTACGTCATATTCCTAAAGCAGCCGCTGCATGTTTCCTGCACTAAACATCCCAGCAATCATCTCTTTGATAAGCCCAGAGAGGGCTACTCACTCAAATATTTAGCTGTTCCCTGTGGACAGAAATGATCTGTGATCTTGGACTTTGAAAGACCAAACCAATTTTCTCTCCCACTGAACCTCATATCCAAACCTAGACTGTCCTGACTGGGTTTCCTACTTTCACTCCTTAGTGGCCAGAGTAATCTTTTTAATGCCTAAATCAGATTATGTCATGTCCAGGAGGAAAAAATAACTCCACTGATCTCTCAATTTTTTGGTTTCCAAGTCTTTATTTTTTAGTATCACAAGTGAATTTTTTCAATACACGTGTTTATTGATTAGCATAGGAGTCAGATATATATTTCCTCTGAAAAACAATGTTGTAAATAGGTTGAGAAGAGCAATAAAAAAGAATCCTCTTGATGGGATAAAACACTCCCTCTCCACCATACTGAACCTGCCACAAAGAGAGGAAGAGGATAGAAAGTGAAGATGAGGAGACATCTCCCACAAGTGCCAAAAGAAAGCAACTTTTATTTTTTAAAGAAATGTGCAGGTAGGAATGAAGGCGATTAGGCAAGCAGGCAAGAGAGAGGAGGAAGTAACGCTTTTTATGTTTTTATTTAGTTACTCATCTTGGTTGTTCCCTCCACCCCAACCCGCCCCAGGATGTAACCCAGGTCATTTGAGATGCATGTGGACTGTGTTCCAACTTGAGGCAGCTGACTCAAACACTACTCCAGCAGGGCATATTAAGCAAGCAACTGTTACTTCTACAAAAACAAAGAAATTATAGCAAAAAATGGGTGAATAGCTTTATTTTTTAACTGTGCTTACTTGCACATTTCATAATGGGCAGGCTATTTACAAATACAAACTGAATATATGAATTTCAATTTATAAAATAATTAAATTTCAGATATTCTGATCTATAAACAACTCAAGCAGACTTTGAAAATGTATCTTAGTGAATAAAATCACAAAATGGGTAGAATGTATATGTATGCAAAAAAAAGCACAAAGTTGCTCATATAACCCATATGCAAATCAGATACATGATAGAACTCAGAGGTAACTCTGTAAGAAAAGATCCAGATGCTTTAACTAGAAATCATACCTTATACAGAAAAATAATGCACTATTACATATGTCATTCGGATGATTGTACACAGAAACTACTTCATTTAAGGAAAGGGCAGACTTGATTAAAAGGAGAAGTACTATAAGACAAGATAATTTAAAGATAGAAAGTAGTAAAATAACACTATTTTAAAGAATTCACATTATGCGGTGTCTTTCTAATTTTAAAAAATAAGTCACTCAAGAAACACCATTTCATTTTATAGAAACAATTGTTCGAGAAATAATAAGTAAAATTCAACTAAAATAATGTCTTTTTATAACGTATACTCTTTATCTCTGTCCATATCTTCTAACAAAAGAGTTTGTGTTCAAACTATACTTATCTATCACCTATTATTTGAAAATCTGTTAAATAGTTTAAAGAAATATCAGCATTACAAAATTCAAAAATATCTTCTAAGTATGTTTCCAGTAACTGGAGAAAACTTTGTTTTTTAGTCTTTCCCTTTAAAAAATATCAGTCATAATATAATGATTGCAAAAGCAGAAATAAGAAAGCATAAATATGGAAAGACATCTCTAAGATAAAATGAGCTTCTTGCAAACCCAAAATACCTGGAAATTAATGCAATTGATGTACACATTGGTTAAAAAATATAAAATATTATAATCATCATCACCACAGTTATTCTTCCTCCCCAAAGGTATTCTCTTCGTGCTCTAAAAAAAAAAAAGCTTAAAGGAAATTGATTAAAGCAATGACTTCCTTTTTAAGTCCTATTTTCTATGTTGTTAATTTCCAGTCACAACCTATATGTACCAAAAGACTACTTTCCTTAAAGACATCACTTTTTAAAGCTAATGTCGTTAGAATGCTGCCTTGATTTTTATATTTCCTGACACAGGTTATTTGGGCTACATTTACTGTCCAGTCTCCAACGACATTTTCAGAGGTCTTCAAGAACTAAATTCTATCTTTTATGATATAAGCCTAAATGTGTTTTTATAAAAAAGAAGGAAAAAGGTCACAATTAGATGTAACACCTAAATGTCAAACCGATGATAGAATGGAAAAGATGAAAAAATTCGTAGTCTAACTTTGGACAACATTAATAAAAATTGATGGAATAACTTGAAGCCTACACTCTCACTTGGACTTACCATGTTCCACCTGTCTCCTCCCTCACCCACTCCTTTTTCATTAGTATACTGGTTGTGCACCAAACCAGGAAAACATCCCAATTCTATGACAGGGTCCTGATTTTCGGGAAAATTTGGTGGGTAGATAGATAGTTGTGCTGAAATCGGATAGCAAAATTTTCTGAGCGTGTGAGGTGCCACTTGAAAGCCATGAGGCCGACTCTTGTGCACTTGAAGATGCAGAGAAAGAATGAATAGTAAGGGCAAGTCTCAACAAGCTTTGACCTGGAGGAACAGTACTCCAAAGGCTGGCCAGTCCATGCCTGAGACAGAGCTATGGACACCCATACACAGGCTCACATATATACATTTACACAGGTCACCTTAGAAACAAATGATGAAGAGTAAAAAATACACAATGAAAAAATGTTAGAGCAAAAAGTTCAGCATAAATTTCAATTTTAAAAAAGGCTGTGCATGTGGAATTAAAACTCCAAAAGACTATACACCCTTATTAAAAGAAGCTGCAGGGGATAAAGTTAGGTCAAAGGATTTTTAAACTTTCCTCAAAGATGCTTTCAAAAAAGAGGAAAAGATTCTTATGATAATTCAAACAAGATGAATATCAGAATCATCTCTAGAGTATTTTTAATAAACTAGATTCCTGCTTCTGCCCAAGATGTGCAGGAATGAATTGAGCAGAGATGGAACCTATGTGATTCTGATGCTGTCAGACTTGGAAACTTCCAACTTCAGAGAATGTTGAAAGTATAACTAGTTATTGCATCCAAATAAATAACAGGGAAAAAAAAAGCAACTAAAAAGTTCTCCTTAGTTAATTAGTCAGATTTATTCTAAAATAAAATTTGAATAAGAGGTTTCACTCTTTTGCTGATCTACGACTGGTAATAACAGGTACATAATGAGTGCCAGCTAAGAAAAAGGCACTAGGCTCCGTAAAAGTAGCAACTGACTAAAAATGAGAAAAAAGAGAAGCTAATCCTAATAGTAACTAGCATTTATTGAGTATTTTCTATGTATAGTACTATTTTAAGTATATATAAAGGTACCATTTTTACATATTACCTCATTTTAAATGTTTGCCAGTATTATCTCATCTCAACAACTCTACAATTATCCCCATTTTATGGATTAGAAAACTGAAAGAAAAAAAAAAGTTAACTAACTCGCCCAAGGTCACAGAGCTGGTTAAACCTTAGAGCTTAGACTTGAATCTAGGCAATCAGGTGCCAAAGTCCTTGTTGTTAAGTAGTATAGCACATTGGCTTGGCCAGACAATGAAAAGGTTGCTCTAAAGCATGTCAGGAACTTTCAACAGAAAGAGGCAAGCTTTTACCAATACTCTAAGAAATCCACATCAAAATCAAAGTGAAGATGATTTTATTTCTTTGACATCAGTGATGGTCACGTAAAATTAATATCACAACTACAGTACTCAGTAAGGATTCCTACGTATAATTGCTGGAGTATTCGGAAGAGTCTTTGAAGCATATAATGGGCGATACTTTGGCTAGAAATTAGTTTCTAATGAAAAATCTTAGCTCATAGTATGTTCCTGGTGAAACTACTTTTAATAATTAACACTAAGTTTTTTTTACCACATTTGACAAAAATTATTTGTATTAAATTTTTTTAATTCACCATAGAATATTGAAAATTATATTACTGTAGATATTCAACAAATAAAATTCAATTCCAAATAATCTAAAGCAAAACAGTATTGTAAATTAAAACTACAAGATTGAAGACTGTGCACTATATAAAAATTTGTAACTTCTAATATCTGTCTTTTAAAATCTGATGCTTTATGTTGTAATTAAACTTAGCATTTTGAATTACAATGTCATGTAAGATAAAAACTGCTTCAGAGGTTCAATACGAGTATGATTTTTAAATTAATGTTAAAGTCTATTTTGAATATATATAGACTATTTGAACAAGATGCTATCTGGTTAACAAACAAGTATATTGATAATATTCAACTTCAAGAGTAGTACAGTAAGTGCTAATAAAAATAATGAAATATATATAGATTGAACTAGAGCCTGAAATGCTACACGTATGCAAACCTTTTGAAAGATTTATTAAAAGCTACTTAATTCATATAAACCTAGACTTCATAATTTTCATTGAGAATTATCCTAAATGAATAATTCCAAAGAAAATAATATTGTGATAAGAAAATGGCTTTAAATACAGTGTATTAGTCAGAGTTCTTCAGAGAAATAGAACCAACAGGATATATATATGTACAACTTAATAGGAGGGATTAACACACCCAAATATGAGAACTGCAAAAAATTTGCTATTACGTATTCCTCAAAACAAGTCGATTTTAACATGCAATATTCCTTAAACAAAATCAATGAAAAAAAAAGAATACAAAGGGATGGTATGCCCTGGTGGCCTGGAGGATAAGGCCACTGGACATAGTACACATATATTCAAAAAAAAAAAAGGAGGAGGATAGTAAACGGGAAAAGAGAAAAGAAAACTGGAGTATGTATACTAATTTAAACAAAGCATACACCAGAATAAAGAATTATACCATAATTAAAGAGGGATATTTCATAATAATTTTTAAGTCAATTTAAGAAAATACAATCATTCTAAATGTGTAGGGCTCCTCCTCTGACACAGCTTTAAAGTATATGTAGACAACACTGACAAAACTGAAAGGATAAAAACAATCTGCAAATACAGCAAGAATAACAGAAACTATAACAGGACTATTTGCTTGGGCAAACTGACATTTATAAAACACTAAACAACAATGCAGAACATACTTGGTTCATTCATCTAGACCATATTCTGAGCCATCAAACAGATTTCAAAATTTTCTAAAAGAACTAAAATGATACAAAATACATTCTCTGACCACAATGGAAATAAATTATAAATCAAAAACAAAAAGACACTTGAAATATCTTAATAACTGGAAATTTTAAAACACATCTCAATAAGATGAGGAACTCAGAGAAATTTTAAAAATCTTTTTAACTGAATAAAAATAAAAACGGCACACTGAAATTTGGCAGACACAGTTAAACTAGTGCTTTGAGGGAAATTTATAGCATTAAAGGCTTATATCAGAAATGTAGAAAGGTCTAAACACAACAGTATAAGTGTCATATTAATAAATTATAAAAAGATGAATAAATTAAGCCCTAATCAGTTAAGGCTTATAGAAGCAGAAGGAATCAATAAAGAAAAAATTAATGTAATGAAAAGCAGATTAAAATAGAAAAATAAGTAAAAATTGTTTCTTGGAAAACATCGATAAAATTGAAAAATTTCTAGCTAGCTCAATTAAGAAAAATGAGAGAACAGTCATAGAATTTAAAAGTAAATTCTTAAGACTTTAAATGGATGATAATAAAATATTATGATCATACTTCTGTCAATAAATATAATAATTTCAATTAAATGGATAGATTTCTTCAAATTTTACTAAACTACTAAAGGTCAGTGAAAAATAATTAGATTAGCCAATAGCTATGTATTTTATAAAGAAATCTAACTCTTAATTTAAAACCTTCCCAAGAAAAATATTCCTGGCCTAGATGGTTTATCTGGTGAATTTTACCAAACATTTACAAAGTAATATAGCCAGCGAACAAATTTGGGACACAGAACATGAGAAGTACTTTCCAACTCTTTTTACAAGCCCAACATTACCCTAAAACCAAAACCATAAAAAGAAACTATGATTTAATATCCTTTATGGTCATGGATACAAAAATCATTAACAGCATTTCAAGAAATCAATTCAAAAAATGTACATAAGGAAGCTAATGCATCATGACCAAGTAGGGTTTATTCCAGGAAGGTAAGGTTGATTTAACATTTGAAAACCAATTAATGCAAATAGCTACCAAATTATGCATTTCAAATCTTAATAAAGAAAAAAGTATTTGCAAATTATTGACATAAAATTTGATCTAAGTCAGCAGAAATTCCCAGTAATATATATCATATTGTCTACCCTTTCTTCATTTGTAAGACTATCTGTCATATTTCAAATATGACATGGATCTGTTTCTGTACATTCTCTTCAATTCCATTGGTCTATTTACCCACCTCTGCACTATTATCACACTAATGATTTTGACTTTCTAAACATTACTCATTGCTAGTCAGATATTTTTTCTTTAAAATTGTGGTAGTAAAGCTTTATTCTTAGCTTTCCCAAATCTACCAAGTTCCATGGAGAGTTCTGCTAAATTCTGAGTGGAATTGAACTGAATTTATAGATCAATAAAAGGGAGAACTTATATCCATATCATATGCAGCCTTCTGACTTAGAACATCATATAATCTCTACTTATTCAGTTCATATTGAATGACAGAATTTTTTAATTGTGGTAATATAAGTTTCAGGCATAGAGTTTCACACTTGTATAACTGCATATGCCATGGTATAGATAATTTTTCATTAAAATATTATATATCTTTATTAGCTATATTCTTATATAACATATATCATTTTGTTGATTCCAGAAATCACATTTTATTTCACAGAATGACACTGAAATTAGAATGTCTGCTCTGATGTTATCTTAGAATCAACAAGAACAAAAAAATTTTATAGTCGATAACATTAATTTACCAATATATTTTATCAATTATATGGTCAATGTTTCTTAAACTTGTAGTTTTTCTTATGAGTTCATTTTTCTTCTTCCTGGAGTTTAAACCTTCTTGGGTCTCCTTCTTGAGTAATTTTTATTTTCTATACAAAATGTTCTTCACTTATCATTCCTACCTTACTGATTCCAGTGAAGAACTAAGTCATAAAAGGTTGTTTGGTGCTCCTACTATCTGATACTATTATGGAGAGTATACATCTGGCTACAGAATCAGTAGGTGTCTGGTTCAGTTTTGAGAAATCAAACCATATCTTTGTACTTGCCTTCACTCAGCAGGTCCAATGCAATCCATAAACTCACTGGTCCTGTCAATAGGTCTGCAAATTTTTTCTACTTGTTTTCCTCCCGAGCGAGACTAGGATTGGCCTGGGAGAACTATGAACCCTTATCCCTGCCTCCTCACAGTGAACTAAGACCTAGCCCCCATTTCACATTTACCTTTTTAAATTCCAGTTATTTTTCAGTAGGCATCACTAATTACTTCCAACCTGGAGTCCAGCAGGCTTTGGCTTTAGTTCTAACAGCTTTGTGATTCTATTCTACCTCTAGTTCTCAATAATATACAAAATATTTAACAACTGAGTATATCACATGTTCAAAAGAATCACAACATATCACACCTTGTAGAAAACTAAACAACAAAAGGAAGGAATAAAGAAATGGGAGGTGAGAAAGATAGAATATGTTGTCTGAAACTTTGCATATTAGATTTACTTTATATATGTATATACATAATTTATATAAAATATATTTGAAATGCATCAAAAATGGTTTGATGGGTGGATAGAGAGATGACCATATTTGATAAAGCAAGTATTAAAATGTGAATACAGGATTCCAGGTGGCAGATATATGTGAACTCAACATTTCAATGTTTGTATATTTTAATAGTTGTATTATTGAAGATAATTATTTGTTTTAGTGTATAAAATAACAATATTTTAAGCCATATGCTATAAATTAGCAATAATTTATTAATAAATATTCTACTGTAGAAAAATGTTGATTTTATTTTTAACATCAAAAATGTTTAATATTTTAAAGTGATGTTAAGATGTACCACCCTGATACAACATCAACACGTCAGTGGATTGTGAAATCCGCTTGTGGGTCCTCCTCCAGCATTTTAATAGTGCCTCGTATGTAGTAAGGTGAAATCTTGTTTTGGAAAACTCTTATTTTATACACATATGTGGAGGTGTATGTATATGATTCTGACTTTTAAGGTAAAATGTATTTCTTTTTCTGTGGATTATGATATGAAAAGCATTTCTTCCCATGGATTTTAATAAGGGAAGTTTGAAAGCTATCAATTGAGAAGAAGTATAAAAAATTCTCAAAGTTCATCCCTTTTCATCTCAAGGGATTGTAAGAAAAAGTGAGAAGGAAACAGTGTTGGAGATGGAGGTGGAAAGTAGAGCTGAGATACTCATGGTTCCATCTACTCTCTCCCAGCTTTAACCCAGAAAAAAGCACGTGCGTTAGACAGACTGAGGAAAAAGCAAAGGAGGGGGGTTTCCACCTAGATTTTCATTTAGTTATTCTGGGAGGTGACTGTATCGAGACTTGCCCTTCAAACTTGAATGAAAGTGAGAGAGGGAATCACAGAGTAAATATAATAGGAGAGGTGGGAGGCACAGAGGTGGGAGTCATCATAAAGCTTTTTTGACTTGTTTTCAATTGGGTTGCGGATAAGACCTACAAATTCTCACATGCCTCCTGAGGAACCAAAATGTAACAAGACTGTATGGCATAAATATGAAAGTCAAAATGTCTACAGTGACAACTGCAGAGCTGTAGGGTGGGGTGTGTATAAGTCAAGATGGACAATGTGATAAAATCTCAAAGTCCAAGCTAAGGTTAAAACTTCCAGGGAGCACTCCTGACCAAGAAGAAAGCAGACAGCAGGTCAGGAATGACATCAGCCACAAAACTCAGCAATAAACAACATGCCTGATACCTCAGCTAAGGGTCACTTCACTCGCTGCACCATAAAGACTCCAAAATATTTTATTCACATGCTATCTAAAATAATGTGGATAACTAAGTACTCCTCACAGAAAAACCATATATCATATTAAGTCATATTAAGTTGACATTTAAATATTTTTATCACAGCTTAAAAGCAGCTGCAAAGGATATCTTCTTTGGCTTGTTATAAATATTGGCATTACTAAATAAAACTGTTTTCTTTAAATCCATCCTGTGAGATTAAATACCAGAATAATCTTTTATATCAACCATAATCCATTTTTAATATATAAAAAAGTTCTTTAACATTCAGAAAATGTATCTGTTCCTTTTTCTCAACTTAATTCTATCCCATTTCCTCTGTAACAGAAACACATATATAACAAGGAAAGTTTCAGAGTCCTGTCAGAAGTGTATTGCATCAATATTTCAAAATTTCCCTTTGCTTGGTGCCCTGGAGGTTTTACACTCCAAGGTAAAAGCAAGAGTAGATTCACTATGAGGGTGAGAAGTGCTTTGCCTGAGGATGAATAGAATATGGGAAAAGAGAAATGGCATTCACCCGCATTGCAGATACAGTCTCAGGCAGAATAATTTTAGTTAAAAAAAAAAAAAAAATCCACATGACATGATTCTAGTCAACCATTCTTTAAAACTACATCCTCTTGCTCTATGTGTGTCTGCCCCTCCCTCTATAAACTTGGGTATCTTCTTGGCTACAGCTGACTACATTATTTGGTCTGAATCCATTTATTTTTACTTTTCCCTTGCTACCAGGAGTGGGTCCCTCATGTCAAAAGCCAGATGAAATTTAGACAAAGTTTTAGAAATATTTCTTTGCATATCTTTGTATATGTGAATCCCCATTCTTGAAACATATGCATCTACTTCCTAAAATAAACTCAAGTATATGCTTTACAAATTCCATGACTTTCCTTCCCCATCCACAGTTCCCAACCACTCCATAATCTCAGATGCCCCAATTCAGAGGTTGAGGAAGGCCTTTTGGCCTTTGTTTTATATTCAAAATGGGTCCCAAATTTAGCCCTTTTCTCTTATCTTCCAAATAAAGTTACACATACAGTCCAAGAGATAGTATCAGGATCAACTGAGGAAACGAGTTACAAAATGTGTGTGTGTCAACTGAGGAAACCAGTTACAAAAGGTGTTTGTGTGTGTGTGTGTGTGTGTGTGTGTGTGTGTGTGTGTATGATTTAATCCTGATCTCAAATCAATGAGGTAAGTATTATTATTGTTGCTCTCGTTACTCTTATTATAAATTATAAAATAAGAGGACTGGATTGATTGGTCTCAAAGGTCATTTCAACTTTAAATGCTTTCATATTATCTTTAATTTTTCTTTAAGTTCCCATAATACAGAGTCTCTGTACCATATATATTTAGCAATTAATTACATATTGATAAATACTTTCCCTAATAATTTTGTGTGGGTATATCTTAACTCCAAAATAGGAATGTAAGTTTCCTAAGGGCAAGGTTTTGAATAGTTCTCTGGTATTCTCAACCCTAGTTATCACATAGAGCACCCAAGTTCTCAACACTTCATCATGTGAGTTTGTTTCTCTAATTATTTGGAAGGAGGAGACCTTTCCCACCAAAGAAAATAAGGTCAATGTGGTGGAAGCCAGAATCACAGTCTCTAAGGTTATCACATTGTCAAGTTCATAGAGAGAGCCTGACTCTGAAGGTCCAAAAGGGTCCACCTGGTGGTTCGAGAGCAAACAGATTGTAACCTATGCTGGGTTTGGGGGTTTCTTTGTTTTGTTTTGTTTTTTTCTTTCCACAATTTGTTTCCTGAAGACTAGAGTAGCTTAACTAGCCAACAGTGAATTTAACCCAGATCATGATGAAAGGGTCTTTGTTGTTTAGTTAGTCATGGATTGTAGAATTCAATGCCAGAAGTATAATTATAGTATCTAACTGAATTTCTTTTAAAACAGTGGATGCCTGATAGAATTTTCAATGATGAAGTTACTGTTGAGCACTTGAAAAATGGATACCAAGACTAAAGAATGAATGTTTAATTTAATTTAATTTAAATTAATTTAAATATAAAACCATATGTGGTGAGTACATTGGGTAGTACAGCTCTAGAATATATAATTAACCTGTGGCTTGCCAAAGCTGAGCACTAGAAATTTCCTATCATTGTCTTCTCTAAAACTTTCAATATTTACTTCCCAATGTCATATAATAAGCTTTGATAAAATTGACACTTGCCATAACCTTTTTCAATACATGATTGGCTTTCTTTAGCATCCTGAAATATTTTTTAAATATAATATTATGGTTTTTAGGAAATTATGGATAAAATTGATTTTCTGACATAGTTAACTTGAGAAAATTTGGCTGAAATAAAAAATTCATATACTCATCTTCATCTTTAATTATATTTGCATAATATAAGCAAATAATCAATTTTTCTACTTGAAAATCAACAATTTGTTATAATGATTGATGTTTATTTATGCTAATATCAATAACCACAAGTGACAAGAAACTAATATATATATGCCTCTTAGCAAAATAAAGTGAAATAATGCTTTCCAAAATATCAGCAGTTAAGAATCTCTTTTTATCAATCAGTAGCCAGGCTGATTAATAAGCAAGTGTTGTAACTAACAATCACTGACAACACTGATCAATTTGAACAGTATATAGGAAATATTAGCCAATCTTTAAGACAACTGGATTTCTTCCCTCTAAGAATATGCCTTAAATACTGTTTCACTTCTTCAAGGGAAAAATTTCATATTCTTGTCCAGTCACACAAACCTCTCAGTTGAGCATTATTGTTTTGGGAGGAGGGGTGGCAAGCAGGAGGCCCGGGATGTTGACAGAAAAGATAGGACGTCAGGTGAAGATAGAATGCTGTGCCCTCTCTAACCAGCTGAAGACTCGGCATGATTGTTTTCTTACAAATAATACCTGTGGGTGTTGAAACTGTTCAGGGAATCTATCAAACACACTCTTTCACTTTGCTGCTGTAACTCTATAAAATTTATTCTCATTTCAGAAGAGTCATAGACAATAATACCTGTAGATGGTTGAGTAATTTAAAGAAAATTTGTCAGGTCTACTTTCACTTGCTTTACCAGAACAATTCCATACTTATTTAGAGGTTTGAAAATGCATCATTTGACACTCAGATTAAAAATTTCAAAATAAGACATCCTGATCTAATTAAAGAATTGTCTTAAATATAAATAGAAAGAGCATAATATTAGAAAGCTTAAGGATAAAACATTGATTAGAAAAGGAAAACAACTTAATATTATAATCAATTTCCATTTTTTACAATTATAGAAGTCATTATCACATAGATATAAGAAAACAGAAATACTTAAATAGCATAATATTAGACAAAATAAGTAATATATTAATGCCAATTTTTTTTCAGGGAAACATAAAAACCTACATCTATAAACTTATAAAAAGTATCTATACAAATAGATAAATGGAAGAATAAAAGTAATAAACTTTCCAGATCAGTAAACTTTCCTTGTCAAATGATCTATATCCACATTGACTGTACATATTATCATAAAACATTTAAATGCAGATTTAATTTTTTTCCATTAAGTAATCAGAATTTGATCACAAATTTGGAGGAGAAAGAACTCAGAAGTTTAGTTTTAAATAGTATTTTTCCAAACTGTTCATTTAAAATCTTGTAAAATGAAGTTATTTAAATAATTTTAATTAATAAAGTAAAATAAACTGATAACTCATATTTTTAAAGCACCAATTTAAAGGTGAAGGCATATTCTTAATCTCCAAATGGAACTTATTCTTCATTAAAATGTTCATAACTACAAAAGCAGGAAAATCTATCTTCCTAGATATCTATTTTGAAACACCATTTTAAAAGTAAGTTGGCTATTATTTTTGAAGGAATGTCAAATACGAATTCAAAATATTTTCAATGAAAGGCATCCAACTGAAATGTCAGTAAAGCTCTATTTCCTAATGTAACTGAATTACTGTGTAAAAAAAAAGGAAAACTTTAAGTCTAATTTTTTTCCAAAATGAGTGGTGTACGTGGTAAAGAGTTCCATTTTGTTCCAGAAATACATGTTTGACATTTGGTGATATAATTCTAAAAGAATGAGAAAAAAAATACAGATTTAAACATTTTTCTCCTGACCTGAACAAGCCAAATGAAATGTTTTACGAACATAAACATGTTATGGATAAATGATGGAAAATAAATAGTATTTCAATATCATTTCTTATTTCATCCCATTACCAGTTCCCCCCTCTGGAATAATTACCTATGCACAAACTCTAGATGGCAATATTGCACTTACTGTACTTCAGAGAAAATTGTCACAGTCGGTCCCACATATGCTCTTTATCAACATTTTATGTGCCACGGATCTATAGCCTCTTATTATAAGTGTAATGAAGCAGAAGTTATTGAAGCATTTTATTGATTGCTCAGATCACAAGTTTACTGCCATACTGAATTGGCACCTTACTCGCTGAAGCAAACTGCTGACACCTTTTTTAAAAAGTGACAACTACATCTATTTCATGACCAGAAATCCATTTTCATCTCTATCAAGACAAGAATGCAATTTTCACTTCATTTAACTGATGTTAGGCCTGCTCAAAGCATGACACTTAGAAAAAGACACAAGTTTAAGGATCTTAAAATATTTCAAGTAACTAGAATGCAGCTTGGTTTCAGGGAAGGAAATTCAACAATCACTCAAATCTACAAACAATCTAATATTCCAAAATATCACCTATCAGAAGCTTAAAAAGTAATTCTCATTTTGAAATATTTATTGCACTACTTTAGTATTTTAATAGTAAGTTCTGTTTATATATTATAGATTTTGTTCCAGTGTTCCAAAGGGCATTAAGAAGTTCAAAACTGAAATATTCTAGGTATTGCCGAGGAAAGCAAACTAAGAAAACAGTCCAATTTTTAAAGTATATATAGATGGGGATATAATTTACAGCATATGACTAGTTAGTAATACTATATTCTTGAAGATTGCTAAGAGAGTTCATCTTAAATGTTTCAGTACAAAAAGAAATGGCAATTATGTGAACTGATAGAGTTGTTAACTTACCCTACTGTGGTTACAAGTCACAATATATAAGTGTATCCAACTACACAATGCACATACTACACAGTGTTACATGTAAAATTTTATATCAATAAAGCTAAGGGGGAAAGTAGTTAGCATACTAAAACACAATGTATACATAGAAAATAAAATTTCTTTCAGTAATGTCAGAAGGAATAACTGATTTTGATTGACCTAGGACACAGTATTTAAAAGACAAACTTCGGCACTTATTTTATGGGTAATTAAAATACTAAGAAGTCTTCAAAATATTTTTTGCAATAAACAAAGTCCGTCAGCACTAAATGTAATTCAAGTCTATTTTGAACTGAATCTATTACTGATATTTACATTGTTACAGTTGATAAAAAGTATCTTAGTAACAAACTTATTGAAAGTGTGGGTAAAATGAACCAAAATCTACATACTTTTGTAGAGGTTAGTTCAATATAATAATAAAGTACATTTCAATTTGAAACTACAAAAACAATATGTACTGAAGTTTAATGGTCAATTCTTCATCTAATTAGATGCCATAAAAATAATTCAGTACAGTTCTAGTTTTAAAAGAGAAACTTAATTTTTTTTGAAATAGAAATTTAG
Organism: Solenodon paradoxus; assembly: GCA_004363575.1. Lineage (NCBI taxonomy): Eukaryota > Metazoa > Chordata > Mammalia > Eulipotyphla > Solenodontidae > Solenodon > Solenodon paradoxus. The sequence continues at coordinate 106,466 of RJWH01000911.1, forward strand.
TGCCTGAGATTTAAACCCAACTCAATAAATATGTAACATTTAGAAATAGCATATAAGAGCATTTGGAAAGGTAGTTTGCTTAAATTCATACACAGAAAGAGCCATAAACACGCAAAATATTTAAATCATTCAAGCAGAAAATTATAGTTTTTACCTAACTTTACTAAGTAGTATATATTACAAATAGTCCAAATACATATTTTCAAATTAAAATTACTGAAGTAAAACATTCCTCTGCCACTTCAAACAAAAAGAAATTACCAGATTTCTTTTAATATGCTGCGAAAGTTTAGAAATTGCCTCGAGTTTAAGAAAATTTGAGGATATTTTTCTGTTTATTTTTTAAAGTAATCAAGCATGCTAAAGTTTAACTTCAAAGTTGATAATTTCTTTCCAAAGTGCTAAAAATTAAGAGTGGGATAAAATATTCCTTCAAAAATTTTAGGTCTTAACTGCTACTGGAACTATGATTTTCTTAATAGCTAAGATAACCATTATTAAGACATTACAGTTAGACACTCATTTTCTTTGTTTCTTTATGAACTTAAGAAATGACTATGCAATCCACAATAACTATTAGGCTAAAATGTGAACCATTTTAAATGATTGAAGCTATATGCTTATGAGCTCTTTTAAAGTCTGTATTTTAAAAGAAGAGTACTATGAATTCATTATGTTAAAGTCCCCAGGAATTTTTGCACTGGGGAAAAAAAAAATCAAAGGAGTTTCAAAATTGAGAAGACATTTCCAAAAATGAATGTTAACCCCAAAACCACAGTTTGGATTTAACATCAGTCATTCTGAATCATTATTTATATAGCCCCTTGGCACAGTTCCATGGACTTTTATGTATCTCTCCAGTGTTTCTGAACAGACTGACATATATTTTGTTTACCGACAGCAACTAAAAGCTCTATGTAGGATCATAAATAAAGAAGATCATGTTTAAAAATCACTAATATCATTTTAAAAGGTAGTGCAGGCTTGTGTTTTGGCCTCTGTTTAGCTGTGTTAGGTCTATGAATGACAGCTTCCCTGCTTGAAGCACACAGAAAGCACAGCCTTCCTCATTCACTGACAGGACTGTGGCCTTTTCACACGTTCCTTCCACAGCAGTGTTTGTCCCCAAACACTGGAACTCGACACAATGGCATTCCTACTTCAACACCCCCACCAACAGCACCACTACATAACAAGAATGCTAATGAGATGGAAAAGGCCTGTCCCTGTCGCTGAAAGTGTTAACTGCATTTCATAGGAACATGGTTATGCTACTTCAAAGATTACCAATTAAATAGAGTCTGCTTAGCTCTGAGCAATTTCTAAGATGTTTCTACTTTTAAGGAAATAAATGTGATAAATGTAAGACTAAGTGATTTTATGCCCTCCTAAATATAATATCTCATTTTATATACACAAATCAGAATATATTTTAGACCACACTAATGAAGCGGGATTAATTCAGTCACATGCTGTAGAAGCCAAGTTAAAGTTTAAAAAATGAATAATGAATAAGCTCATAAACATAAAACCAGTAGTTCTGAATTTTCTTTTAAACCTATATTATCACAATTTACTTAAAAAAAATTTTCTTTGAGAATTCCAACACATCAATTTAGTCTATAATACTTGACAGAATGCCAGGAAACAATATTATTTCTGTGTGTGAACTCAGAAGTGGAGTAAATGGAAAGACATGAAGAACTCATGTAATCTTTCAATTTATAAGTTTAGATTTGCTAAGGAAATAGAAATCATCATCCATCTCCATTATATCTGTCTAACGATTCCTTAACATAATCTTATATAACACTAAATAGAAAAGCCTACCCACTAAGGTCAAATAAAGTAAATGCAGTTCAAATAAAGTTCATTAATGCTAAGAGGGGTATTTTCTAAGAAATCCTACTCACAAATAAAGCTACTGCCAGGGTTAATGCTTACCCACTGATGACCTGATAATGGTACCACTGCAGCGACTTTCCTAAACACTGCACATAATTTTAAATTGTCATGATATAACAACACAAAATAAAAGAGACTCAAGAAAAGATATAATTAACCAAGACCAAAAGGAATAGAAATTTGCAAGGAAATGAATCATAGGTAAATTTCTATTTTTTTTTTAGTTTTATGTTTTAAGATAAAACCTAAATGTGCATCATATTAAAAACCACCAAATGCAAAGCTTTAAGTTGTTACAATTTAGCAAAAGAAAAATGGTGTCATGAGGAAGGAGCCTAGGTTTTTAAATATTCCTATAATTGCCATAATGTTGACAGTCATAATGTTGATGGTATACAGACAATTTCAGAGATGGTAAAAATGTTAACTTTTGTTCATATTTACACAGTATTTATTTTCAATAAAATTTATTTTTCTTCAAGCTTGTGTCATAAACTTTTCAAATCAAGACACTGCCTTTTCTCATAATACACAGAACTCTTCAATCCAGTGAAACTTTATATCTATTTAAATTTTAAATGTTTAGGACAATGCAAGGAAAAAACATGCCAGGACTACTTTGAGCTGCTTATTTTTCATACACTGACTTTGGAGAACAAAAAACTTAGAAAATGTTTAAGTTATTTTAGATTTGATTTTAAACAGTGTTTTTCTTATGCTAGGGAATATTTTCTTTACCATTAAATAACTTTAAACTGTCTAATAAGTGGATTCAAACCATTTAATATCCAAGAAGTTATTGTAATCGATCTTAATCCATTTTATAATATCATTCAACCTTAAACATTAAAAACATTTCATCTTAAATAGTTAATCTAAATACAATAAAATTTATTTTACACCAATTTTGTATATATCAGCTTAATAAAGAACATTAAACATATATGTGGCTTTTAATGTTTCCATATTTATTGTTCAAATAGTATGATATTTGATAATTTTATCATCCTGTTGCAGGAGACACTGAAATTAACTAGGCAAACCAATCACATTTTAAGAATAACAGTTTCTCACAGGAAGATGTTTCCTGCTAGTTCTGGATATCTTACTTGAAGAATTTCTTCAATACAAGTTGTTCTTTTCCAAACCAGACAGCAGGAGGTGCTGTGTGAACACTGAGACTGAATCCCATTCCCAGCTCCCCTCCCCCTGCACTCAGGGAATAATAGCATGATGTTTTCAAAATATTCATTTTTCAGCAGTCTGTGGCCTCAAATAATGAGCCCAGTTCTAAACTGGAGCCTCCCAGTTAGAAAAGTAAGACCTCGTCTTTATTTGATATGGTAAAATGCATGCTTAATGCTTAACTTCTTAAGACAGTGCAAAGAGGATTTTTTTAAATGCGGCAAATTCATTTTTGCTTTATAAGTGGCACCAATCATTCTGCTTTATAGTGTGAATTACACATTAGGATAAATCAAAATTTCTATGTGTAGTTATAAAAATGGCAAAGTCTCTACATGCATATACACATAAACACACACAATTATGGAATATTTAGAAATTTATCTAGTTTAAAAATCTAGTTTAATCAAACACAGCAATTTTATTTCTAAACTTCTAAGTCCTGGTTATAAGTTAAATAGGCATAAATGAAGTATGTTGCTCTTGAGATGAAGTTAATTCACAATTTCATTGCCCAGAATACAATTGGTTATATTTTAGCCCCACTTCTACAATAGCAATTCTGATAACACACTTGGGGGGGGGGTGAAAGTAGAAGACTGATGATTTCAAATGCCGTAGGAGCTATTCATTTTCTTATTTAAAGTAACTGTCTATAGAATTTCCACATAAGGGGCTGTCTTCACTTCGCACAGTATGCAGCAAGAAAGATGAGACATATGACATCCCATACCAAAAGACAGATACAATTAGCCCCATTATTGTTGGCTTTGAGATTACAGAAGAAGCATTTTGGCTCCCTAATGGGCATTGAGCTCACAAAATCTATGCCACGGTTCTTTTATGATATGATGCCAATCATTGCCTCTATACAAACAAGTACATTTTAAAACATATAATAAAGCAGTTTTTAAAGAGGGGTGACTCACCTGCTTATAGTAATTTTTTGCAGACTTTAATCGTTGGTACAAGGCCAAAAGAACTTCTTGGATGTACATCTTAACTCCTGAGGGGCTGAAACCTTCTCCCTTAGAGACCCAAACTGGTCCCCGCAAAGGTGTGATGGAATTTTGCAGGCATTTTTCAAGCAGAGGAACTATGCAAGAAAATAAGGGAAAATAAATTCTTTTGACCCAACTGAAATACAGTGCCTGGAACACAGCCCCAATACCAGAGCGAACTCTTAACATCTATTATTTATATCTGACCTGGGTTAAGACTTAGAGAGGCAATTCCTGCATTACTAGTGGCCACCATGAAGGATGTATTTATATGGAGACACCCCCCATGCAAGACTCATAAGCTTTGTGAGCACACCTGAATAGTTCTGAAGTGTGCCTAACTAGCTGCACAGAGTGTCATGGTGTGCACTGATTGCCTTATCTTCTCATTTATCACAGATGAGTTGGAACCAACCTTGCTGAAATCTACTTGCATTGTCCTGATAAAATTGTAAGATCCATGTTGTTTCTGTATATAGCTTCCTGTAGAGGAGTCTATATACCTAAAACATCACATCTGGAAATTATTCCTAATATATAATACACACCTTTCTAAGCCATCCTATTCAGTCTTTTCATTGCTGTGGCTTACATAACCCATAAAACACAGCAGCAAGGCTGTTTAAAAATAAGGGGGGATCTTAAGCAAGCATTTTAATACACCATTTTTAAGTTTCTGGGATATAAGATAGTCAAAGATTTAGGAATGCTATTCCAGCACGCATTTTGTAAACAGACAGAAGATATTTACTTCTGGGTCTTTATTGCAACATCCATATGGACTTGACAGACATGTTTATACACTTTTTCACATGATTAGCTTATAAAGTCTCTAGTGTAAAACAGTAAAATAACGTGGCAGCTAGCTCACATTTTTCAAGATTTAATTTCTCTCTGAAAAGTCAGAAATAAAGAAAAAAATTTAAAAATATTAAGCACACTTGGGAACTCAAAAATGAAAAGATATCGTTTTTTTAAACTTGGTCTGTAAGTATATACATGTGACAACATAAATATTAAAAAATAACTGCATAACTTTCTGCCTTATTTTAATTCATATTTCTGCTAAAAAAAATTTAAATAGATTACCAGCAAAGAAAATAGGCCTGTGCCATTGGTTATGTTATATGTTGCATATTTTATGCAGAGAGGCCTAGCGTAGCAATCTGGAAATTGAATTACAATTAGATTCAGCTGAATGGCTGAGTTATGCAAATGGCCTTTGCTACTGGTATTCTGCTGAATTTTGCTCTTAGCAGAAAAGTTACATACTTTATGGCAATAAGTTATATAACTCTTTGCCAAAGCACAATTTAAATTCCTTTTAATATATTCAACACCATCGGAAAGATGTTGGAGTTTAAGATTTTCTAAGGCTACTATAAACAAAGATAGAAGAATATTGTGACTCACTGCTGAGACATCTTCAGATGTGTACATGAAATTCATTCCCCAACCTGAAAAATAAATTCCTAAAATTCCCATAAAGAAACTATCTTTATACTCTTGGAGCAATTGCTTTTATTGATAAATTTCATCTAACCAATACCTCAAACTTTTAGAAATTGTAAGACTGCATATTGTATGAAAGAAATTAAAGAAAAAGAGAATAAACTTATTTTTAGAATTATAACTTCAATCTTTAAAAAATATATATTACAAATCCATCTTGATTACAGTTTTTCTTAAAAAAAAACCTAGTTTAAGAATCAACAGAGCTTTTTTGTTAACTGCTACCACATTCATTTATTACTATGTATAAGATTTTAATTTTTACACTTTTAACAGACACACTGAACTTAGTTTTCAGCACAGGAAGGCATTATACAAATAGCTGTTAAATTGAAACTAGTTAAATAAAATGAGAAGTAGATAATACACTTGAATGATTTATATCCTAGATTTAATCTTGAATTTAAACTTGAGAAAAATGTTATCGGTGTCTCAAGTCTTATAGTCTTATTCCTCTATGCATGTCACAAAATAACATTCAAATTCTTTATGTCAGCCCAAGGGATGACAAAGAATTTCATAAATCTTCTAACACAAAACTTTACTTATTTTCAGAGTTTGTAGTCTCCAAAAGAATTTAAAGGGAAAAAAATGCAGCTTACCAAAAGAAATACAAACTATATCAGAGTGCAAGCAGTATCAGAATTGATATTGGATAGAAAATAGCTCCCATGCTCCACATGATTTATGTAATTAGGAATACTATGGAAACCAGAAACAGCAAAGCAAAGAAAGCAGCATTCACAAGCAGGTTTTATAAGGGACTTCAGAATCTGCTCTGAACTTGTTGAATAATCTGTTCAGTATTCCAGAATCTCCCTGCTGGAAGCAGGGTCCTCATTATAACCACAAGAGCGCTAATAAAGGTTAGCCTCTGAACTAGGGATTAGGAGGCTCTTTCTTTTTGGAAGCTGCAAACTAGTAACTTTGATGATCTTCTTGAAAAGGAAGACAAAGCACACTCCAAGAACAAACAATGTTTCTACTAACTAGGAAGGTACAGAAAACATAAGAAAATGATACGCATATGCCTAAGTACTTAGAAAGGAAGTATAAATCAGCCTAATATATTGAAAACATTTCAAAACTAAAGTGTATGAGTCATTCAGAATTAAAGAACTTTTCATAAAATACAGCTTAAATGATAGCTATGAAATAAGAAACAAATTACTTGACTTTTCAACCTCAACTATAGATTTTTAATGAGTGTGACATTTTTAGATATTATAGTGACTATTCTTAAGATTATGTATCAAAGAACTCCTAAGTGTTCTTAACCAATTATTTTTCTCTTTTATGTGAGTTCGCCATTTCTTCACTTCTGAAATAAAACTTCATTCTGTTAGAGAAAGCAATTTCATAAAGATGGGCAAAAAAAAGGCAATGATTTAGAAAGGAAAACAGACCATTCTAAACATTGGAAAGAGCATAAATTTAGATGTTACTCTAAGTTATCAAAGTCCATGATAGATACTCAGTTTTTAAAAAAAGGCTTTCTTAGGGAAAGAACTCCAGCATACTATTTTATGTGTCCTCCCAAACTATGAATTTCTCATTCAAACTGCTTACTAAGAATTTTGTCTCATTCAACAAGGTTAGCTGGGTCCTATTTGTCTATGTCTTTTAATATTTCTGTGCGCAACTACGCATTTCTTCTTACATTTGAGACCTTTATTACAGGTGTTCTATTTTCTCCTATTTACATGAATATAACAAGAACTGTTTTTCTATCATTTCAATAATTTCATTGAGCAAGTCCTCAACATTTTTATTAAATATCTTGGAAATTAATCATTTCTTAAATGTATCAGTATGCATAGATGAGTCAAATCAATAACCTTCCACTGGGATTATTTCCACCACTGAAAACTTGTATGAATAGTCACTTTTTATGTATTTTGTTTATTCTCTAGTTATGATATAGGGCAAATTAGAATTAATTCAGTATTTTCAATGGATTTGAAGTTTATAGTATATAGATTGCTGGATAGTACTGAACATCATAGGTAAGTAGATCATGTGATTAAATAGTAGCTAAATTAATTTTAACTATTAACTGATATTCTTCGCATATATGCATATTTGCACTTACATGCATATTTGCACTTCTTCCTTTTATTCACTTGTTAATATAGACTTGTCCTTCAAGGCGCATATCAAATGTTACCTCCTCTGGGCAGCCAGTGTGAACAACTAAATAAAAATAAAATAAAGGTGCTTCTTCCTCTTCTCTCTGCCTACCTACTCACCTTCATTCCTGCCTCGACCTTTCCTTTAAAAAAAAAAGTTACATCCTTTGGCAAAATATTCTTATTTATTTATACAGAATTAATTGTTCTATCTTCTATACTTTTTAGAGCATTTTGTTTATACTTTTTTCTCCTTATTGATTTGAATTAGTCCCTCCCACTTCCATCCTCAAGGAAATCATAAACTCCTTGAAGTTTAAGGTCATGGTGTTTCTTTACTGGTGAAAAGCAGTGCTCAATACATATCTACTGGATGAATAAATAGTAGTTTGTATACAGTGTAAATAGTCTTTCAAGTAAGTTTTAGAACTATGAATCCAACTATATACAATCACTTAGAATCTGTAACTTTTTATGACCCAATGAAAATTTTATCAAAGTGTATAAATAAATACAAATATACCAGATATCTGAAGCACATTTAGGGTATATACAATTGCTTTATTTTAATTTTCCTTATAAATTTATCATGAAGAATAAGGAGGAAAATAAAATAACAACAACGAAAAAAAACCCGACATGATTTGGCAATGAAAAATTAACTAGACAGGAAATGACCAGAGGTGTGTGTTTAAAAAGTCCTTAGAAAATTCTATGTGCTTTATCCTACTCTGTCATAAATCATGCTACTATGGGAAAAGGCACACAATAAAATGTAAGTAACAGAGCAACATTATATTAAATCAAAATAGCTCTTTTAAATAATAAAGGCAATGACTTCTAAGAGCTGCAATGAGTTCAAATGCTATTCATAAGAAAATAAACTCTTTAGACTTCAAGAGGACCTTATATTAAAACAACTTCATCACTGATAAGAAGCTTGAACCTATTTGGATTTAAAATCATAGCAGTGTAAGGATTTTTGACAAGGAGTCCTTGTCAAAATTCCCTCTAAAGAAAAACCATGTAACTATGGAATTTATCAAGTAGATATAGACTGTAATAATTTGTCAGGTTCTATACCTAGGAATATACATTTCTTTCCAAAAGCAAAATCTCACATTAAGAGACACCATATACTGCATTTGAATCTACAATGGAAGGTTTTTTCAAAAAGGGCTTTCAATTTTCATATCTTTAAAAAAAACACTAAAATAATCAAAAGCTCTGATAATTTACTCTAATTAAAAATTAAAAATCATGCCAACTTAATATCCAGAATCATAATGTATACAATACCATAATTTTCACATTTTAGTCAAAGTATGTGAGTCTAAGCGGGGAAAAGTGCAATGCTCACAGCATAATTACCTATAAGGAAACTTCTACAGGCTCTTTGGCAGCAAGCTTCAGATCTCAGTACAAAATACTTAGCTAGTGTTAGCAGGACGTCATTTAGAGATCTTTCAAGATATTTGGAAGGTTCCCACCAATTCACCTGGATTTTATTTTTTAAATGAAATTAATCTAAAAAGACCTTTTTGGAAGAAATAAAGTAAGTTCTTAAGAGATACTAAAGTTTGATTTGTCTGTAGGGAGTCTGTGCTATTGCCAAGAGCTGGGTGTGTATTTTAATGCTCCTTATTCAGTTTTAGGTAATAGTTAAAAAAGCTCCTTCCAGGTCCCAGAGCAACCAGACATCACTCAGCAGCATGGTCTGCTGGGAGAATCGAATGGTGGACAGCATATTGTTTCCTAGGTTGGTTGATTGCCATAGTACATTCTTAATCAAACAAAAGGAAACTTACAGCTGCCGTGTCCTCTGTTTACATGCTATATGTCAAATCATTGTCCCTGGGGTACTTATGAGAAAAGATTGAGCAGTCGTTTTCTTAAATAGGGATGCCTACCCAAATCTGGATTTTTCCTCCACTGAACAAAATGACAAGCACACGATTGCTATACTTAGAGCAATCTTTCACAGCTGCTTTAGTTTTTCAGTGATCCTATTAAACTGACGGTATATTGCCTGTGGGGTCCACAGTGTTATGATACTGCTGTAAGAGACATTGATTTGTATGATAGGATCAAACAGAACAGGGATGCATTGGAGGGAAGATTTTCATAGGTCATATTGTTCTTACCTGAGTAAAATTTAATTTAGACATTGTGACCTTTACAGAAGACCTGGTTATTTTAATTGCTGATATGTGGATGAAGGTTGCCATTGGGGTTTAGGAAGTATGAGATCTTAGGAAGCCCCTTCTGTTTTGAAAACATAGCCTGAGTCATGTCTTTTCTTAAACTGAACGAAGTAGCTGTGCATTAAATATGCTGGCACATCTTCTGCTTGAGCAAGTGGACCGAAATGGTGTGAATTGTTAATGCCTTGCTGCTTTGGTTCACGGCTTGTGATTGATCATTTGTAACTATATCTACTCCTTGTTCCATGAAATCAAGTATGGAGTAATGGGTTCATCAGATTTTGGGGTTAAATTGAGAGTGAAGAGGTACTGTGTGTGGAAATAAGAGTTGCCATGTTCAGGGCTGGCCTTGTAACAGCATGGAATCTAAAGGCGATATTCAAAACCACTTCACTCATCATACGCTTACTGATTCTGAATAGGGCCCATTTGCAGGGGACATTTGGTAGTTTTCCAATACGCTTTATGCCTCTTTCTACTTCCACTACCATGCACAGCTTTTTTTCATACACCCCCAGTAGCACATTGGTAGAACAGGTCAGCATACACAATTCATTTATTTAAATAACTTGATTTATACAAGTAGAAATAAGCTGCGATTCTATTGTCTGAGTCCTGCCTTTCCCCTCAACAAAAAATAATCGTTAGTCTTTGAAAGTATAAGTATTTTGTGAACTCAATTTCCTAGACATCCAAAATACTTGACATTTAGTAATAATGTAAAATAATTTAATTAAATTGGTCTCTGTGCAACCTTACAGTTACTTTAAAAACATTGAAATTCATTGTATCGAATTTATTTCCTATACCAAGATACAATCACTGAATATCTATGTTCTGCTTTTGTAAACTTTGAATCTCTGTACAAAAAGTTAAAGTATATCTGAAAGTTAGTTTGAGGAAGTACAGTACATGGAACTTAATAAAATCAACAAAAATTAGATATACAGGTCTTTAGAAATGTCATTCTATAATTGCTTGGTATAATAATTAACATTATTTCTATATTTTGCATATTATTGTTTATATTTATTGCTATTCAAAAAAACTTAATCCAAGTGTTGTTAACTGAGTCACCAATTAACTTTTGACCCAGTAGGAAAAGATGTAATAGAAAACATAGTAAAACTTACAGACCATATAAACAAAGCACTACACAAACAAGTAACATTTAAAAGCAAGCCAACTGCAAAATATCTCAAAATTCTACTCTTTTATTGTAAAATTATGATTAATACAAATCTGAAAAAAAATCAACTGAATTTTTTTCTTTATTTCTTTTCTTTTCTTTTAGTCTCAAAAGCAGGAATAATAAGACCCGGTAGACATACATACTTAATTTAGAGAAAGGAGTCAGATAATGTGAACAAAGTTGCTTTGGTCTCCTTGGCTAAATATACTAAGTTAACATTATCACTTACATTTAAATATTTTATTTTATTTACAAATTATATGTCATGAAAAATTACATATTAAATGTGAAAAATTCAAACATTAGTTTCAACAATTAAATGGAAGGTTCCTTTTTGACATTTATTTCTCTCTGTTTAATACAAGTAAAATATCTATGGTTAGCATTTTATACACCTGTGTCTATTCTTTCATGGCTTTTCAATAAACTCTCAGGAAGACAAAAACTAGTGTCTGGTGAATCATGTCCTTCTACATGAAAAATTTTGTAAAAATTGCTTAGAACAGTAACAATTAGGCTATTAGTTTTCACTGATACACTGTTTAAAATATTTTATAATTAACTTCTAGGATCATGGACAAGTATTAGGGCCAAAGTAAGATTTCTGGTGTTCAAATTCAAAGACTAAAAATAAGAGATATAAAAACCAGTAGTTGGAAAGACAAACACAAAGAGAAAGGGGAAAGAACATGGGATTTGTTGAAAAAGCACATAAATGTTGAAGCAAATTTAGTCCAACAAAACCTGAGTAATCATTGTATCTTTATGAATATAAATGAGAGTCTATGTTTTAAAGATTTAAAAAAGGAATTCCTGAGAGATAGTAAAGATTCTAAGGCAAATTAGAGTACTCTGTGAATGTTCATATCACAAAATTCTGCATTCACATGTTTAATAAGAGATGACCATGATCTAATTTTGAAAGGTCTCCAACTGCCTCTAAAACACCTTTTTTAAATCACATAGTAACAAAATTCTTAATATTGTCTATAGCAGATCAATAGTAGGGATAAAAATCAATAATAACTTAGCACTTTCTTTTTTGTTCAAGCACTGAGAATGTGTGGAAGTCACTAGGAAACACTGAGGTCCATGTATAAGGAGACTTGGAACCAAGTAAAGTCACTGCGAGTGCAGTTCCAAGGAAGGTCTGAAGACATCGCCTGAACAGTCTTTCCTACACAAAAGAGCTATTAACTGGATAACTTTGTACATTGCAACACACCCTGGACAAACTTAAGGACTGATTAATAACTACCAGCATACAGCATTCCACCTCAGCAAATAGGCCTACATATTCACATTTCATAAAATTTGAGGAACAAAGATGAAATATGGGAAAGAGATCCAAGAACTGAAGAGAAGCAAATCTACTGATTTTTTTCTCTTTAAAAAAAATTATTGAGGTATCATAGATTTATAATATTATAACGACTTCAGGTATACAATATTATAAATCAATATTTGTATATACTACATTTTGTTTGCCACCAAAAGTCTATTTTCATCCTTTAGCATAATGTACATAATTTTAAAGATGTTTATCAGTAAATTTGTTTTTAATTTGGGGGAAAGTTCTAGAACAGATTATAAAAATAATGCTTTGTGAACACTTGAAAAATAAACAGCGATTATTTGGACCTAATATAGAGTAATTAATATATTAAACAAATATTTAATGAGCAAAGTGGGACACCATTAGCAAGAGTCCTGACATAGGTCTTGAGATCTCCAAAGCCAGAATATAACCACTATTTTTTCCAGTGGGAAAGAGACTGTGGCTAAAATCTATGGTCCTCAAGAAAGCTACTGCTATGCTACTAACAGGGAGAAGAATTTGCACATGTGACATCTAAAAATGCATACTATTTAAAATACACAAAAAACATAAAATTCAACAACAGAAAAACAACCAATCAAAAATTTACGGAAGAATTAGATAGACATTTCTCCAAAGAATACATACAGATGACCAACAAGCACATGAAAACAAGTTCCTACCCACTGGCTATCAGGAAATGCAAAACCAAACAACAATAAGATGTCACCTTACACCTGTGAGATTGGCTATCATCCAAAAGTCTGGAAACAACAAATATTGGCGAGGACGTAGAGTAAAGGGAACACTTTCACACTCTTGGTAGGAGTGTAAATTGGTGCAACCTTTGTGGAAAACAAAATGGAGGGTCCTCAAAAAAATTGAGAATGGAAATACCATAATATCCTGTTTCCAACTTTGGAATATTTACCAAAAACACTAATTCACAGAGATCTATGTGCCCTCATGTTTACTGCAGCATTATTTACAATATCCAAGAACTAGAAACTACCTAAGTTCCCAGTGTCAGATGAATGAAGAGGTGGTACAAACATACATAAATATATATAGATATATATGCATACACATACATACACATACAATGGGATACTACACATCCCTAAAATCCTGGATGGAACTAGAGGGGATTATACTAAGTGAAATAAATCAGAAGGAGAAAGACAAATACTGGATGACCTCACTCATGTGGAGTATAAAGAAACAAAGCAAATGAACAGATAAAACAAAAGCCAACCCTTGTACTCTAACAATTGAACTGAGGTTACTAGTGAGGAAGGGGCTTGGAGGGATTGAAGTAAAGGATGGTGAGGTCCAATGGACAACAGTGATGGACTCTTGGTAACTTGATGGTAGGCATGGTATGTTGTCACATATTTGAGGAATGGTGAACCTGAACATATGAGCTTATATTCTTTTGTAAATCAGTTACCTCAATATATAATACATTTTTTAAAATCCTAAAAAAAAAAGTGCTAAATTTTATGTCCATTCCTAGATAAATCTGTGTCTGTAAACATGTATAAGAACATCTAAGGTCTGCAAACTTCCTAGCTATGTCTCCTATTTAGAATTCATGATTGATGACTTTTACATATTTTAATTTAGGAGCATTCCCTAAAAGTCTTTCACTATTGTGCATTGGACCCCACCACCCCTTGTTTTCACCTGGGTTCTCAACCTAGGGCTGAGCTGAAAAGGCAAAATAAAATAAAAGTGCTTCATTTGTCTTTTCTTCCTTCCTTAAAAATAAAATTTATATTTAGAAATGATACAGAAATATGTCATTTAGTATCCAAAACAAAGCAAAAGAGTTTTAACTTTCTTTCTGCCCTGGCTTTACTGGAAAAAGCAATAAAAGGAATCAGAATGAAGAGAGATGGAAAGTGAAAAAGACAGAGGGAGGGAGAGATTGATTATAGGCTTATATGCATGACTTAACCAAACTTAGCTAAGAAACCATTGTTATTTTCAGGACCCAAACTATCTGGGCCATGGCAGAACCCCACATTTAGCAGAGCAGGAGTAGAATTAGCACCACAAGGCAAATATTAGGCATTATAGGATATAAAAGGAAAGGGAAACATTTTGATTTCTCTCAGTGTCCTGAATTTTCCAATTATATAGAAAGAAATCTAAATCCAAAGTTTCTCAATGAATGGTAAGACCTCTGATTTTAAATAGCTGTATAAAATCTAGTCTATATTATTCATACACTGTTATCCTTGGGTAACATATTAAATATTTGAAAGATCTTGGCAGGTCAAACTACAAAATAAACACTGTAGAAGTGGCCATCTAGGAGGAATCAACAAATAAAATCCTGTTCACACATCTAAAAAACAGCAGTATAAGCATAGGATAAAATAGTAGCTTGAAAGTAAAATTTGGAGACTTTTACTGAGCTTAAGTTCAGTCTAGATCAATGATATGATGTGTCTAAACAGAAAAAATCATGCAATTGTAGGTTCTACTGATCTGGAAAAAAATTGGTGCCTTCCTTGTCATTGACTGACTTTAAAAGTTGTGTACAGAGTAGGTCCCACAAAGAGGAATATAAGTACAGCTAGACACAGTGGAGAAAGGTGATCAGCAAAATAGCTGAAAGACTAGAGATATTTAACTTGGAGAAAAATTTAAATCATAAATGTACAAATATTAAAAAGGTCTCCATAGACTAGAAACCCATTTATATTCTGTAACTCCAAAGGCAAAATCAAGACTACTGGTAAATGTTTGAGAGAATGATTTCAGCTAGCTATAATTTACATTTTTTTTTAAATATAGTTGTCAGAAATGGAACAAGCAATGACTAAATGGATACTTGTTGAAGATGATTTAGAGGGAATTCATGACAGAGTGAGATTTTTCAAATGTTCAAAGACCTTTTTGATGCTGAGGTCCAAACACTATTCTGAAGTAGATACAAAAAACCAGTCATTATCATTGCTTTTCTACTTCACTATGCATCTAATACATGAGACTCTTCAAGCTTACAAAGTTCTATGGAAAATGGCCATACTACTCAGAGTGGTTAGTGAATAATTTACTGACATCAGTGACAGCTGCCAACCAAAAGTAGTAAATAAAGGGTACTTATTGCAGATTTGATTCGACAAATAATTTTAATGTTAATTCATTTGTTCATTTAAAAAGTATTTTCCATCACTCATTGTTTCAGACATTATAATATAAAGATTATTTAACAGTTGATTATTTGGAAATTAATTTTTAAGGTCGACTATCAGCCCAGTCCCCTGCTGTCAATCAAAGATATTTTTGGAGATTGTTTTTTTAAGCATAAGAACAAAATCCCTCTTTAGCCAAAAAAAAAAAATAAGTCCTACACACAACCCAGATATTCTATGTAATAACAAATGTTATGACAAACAGTACAGACATCAAAACAAGTTATGAAAAGGAGGTATTAGAAAAAAATACATAAAGTGGAATTTAACTAATAGTTTAAAAGTTTGCAAACTGCCATCTTGATAGCAGCCTTTTGAGAGACCCAGGGTTAGAGGATTCAGTTAAGTCTTCCCTGGATACCTAACCCCAAACTGTGAAGTAATCCATATTTGTTGTTAAGTTTGGGGTAATTTGTTAAACAGCAATTGATAACTAAAACTGATTTTGGGTAACTTTGTTGTGCGTTTATATTATTCAAAATATTTGCTGCTCTTTCTGGAAGGTAAATTTTACTTCTCACCTTATTCATGCCAAGTTTAGTCATATGAAACTTGCCTATGGAAGGATTATACATCCCCACACTTTTGGGTTAAGAAGGTGACATGTGAATTGCTTTGACATAAATTAAATGCACAAATGTAGCTAACCTGTAGACCTGTAGAATGAATGACAAATACACTTTTGCACCGACCATTGAGAATTGTGGTGTCATTTCTTACCAACAAATAATATATGCCTAATGATTCACATTATTGAACTTTGAATATATGGGGAAGAATAGAAAGATTACTGACTGAGCATAAAAGGTCATAAGTAAAGATAAGGAAGCTGGACACTGCACAAACTAGTGCATTGTCTTGGACACTAAAGGGACTGATACGGTTATGACTGATCCGGCATGTTGGGGAGTTGTGAGATGAAGGTGATTAAGTTGGATGAATAGGGCAAGATCACATACTGAAGGTTTTTGAATGTCAGGATAAAGAGTGTAGAGATTGTGATGATACAAAGTTTTACAAAAAACCCATATACACATATGTACATGTGTATACACATGCATGTATATGTGTGTATGCATATGCATGTATATATTAAATAAACATACATATCTGTTTATGTATATGTATATATTTAAGAAGATTACTACTTAACAACACAAATGACTAAGATTTAGGGGTAGAATTTAGTTGCCTAACTAGTAAAGATATTGTGATAACATTTATGAGATATTAATATGTAAGTGCATTTTGTGTGTATTGCCACAATAATGCTACATACAAACCACATCAAAACCACTCAGAGGAACAAAACGATAAGCGTTTAGTCAGCTCATGAGTCTGCAAGTTAGCTGGGTGGTTCTTCTGGTTTGGGCTGGGTTGTCTGTTGTCTTGGATTAGTTGTCAGTCAGCTGATCTAGGATGACCTTGGCTGGGAAAACTGGGGCAAATCAGTTCTGCTCTACTTGTCTCTCTATTTTTTTTTTTTAATAATTTATTGAGGTGAAATTCACACAACATAAAATCAATGATTTTAAGTGAGCAAATCAGTGGCATCTAGTACATTCAAATTCAAATGTTTAATCCCCAACTCTACACAGTTCCAAAGTATTCCCATCATTCCAAAGTAAAAACCCTCACACATGCAGTTTCCTTCCATTCTTCTCTCTCATCAGGCCCCGGTAAATATTAATATGAATTTTGTTTCTATGACTTTATCTAGTCTGGAAATTCCATATAAGTGGAATCACACAATATGTCACTCTTTATATCAGACTTTTTTAAAGTACTTTTTAATATTTTTTAAAGGAAAAGTACAAGGTGGAAGGAAGGTAAGCAGAGCTAGACCGGAAGAGAGAGGAGGAAGAATCATGTTATTTAACTGAATTGGTCATCTTGGTTGTTTTCCCCGCCCTGGGTCTTGAATTGAAACCTTGGGATGTATGTGAACTATTCACAAGGTTTACTAGACCACTAGACTACCAGTACACCAATTTCTATTGTGTTTTTAGTTCTTAGCATAATGCTTTCAAGATTTATCCATAGAGCATTAGCAATACTCTATTCATTTTCATGGCTAAATAATATTCCATTTCATGCATATACCACCATGTGTTCTACATTCATTCTTTCTTAAACACTTGTTTTCTACTTTTTGGCTATTATCTATAGTGCTGCTAAAAAATTTGCAAGTACATGTAATTGTTTGATTATTCATTTTCAATCTTTTGGAATATATATTCAGGAGAGGAATTGCAGGGCCATATGGCAATTCTTCATTTATGTTTTGGAAGAACCCCCAAATTGTTTTCCAAACTGGCTGCACTATTTTACATTCCCATAAGTAATATCTGAAGGTTCCAATTTTTCTGAATTCTCATCAGTGCTTATTATTTTCCATGCAGTCTCTTTCTGTGTGTGTATGTCAATATGTAAGTAATATTAATTTTATAGTCTTATTATTGTATGTGAAATGTTAGGATTTTAAGCATATTTTCATGTACTTGTTGGCCATTTATATATCTTCTTTGGATAAATGTCTACTTATCTACTTTTTAAATAGGATTGTTTGTCTTTTTGTGGTTAAATCTTTGTATATTCTGCTTATTGTATCAGATACATTATTTACAAATATTTTCTCCCATCCCGTAGGCTGACTTTTTAGTTTCTTGATAATTTCCTTTAATTTACATTTTTTTTAACTTTATGAAGTCCAAGTTACCTATTTTGTTGTTTTTGCTGTTGTTTATACTTTTGAAGACATGTCTACGGTCATTTCAAAACCTAAGATCATGAATATTTACCACTACATATTCTTAAGTTTTGCAATTTTAATTCTTATATTGAGGTTATTGATACATTTTGAATTAATTTTGTCTGTAGTCTGAGGTAGAGGTCCAACATCAGTTTTTTGCGTATAGATATCCTGTTGTGCCAGTGCAGTTTATTAAAAAGACTATTTATTCCCCATTGAATATTCTTAACACTCCAGTTGAAAGTCAATTGGTCACATATGCATTGGTCTATTCTAAATTATATATTTCTGTTTATATCATCACCACCTTCTCTAATTAGTGTAGCTTTGTTTGTAGTTAAGTATGAAAATCTGGAGCTATTAAACCCATAATGCAAAAAGTTTACCAAACCCAAAATAAAGGGTACAGTCTTCCACAAAACTCACTTCTGGTCAACTGGTTATAAATTCTGGGGTTTTCACTATATTTCAGATTAAATAATTTGCTAAAATAATGTCACAGAGCTTAGGAAAGTGCTATACTTATGGAAGCAAGTTGGTCCAGAATCCCGAGAAATACAAAAGAAGAAATTATGAAAAGCAAAAACACTGAGACTTATGGAGAGAACTGGGACTGCATGGCTTCACATTTCAAAGTTATTTTAATATGCAGGGACTCTGCAGTCTGTTTGCTTTCTAATCTCAGTTGAGTCTAACCGTTTAAGTAGTTAAATTTATGTTTTGTAGTTGCATTTTTATTGCAGGGTCTGTACCTGCAGAATAGGGAGACTGACCTGAAATTTTATAATAAGCAAGGGCTACATAGAATTTTGAGTCTGACGGGTAGAGCAGCTAAATACAATGTAGTTGGGACTTCCATTAGATGGCCTTCAGAAACTGCAAGGGCGCCTGTGTGTGTGTGTGTGCATGTGCATGTGTGCGTGTGTGTTGGCATTAGTATACTGAGTAGGGCTGTGAAGGTCTCTGTACTCCTAGCTAGTCATGCTTGCCTAACTTAACAGATTACAGTGCAGGCTGCTTATTACACTTGAACCATGAAGTGAACTTTACCTGACATTGCAGGCAAATCTGAGATTGAGATTAGATCATTTGGGCATTGGTGGTGGAATAACTGTTGCAGCTTTTTCTGTTTTGCAGATAAATATTCAGCCTAGCTATTAGTGAGGGGAATCCTTAAATTGTTAGCGCCAGGCCAAGACAGGCAACACTAGATCACCTGACTCAAATTCTGTTCTTCATTATGTTATTTTAGACAGCATTCTGGGCCAAAGAAGAACAGTGGGTGAGTTAACTTTAGATTCACGTGCCTTGTCCATAGCTTTTAAAGAAATCTCCACCATTCCAAGTTGACTCTACATTTATTTATCACATACATTTTTTTCAGGATTCTAAATTTCAGAAACCCCCATCATGGCTTCATCTACAATATGAGGTTGTAGTTTTTGTTTTAAAATAAAAAGAATAATATGTCTTCTTAATTAAGGTAGAGGAACCATTGGAAGAAAGTATTACAAATCTAGAAATCAGATTTGCTAAAGGAATCAAAAAAATTAATAAAGTGGTTTTAAAATATTCTTCAATCTTATCATCAGAATAAAACTGTGTACATGAAAACAAAAGAAGATAGACTTATTTCTCTAGAGGAAGAAAGTGATCTAAGCATTTGACAGATATGAAAAAGAGAAACTGATACTCTAAAGAGCAGGCATGATGATATAGGGGGTGTATATCTAAGCCTAACTAATTACTCTTAAAGAGGTTATTACAAAAGGGCAAAATACAGCAACTGTTTCAGAGTCAGAAGCAGTAAAGGGGACCCAGTGAAACTTATCAGAGGAATTAAAATAAGATCTGACGAGCAAACTCAGAATAACCCCAGAGGTGCCAGAGTTCTCAATACTGTGAAGAAATGGCAAGGATGTTACAAACTAGTAGTAAGATCAACTGGGGAAGATCTTTTGAGGACAGGACAGCTAAACACATAAAACAGGACCAAACTGGAGAGGGGAATAGTAGGAGGATTAGTATAAAATCCTCAAAATAAGATAAAACAAGCATTTTGTGAATTCCAAAAATGTATGGATCTAAATTACAAAAAGACCAGGACAAGATGAATTATATTACAGGGTACCCAGAAAATACAATAATAGATCAGGGAGTCTAGAGTTCTAAATTAGATACTAGACTATGGGAAAATGCATCCTGGGTAGAAACATTTAAGTCTGAGAGGTGAAAATAGATAAGACTGATTTGAATAAACAATGCTATTGACAAGTTTAGTACTTACTGACTCCTATGCCTCACTATTAGACCCTGTTTAAAAAAATGAGAATGCAGATGTAAAGACATACATACATGTGTGTATACACACACATATAACAAATGCTGTGTTAGCAATCCCAAGTATGGGGTAGCATCAAAGCGGAAAAGTAAATAAAAAGTAGGAACTCAATTGCAGCAATGATAAAGAAGGGAATTTTTCTGAAAGGAACAGGAGTACAGTAGAGGTGAGCCCCAGAGGCAAATCACAAATAGGGGCCAGGCAGAAACATTAACTAAATACCAGAAACATTCAAAAACTGAGAAAAGGCACATCTTGAGGAGGAAAAAGCAGTAATGTTGATCCTCACTAGGCATTAAGAACATGAGCTCAGAAACAAGAACAGATGCTTCAGTTCTGAAATCCACCAAAAGTTACTCTCTAATTAGAAACAAAGTGGAGATGAAAGGGAAGCTGTGTCCATAAAGCAGATTTCTTAGGCTTAAAGAACTCCATAGCCAGAGGCCTTCAGAGCAACCACTCTGATTCAGGATTGAAAATACTGCTTCTATAGGGTTTACTTTTAGTTGCGCATAGGGTACAGAAACAGGGGATTGAGAGGGAAAAGAACATTCGGATGTTTGGAATATTTTACAAAGGGAAAGAACACTACTGCAAATAAATCTTTATGGTACTCCCTTTGGAGTAGCAGCTGGGTACAGTTCACATATATCCCATGGACCAGGGTTTGGCAACCCAGGACAGGAGAAAACAATCAAGATGAACAACTAAATAAAATAAATTAAAAAATGCCTCTTTCTCCTCTCTCTTCCTGCCTACCTGCCTCTGTTTGCCTTCATTCCTGCCTGCACCGTTCCTTAAACAAACAAAAAAAAAATCTTTATGAATGGAACTATAATCAATGTAATTTTCCAAATGTTGCAAAAATGCAACAGTCTTAGCAACTTTTTTTGAGAAAACAACAATAAAATTAACAGCAATAATGATGACATTATATAATGGTTACCAAGTATCAGGGGTTTGTTCTAAGGACTTTTCATATAATTGACCTAATTCATACAATCTATTAGGTAAGTACTACTTTACAGATGAGAAAACTAACTCTCAGAGAAATTAAGCAACCCGTCCAAGGTCATACAATAAATGGCACAACTGAAATTTTAGCTCTGGCTCCAAAATCAGAGCACTTACCCAGCATTTTATGTAGCCTCTTTAAAAGAATAAGAAAGTGTACTCTCATCAATTTTTCCCTCAAGATATGATAAATACATAATGATATAATTAATGCCTAATGGGAGATTGTTTCTCAAGGAGATACATCACAGAGATAGACCCGGCTCAACAGCATAGACAGACTGGCACCTTGGAAAGACTAACATGAATATTTTCTCTTCTCTGCCTTCATTCACTTAGTCTCTTCTATGGTCTCTGGCAACAGTCATGTGGGTCTGGATCAAGCCAAACAAGGGGTCCTGGAAACATCATGTTCCTAAGAATAGCCATATTAGAAACAAGGGATCTACTTCTCATCTGAAAGTGCTGGGTGTGCGCTGGTGTTGTGAGCATCTTGTGGTTCAGCTGGAGTAGAGCACAGGAGAAAGTTGATGTAGACTCAGGCTAACTTCTGACCTCCTGAAGGATGACATCCACTCAGGAGCCCAGATGGTAGCTGCTGGAGGAATTCTAACTCAAACCAGGTATCCAGTAGCCTGGATGAAACTGGGGAAGAATAAAAATTAGGAATGAACTTCAATTTCTTGGAATTTTACCCTGAGGAGTTTGAACTTGTGTTGGATTTTAACTCACAAAGGTAAGATAATTTGATTTCGGGATTCGTGTCTATGTGGACTTAAAATTTTTGGAGTTTAATTTCTCTGAAACCTTATTCTTTGAATTTAATTTCTCCACAAAAATTTGATAATGGGAAGAGTTGACATTCAAAATCAGGATATTTTTCTGTTACTAGAATTTTGTGATAGAAATATATTAATCCTATTTTTTTACCTCATTGCAGAATCTCAGAAAAACTTTTCAGTGAATAAATAACTATTTTGGATAGTGTTGCTTGGCATAATTTGGAGTAGGCAATGGAAAAAAGTGAAAATTCAGTGCTTCATGGCATGGTTTTCTAGTCAATATAGTTAATGTTCTAACTCATTACAGAATCTCCTGGGATACATTTTTATACTATTCACCATGATCTAGAAGGATCCACAAGGAAGTAGGGTTTACTTATTGGAATAGCAGCCATGCCAAGATCAAAAGACTGAAGATTTCCCTCTTTAAGGAAGAGAGCAACTCCTCGGGTTCCCATATGCAATAATTAAGTCAAAGAAGTTGAGAACAAAAATGTGGAGAGTGTTAGAGGGATGAGAGCATATTAAAGAACTCCATCAAAATATGACACTACCTACACAATAGTTCTACCACTATTACATGCTTCTACAATACAAGTAGCACATTAATGATCAGTAAATAAGGGAATGACAACAGTGATATGAAGGTTTGTTTGGTGAATATGGGCTTTTTCCTAGGAAAGGATGACAACAGAGTGGGTGTAGAAATATTCCCTTTAGCAGGAAAGAAAAAAAGACTTAGCTTGGCTGCTGCACTGGGGTTTTCCCCTCAGTAAAGGGGTGCTACCAGCCTTGCATGACTCTTCGATTGTGGCAGTGTCACTTCCTCTTGTGCCTTTCTTAAAGGAAGTTCCCTGGCACAAACCCCCAGCTGACTTCCATCTGTATTGTCTCATACTCTGTTGTGTGGTCCAGCGTTAGTGTCCTCTGAAGCAGCACTTTGAAGTGCTTACCAGGGTGTTTACATTCTTTCTTGAGTTAATAATTATTATTTTGGTCAGCATTCTGGTTTTAAGGCATGTAGATATTTAATGGTCTTCCCCAACTCTTTTTGCCCCATACGTCTATCATTTCAGTGGACATGATTTTATAGAATTAATTTTCACACATATAATATATTTAACTAGAAATGCTGTATTAGTATGTTGATCATATATAGGAACATGACATCTTATACAGTGTGGGCAGTTCTCTCTCACTCTAGGAAGAATATATATAGGAGTCCCAACTAAAGAACTCTTCCTCATGTAAGAAATGTATTTGTTAACATCTTTTGTGATCTATAAATCAAAAAAACATAAGCCATATTCAAACCCCATGGATTTTTAAAAGATTCTTATTCAAAATCATACTAATGAACAAAGAAACCAGAAATGCCAAAACTTAATGTTAAGTGACTAGGGTGCTGCAGACTGGAAGCGCCTTCAACAGGATTAGTTTCCTTAAGTATTTTAAGTCCAGTGAACTTGTTATGCTTCCACATGTTAGTAGTTGCATAGGCTAATTTTGGCTGGCATAAGCTTTTATAAGTATGCACAAACACAGGGCACAGCATGCATTAAAATGTGATAATAGCACACTTCTGGGTCACATGAAGCATGAGACCTGAATCTGAACACCTTTGGCACGTATGAAGTATCACGTCTCAGAGTCAGAATCTTCTGTTTTGATAAGCAATTCTGTTATTCACATTTGGATTGGGGCCTAGAATCAACTTTATAAATATAAATCTTTCATCTTAACTAAAGTTCCTTATAGTTTTAATTCTAGCAAGTTACTCAAACTAATATTTTAGTTCCAGGTAAGCTAGGAACAATTCAAAGCTAGATAAGATCCTAAACAGATGTGTCATTTATTTTATCAAGTTAGTGATTATAACGTATTATCAATCACGAAGATTTTAGTCAGTGTGATGAGAGGGGACAAAAATGCAAGAAAGAAGAAATCAACTTTAATGATACTCTCTCCACCCCTCAAGGTCATACAAAAGGATACTCTGTCACACAGGTCTGAGAGGTAAATGACTTTAATGCCTCTCGATAACGGGTAGATATTCATAAGAGCTCTGAAATGTTCAGATGAAAATTCTCAATAAAATGAAAAATAAGTATACCTAGTAGAAGCATCAAAATGGTGAAAAATATAGATTTACTTTCTAAACACACAAACATAATTCTTAGTTAAAAAATAAGAGTAATAAACAAAAAAGGTATTAAAATATCAAAGTGATCAATTAGTATTCAGGAAGGATGATGAGGTAAGGAAATAACTTTCTTTTGTATAGTATAAGCAAGGATATTAGAAACAAACGAGAGTATAGTCATACCCTAAAATTACTTAAAATTGTCTGGACCTAGCTTTAAAGTTAAAGTATACCTCTTTATATTTTGGCCTTTTTTGGGCACACAGTTAAAGTTTAGATAAAGTGATAAGACCATACCAATAGCACATTCAATAATGCTAACAGTAGCATTATTAAAGTAGTAAGTTTTACTAGAGTTATAAAATATAAACAATAAAGTTAAAAGTGAAGTAATGGTAGTAATTACTATGAATAGTAGCTTAATTGTTACACAAATGTACAATTTATATTTTTGTTTCAGAGACTAGCAAATCAATACCTTTAGAGATATAAATATCTCAAATTTTGGTAGTTGATCTAAAGTACTCGTAATTTCTGAAAAATCCCTTGAACTTAAATGAATCATTTTTTAAAATCTCTACTGAGCCTATAGTAACAGTATTTCTCATTTTTATCTTTTTAAAGCTGTATACCATAGAAATTATCTGTGAAATTGTGGAAATTCATCAATTACTTGCATTTATTACATTTTGGTGGCTTATCCAGGTCTAACTTCCCATCAATTGTTTTAAAATGTAAACTTGTGCTGTGCAATAGACTAAGTGCTAATATCTCTCTAAAGTTAGTAAATTGAACTCTAATCCCCATTGTGATCGCATTTGTAGGTGATTAGATCATCAGGTTGGATCGCACAGGAGTGAAATGAGTGTTCTTCATAAAGAAACGCCAGAGAACTTCCTTTCCTCATCCACCACCAAATGGGAACAGAGAAAGAAGACAGCTGTCTCTAAATTATCAGATACTGAATCTTTCATTGCTTTGATCTTATCTTCCCATTCTCCATAAATCTGAGAAATAGATGTTTGCTATTTAAGCCACCTGGTCTATGGTATTTTTGTGATAGAAGCCCAGAAGGATTAAGACTTGCTCACATAAAAGATTCCTAAAATCTTAAAGACCTTCTGTGATTTCCTTTTGTCTAAGAATGACATATTTATGCTATAAACTGTTCTATTAAATGCTTTCCTTTTAAATGTGTAACATAAAATAAAACATAATAAGTAAATGCCTTTTGAAATATCAATCAGTTTACAAATCTTTACCACTTACCTTCTGAAACATCTTTAATTTTTCTGCCATACGAATCATAAAGATATCTGGCCGGTGAATTTAGATTCATTTTCGTTGTGCAAGTATCTAAAACCTACAACAGGAAAAAAACTATAAATATTTTATTACCGTACGTTCTGACTAAATGGAATACATATTGAAAGTCCTTTCTATACTAACTGAATATTATAAGTCATTGTAAAATAAAATTTGATGATTTACAGTGTTTCTGATATATGAATGGTTTTAAAAGGCAGTCAGAATTGATAGAGTCCAATTGTACTTGAAAAACACAAATAAAAATTTTTAAAAAGGAATTGCAGCAAATATTAAAAAGGTGTTATCCATTATTTAATATTATGTTATTCCTGTTATTTACTATATTTCCCATTTATTTTATAACTGGGGATCTTAACTAATTAAATTAGATTTGCAGTACTTTCTTCGGCTTTTAAATTTTTTAAGTGTCCTAAAATAAATTATAAATATATTCTGATCATAGTTCACCATGATAATTTATGCAGCTTAGATACTAAAAAGTAGAATAAATAAACCACAGTTTAAGATTTTACACTAGCATAAGTGTCAAAAACTTTGCTTTTAATGATTTCAGATATGTTAAAGATCTCTTATATTTTAACGCCTCAACCTGTTCTTGATCTAGCTCCTGTAGCAATCATCTTTCCAACATTGGGGAAGACTTAAATATGCATCAGTTGGAGACAAAGTCCTATTCACAAGGGGAGGAAAACAGAGGTAACAGAAGGGAGTTAGGGAGTGTTAGATAAACTGAGGCAAGTTTTATTAGGTTTTTACAACAGTAAACTAATCATTTTCACTTAAACTACAAAATAGACCCAAATCCAAATTGAAAATACTTTGCCTTCCATATTACTAGTCAAAACTACAATCTACTATTGTGTTTACAACAGACTCAGTGAAGGAAAATGTTCATTACATGATTATATAGTAAAACGAACATCTTTCCATTGCTGATACCACTGGCTCCATTTTCGCTCACTTTTATCCCTACTTTAAAACTGAACCCTGTAATCCCAGACCCAGCTCAACCAATCCATTTTCATGGTGAGAAAAGCTATCCTTAAGACATTAGTGTGTCTATAAAGGCAAAGTTGCACTTTTCTCTCAGTCTGGAAAACTTTAAACATCGTGACTGATTTCGTATATCTACTTGCCATATCATATTAGGCATTTTATTTTAAAGGAAAATATCTAACATATTTATTTAGACAAATCGGTCTTTACTAGATTATATCAGAGGTTCTCAGACTTTATTCTACTCCTACACATAATAATGTTCCCATGTGTCACATACTCACACAGCGTTCACAAGGTTATATATGCAGCATATTTATTTCTAATTAAGAATAAAATCATATGCATAAACTTGAACCTTTATGAGGGAAATATCATTCATAACATCAATATTTTACCTGAAATATACTTTCAGTGTACTTCCTAAGTGACTGTAAAAACTGTCTTGATGAGCAAATCCACTAACTTTCTATCTGCTGACTCCAATGCAGCAGTCCCTGACCAATGCCACATGTTTTCAAGAGTCAGGCACAATGCTCCCTTGGTTGGACAGCCCCTCTGCTATCACTGTCCTTACCTTTCTCTAGTCCTTTGTCCTTGACAGAGACTGGTCCCTGCCACACAATTAAATCAGGCAGCAGTGCTGGAGACTCTCTAAATACTACTTCCTGTCTTCCGTCCCATTCTCTTGGGTAAATTTCTGTAGGGACTACTACACACGTTTACCTAAGACCCTCCTCCCATGGACTGAAACCCTTACTGTAGATGCTCAAGAAGCAATATCCGAAATACAAGAGTGAAAGTGTCAGAAGAAACGGTAATTTTATATGTGGCTTGAAATAAAAAGAAAGGATAGAGGAACAAATTGACTAACACTGGCATGGGATTCACTCCTTTAAAAAAAACACTTCAGTAATTAACATAGTTGCTCACTGACAAGCAAAATTATCACTATTGTCACCTATTGTTCACTTTCTTTCATGTGACTTTGTGCCCAATGATTATGCATTTACAGTGGACCCTGGTGGAGCAGTAGTTAGGTCAATTGCCTCCAAAGGAGCAAGCCACATATCCCTGAGTTCGAGTTTCAAGCTCAGGCAGAAGCAACCAATGTGAACAACGAAATAAAATGGAATAAAGACGTTTAAAAAAAAAAAAGATTATGCCTTTGACCCATCACCACTACAGCCCTTATTAACACTCAAGAGAGAGAGTTCAGTTCACAATGATCCTTAGTCATTTTCGAATACTATTAAAAATCTACAGTTAAGGACACAGCCTCCTCCTATTGTTCCTAGCAATCTTTATCTTCCCATTCTTTATTTTCAGTTTTCAATCTGTGATTCAAAAAATAAATCTGCTTAATATTAAAAATCTATTATTAAAAAATGTGACAAAGTACTTGCAATGCAAAATATTTACAATGCAAAATATTTTACTATGCAAAAATATTTACTATTTGATCTTTTACAAAAAAGTTTGCCCACTCCTGTCATCATGATTTACATAAAATTCTATATTTTCTTGTCCTTTATACATTGGCCTCAACCTTTTCTCATGCATTTCTGAAAACTTTGCATTGTGCTCTCTGAAAATGCTTCCCCAGATTCTCAGTCTCTTTTATGAAATACCAGGCTTTTTCTGAGCTCACTGATTTCCCTAGAGGCTCTTCAAGTGTTGGAAATTTATTCTCTAATATCACATAATCTCAAATTTGGTAACTGGTGTTACGTACAATGCTATTTCAAGATAATTTCTCCCCCAACATTCTTATCAAACAATCAAAACAAAAGAAATCAACAAACCTTGTCCCCTGAAGATCTTGACCTTTAAATGTACCCTCTTCCCTCACTCTCATTCATCCCCATTCATGTATAACTTTTGCTAAAAAATCCTAAATCTGGGTGACCCTTTCTATGCATTAGTATATTCATTCTTTGTACCCATACTAAGAAGCCTGGTGCTCCTGGAGAAAGTCACATAAATAAACACATCAGCATTACTATTATTCAATAGGCACCAACCTCTACGATTCTTCAACTTTACCCAGTCAATTCTATTTCATTTCTTTCATCAGATCTCTCTCCCATTTACCACAATTAATATTTAAAATCATCTCTGTTCTGCTTGTCTCCACCCAGCTGCCCCTCCCCCTAACTTTCCTCTTCATTTTCAGCAGATGACATGACTCCCTACATCAGATAGAAAATTAAAGACACATCTTCCTTCTACCAAATCTAGAAAGCTGCCTACTTCTACAGCCATCATCTTCTTTACCTTCTGGCTATATTACAGGTGTCCTTGTTTCTATCTAAGGATTTTTCCTACTTCCATTTAAACACGATCAAGTCTTTCCTATTTAAAAATTAATCTTCCTACATGCTACAACTACTCATTGCCTTCACATCTAACTCTCTTAAAAGATTTGTACAAATTCTGTTTCCATTTCCTTTCTTCCCACCCATTCCCAGGCCACTTCAGTCTGGCTTTCAGTATCACTTTATTACAATAAGTCTTACAAATATTACCAATGGCTACCATGTTGACAAATCCAAAGAACATGTTCTTAATTCTAATTTATGTTGGTTTTTAAATAACACTTCACCACTTCCTCTTTTTAAAAAACCCTCTTTTCCCTTGAATTCTGAAATATGAAAATCCACCCACTTCTCTCCTGGATCTCCTATCTCGTTCATAGGCTTATCCAACACTAGACATTCAGTGGAGTTCTTCAAGATCAGAACTAGCCCTCTTTCTGCCTCACTCTGCAGTCTCTTTTACAGCAATCTAATCAAAGTCCACAATATTTCACCTTCCATCCATACACTTAGATCTTCCAAATTGATATGCCTAGGTTCCACTGTGGGGAATCCTGAGATTCAGAATATAAATCTATTCACTATCTCCAATTGGCAGATCAAAGATCAATCAAAATCAACTTGTACAAGACTGAATCCCTGCTCACCCCCTTTAAAACTCCTTCCCACATCCTGTACGGGAGGAAACATAAACCTCATTAATCCAGGTATGCAACACAGAAACTTCAAAATCATCTTGAATACCCTTCATACCACACTGTCCCTCTCACCATGTAGTCATTATCAGGGTCTTTCCATTTTATCTTCTAAAAATCCTACAAATTCACCCACTTTCTCCATTTCTACTACTATAACTAGGTCTAAGCTATCATCATTTGTTGTCAGGATTCCAGCAGTGTTTATCTAATGAAGTTAATATGCACTAGGTCTATTTAAATTCCTTTCATCTTGAAATTTATATTATTAAAAGTTGATAAGCCTAGTCAATAAGTATTCTGACTGATTTCATAAAATTATGCACATAACTAAATAAAGTATGTGCAATTCCAGAAAAAAAATTTTTCAAACATAATTCTTTTTAGTACCAGAACACAGACTTTGCACTAAGCTTAGAAAATAAAATAGAAAACCACTTCATATTTGCAGCAATACTTTTGCTTGCTACCCAGGTCTACCTTATACCTTATTCTTGTTGTCCTGTTTCATTTAGGGTTCACCTTTACCTCTCTTGACTCAAGGAAGACTACAGCCATGCTGATGGTCTGAGTCAATAATGGTAGCCCCATGTCACTTGTCAGTGATTGGGTTGTGGTGAACACACAAGCCACTTCTGGCCTTCTGGGAAGAGTTTCCATTCATAGGAAGGAGAGTTTTCTTTTCTGACTCTGGACAAAGATGTACCTGGCTTTGCAGCAGTCATCCTGTTACCAAATATGAAAGAGCACAAAATCCAGAAAATTATAGAGACTATAACATGAAATGTGTCACAGTACACTTGGAACTACCCTACTTCTGAATTTCTTGCATCATTTTTGCTTGTCTATTTAAATTAGTGTTCTTATTTTCAGCTAAAGTCAACTCTAACTGATAGGAAAAAAAAAAGCACTGGGGGAATGGGATAGGTTCCTAAAATGAGGGACAATGCCTCAGTTAACTCAAAGACTATTTGTACAGCAAATAGATTACAACAGTATTCATCATATAAACCTAGGAAGCAAGCACTTAATTAAAAATCTAGAGAAGAATTTTAGAAGAAATTCAGCAAGCTGAAAACCATGAAAAGGGAATAGATAATTATGAAATTAATTCACTGAATTACTAAAAATAGCTCACCTTTGGCAATTAATTATACTTATTCAGTAGAAGAGAACTACAATTTATCATGAATATTTTGAAAAAGAGTCTGTTTTTACAGTCATTTTTTCTAACTGAAAAGACTGTCAGCTATATTATGAATTTTCAAAGAATTAAAATGTAATAACATGTACTTGGCATAACTCTCTACAAAGACCAGCATTTTACATTTTAACCTGAAGATGCCAGAAGAGTGGACTGAATTTGTACCTATGTTATTAAGTAACTTAAAGGTACTTTTCTAAATAAATCCTGGAGATAAGTTTACTGGTCTATTACTGACTTATTCTCATAAATGTGGGTGATAGAATGCATTAATAATCTAGGTATTTGCTGATATTAATAATGAATAAGACTAATTTTTAAAAGCGACTTCTTTGGTGAATTTAAAATGTAGGCATTTTTTATTAAAATGTGAATAAGAAGTAGATAACTAGAGGAGATTTTTATAAGTAATCTATTAATTTATATTCCTTGAATATTTTATCCTTAATCTATCTTAAGGAAAACTAAAATAACCCAGATTACTTTTAAAGTTTTTCTAATTCTAAACATATTGTTATTTTTGTTTGCATTTTAAATATTCTATTTTAATGTATTATGTACATGAAATAAATGGTAACTATTTTAAGTGTACAGCTCAGTGCAGGTAGAAAAATTATTATTATACCACCCCCAAAATAAAGATATAGAATACTTCCATTATTCTACAAAATTCCTGTATGCTCTTTCCCAATCCCATATGCCCAGGCACCATGAGTGCTTTCTGTCACCAGAGAACACTTTGTTCTAAAATTTCTATAAAAGAATGATACAGCATGTAATATTTTGTATCTAGCTTTATTCATTTATCCCAGTATTGGTTCTTTTTATTGTTTAAGGATATTGCTTGGTATGGATAAATCACAACTTGTTTGTCTATTCACTTGTTAACAGGTATTTGTGTTATTTCTAGTTTGGTGCTCTACAACGAAAGGTGAACATTCATCTAGGAGTCTATGTGCTTCCATCTATTATTTCTCTTGGGTAAACACCTAGATATGGAGTTGTTAGACTGTGTGGTAAGTATATGTTGAACTTTATAAGAAATTTCCAAATTGGGTTGCAAAGTGACTGATTTGCTGCCTCATCAGCTATTTGTGAGACTTTCAGTTGCTCAGTTTTAACACCTTGCATTATCAATCTTATTAATTTTACCCATTCTAATGTGTATGTAATGATAACTCATTTTGGATTTTTATCCTTGAATTATCAAGAATAATTTGTCCATATATGTATGGTTCTACTTCTCAATTACCTAGTTTCTTCTGTTGCTTTTTAAGTCTATCCTTATGTCAAATACCACCTTGGCTTGATTTTGTTGCTTTATAATAAATGTTGACGCCAAGCAGTACAAATCCTTCAAATTTGGTTATTCTAATTCCTTTGCATTTCCTGAGTTTCTTGGATCTGTGGGTTGACATTTTCATAAACTCAGAAAAAAATTTTGTCCATTATTTCTTCAAATACATTCACCCTCCCTACAGTCTCCCTAGGGCTCCAGGGATACATATGTTAGACGGCTTCAATGGTAACCCCACAAGTTACTGACACTGTTATTTTTTCCGCTTTATTCTTTTCTTTACTTCAGTTTGAACAGTTTTTATCACTCCATTTTGAAGTTTACTGATTTTTTTTTTAACCACTGGCCCTACATCACGAATGCCATTTTGTAGGCTTTACATGGTCTGCACCTCAGCAGCCTCAGTCACCTAAGCCATGGGGGTCTGTCAAAATTTACTGAATTTTTCTTTCCAGTGTCAGTTCATCCGACGTTAAACCTTCCCAGTGACTTTTTTTTTTTCATTTAAGATAGTGGATTTTTCTATTTGTTCTATTTTAGTTTCCACTTCTCTTCACATTCTATATATATATATATATATATATATATATTCAAAATAACTTTTTAAATGTCTCTTACTGTTATCCCTACCTGATGATCTGTTTTCTCCTGGATAATGATCACTTTCTCCAGGATGTTCACGAATTCTCCACAAGCTGATCAAAAGTTCTTCCCTCTGACTGGTCAAACACAAATGTCTCCCTACCCTGTACACATTCCTGTAGTTTCTTTTTATATACCCTATTTGCTCTTTCTCTGGTATTTGCTAGTGCTGGTTTGTGGAATTCATCCACAACATGTACGAGCAACTTAATATTTAGCCAAAAACACAGAAGATTCATAAGCCAATTTTTGGAACTATTATCCCAATAGCTCCCCTATTAATGGCATTTATGAGAAATTTCAGCAATTTCAGCCTTCTAGAAATTTCATATCTTTGTCTTCAACCTATAGAGACCACTGCATTTTTCCTGGATTCTAACTGCTTATACTATTGCCTAAAAATTTCCTGCAGTTATCAAGATACGGTAAATCATAGAACTCTTCATTACTTTCTCCCTTTTTTTAAGCATTAAAGTTTGACACTTCTCATTGCCTGAAAAAATAAAAATAGTTGTGTCATATTTTGGTCAATTTTCCCTTATTTAAAAATGGGATGAATGACTTGGTGCTAATTATTCTGTTATGACTGTCACCATATAGGTTAAAAACATGATGCCTCATTTTTTAATGGTTATGTTAAGTCACTTTAGGTGAAGACACTTTTGGAATTAAAATACAAGAACAAGCATATTTGTGGCAGTTTCAAAGAAATGAAAAAATATGATACTTGAAGTCAGAAAATGAGTTCAAATTTTAGTTATTCCATTTGGTCCACTTTGGATACAGTAGTTAACTTCTATAATCCTCCATTTTTTTGTTACTTGAGTAGATTATTTCATAAATTTCTATGATATTAATGTCCATCAATCAGATAAATTTCACCAATGGGAAGATATGTGTAGATATTAATAGTAGCCCCTTCAACATAGCCACTTTTTTGTATGTTTTTAGCAATTAAAAATGTTTGAATAAAATGTAAGTATAAAAACTATAAAACAATTCTATTAAAAGAAAAAAATTAATTTTATATTTTCAGATTTAACACATGTTTAGCTGTTTAGAGGAGTTAAGTCTTAATGTTAAAGAATGTCCTTGACTCTCATCTATAAGTAAATAAATATTTAGATGGAAAATTCTCAACTGTTTTTATTTCAGTTGAGAAAATCAACATTTTTGTCCTTAAGATTTCATTAAAGAAGAAAATTCTGACTATATGAAATAATAGCCTATAATATCCTAACAAAATCCAATTATATAATCCTACAATTCATATTAAATAAAGAATAATTGGCTATCCATAGTCCTTTGATAGTAGGTAATATTATTCAAATTCTATATACTATAAACATTTTAATCTGATATCAATTTTTGGTATGAACATTAATTTTTAAGTAATAATACATGGGGTTTTCCTCATATATCATAAAAATCTATTTAAAGAACTTCCAACATACTAATTATGCATGATCTCCCTGTTGGAATCCATGCTAAGCATCCTTAATCAAATTTTGTTTCTCCAGGTGCTCCCTTTTGAATCTCTTAAAATATTTCCTGAATTCTTTAACCCACACTATTGGGAAATCTCTGCTATCATGCTATTTTGTAATACTTTTAAAACTGAATTGGTACTTTCTTAAAATTGAAAATGTTTTTAATGTTTTTAATTTATTTGTCTAGGTTTGTTGAGTAATTTTTTCAGGTTAACAAATGATGGACATCAATATGAATTTTCTTTTGGTTTAAAAGCAGCTGATAAAGTCTACTGTCTATATTTCAAGTGTCATACATAAGTAATTCTCTCAATATTTATATAGCTTTTCAGCAATAACAGCAAAAATTTATTAATCAAATATGTTTACATACACTATTAAGGAAAAGTTTTTTCTAAGTAAAACTTCCTATAGATAGACTACTCGCTTATAACTTGTAGACGTTTTACCCTTCCTGAATTCTGAGCTTTTTCCACTCATGCTAATCTAGTAACCATGTTTCTAGGACCTCATTTTCCATAATCTTTTTTCAGATGTTACCATCTTTTCTTTCTCTTAATAGTCAAAAAGTCTATAAGATTTCTACTAATTCCTAATTTTGAAGTTAGCTTATATATTTATATATTTATATATGTATTCATTTATTAAAGGAAAGGTGCAGGCAGGAACCAAGGTGAGCAGAGGCAGGTAGGCACGAAGAAAAAGGAGGAGAAACACTGTTTTCTTTATTTGTTCATATCGGTTGCTCACCAGGTCCCAGAACATGAACCTGGGACCTTGAGGTATATGTGGACTATGCTGGCTGAAGGCGGTTGACCAAACCACTACTCCACCTTGGTGTGCCTATGCTGAAGTTTTAGAACACTGGAACAAGAGTTTTCATACTTACATGAGACCAGTAATCATCTGGAGAGATACTTTTTAAATTCAGATTCCAAGATCACATACTCAAGAGATTATTAATTCAATAGGGTTCGAATGAGTCAAGGAAGTCTGAATTTATGCAGCTTTTCTGTGGACCACACTTTGAGAAACAGTACAGTAAGTATATGTCTCCCCCAGGTGGCAAATGTTTGCTGTTCTCATTTAAGCAGTTTGAAACTCTCTCTTCCAGAGAAGAGTATACAAATCCTAAGAGATTGGGCAAAACAATTCATTGAGGTAAGAAGATATTAGAATTAGCCTTTCCTCTAAAAAGAATCAGCTTCATCAATCTTAAATAATAAAGATGATACCTGGCATTTCAAAATAGGGAGAAAGAAAATCATAAAGGAGACATCAGTAATAACATTTCTGGAAGTCAAGGGAAATATAACTGAGTGGTAAATGGCTTAGCAGACCAGAATTGCTGAAACTTAAGCTGGAAGAAGTAAACTTGCTTTGTATTGTAAAACCTCAGAAAAGTTCAAAAACTTGAATCAACAGGTATGTCTAAAAAGTAAGGCTGAAAACAACTTAACTACATCTGTAAAAGGTTAACACCCCAAGAACCTTGTCCCCAGCACCATGCATTCAGGCAACAATATTTCTGCCATCAGAAGAGAAGAGAGACTGTTCTCTGGAGAGGCTAAACCAAAGAAAGTTTGGAATGCAAGGCAGAGCTGAGATTGAGGATAGCTTACTGAAAAGGGGAAATAAATGAAAATCCATATGTGGAAAATGCAAATCTTAGCCCCCTTCTTACTTGGCTACCAGACACTCAAATTTATTGATTCCATCTGGAGAAACTAGTCCCAGAGAAAAGACATACAAACACTGACAAATAGGAACCTCCCCAACAAAAACAAATTCTAGTCAAAACTTCAATGAAATCCATCACTCAGTAAGATACATCTGTGCTAGAGAGTATTAATCGTGTTTAGCTCTTCACTTTTAAATATTGATGGATTTGATTCATCTTTAAGAAAATTCTGTATGTCAAAAGACCAGAACTAAAACCATCAAACTAACAAATACTTAGAGAAAAGAGTCAGAAGCAAAAATATCCATTGGGTTAGAAGGTAAGGAAAGATCAGGAAATCTTTGAAAGCAGAAAATTAGAACTTCATTTTAGAAGTTCCAACACAGAGTTTCATAAAATCAAAACAGAAAATGTAAATAAAGAGGATATTGTCAAAGATATAACTAAGGAAATATCTCAAAGGGGACATAGGAGACTTTTCAGACTGCGTATCTAGCACACTTGGAAAGACTGATGAACACTGGGAAGAAAGAGGTAATTCTAAATGTTTTCAGAGAGTAAAAATTAAAAGCAGGTCACCTACAAAAGATGAAGAGTAAGTATGGTATCAGATTCTCAACAGCAACACTGGAAACAGAACAAGGGTGCAATACCATTATTATTTGGAGGAAAGAACAATTTCCCGAAATTTCAAAAAATGTATCTCCCATGTTCTCATTCTCAAAAAGTCACTGGAATATGTGCGTAACAGTATAAATGACAATAAAGGAAGACGACAGAAGTCTGAGCAAGGGCTCCAACAGAGGCGAGAGGGAAAGATGATCCCAGGGTGATGGTGAAGGGCACTGCTATAGGGACATTCAGTTCAAACTTCATGGAGAAGACAAGACTCTTTCTCATTGTTTCATTCATTTAATTATCCTCTTTATTGTTTTCTTCACCATTGTAATATCATGTCATTCGTGTCTGTTCACAGAAAACCAAGGAAAACCAAAATAATCATTAACTGTCTAGAAAAAAATAATAAAGATTTCTTGAAAAGGAGAAATATGGGAGGGTTTCACACATATGTGGACTATAGAGAAATGAAACAAATAAATATATAGATCCCAGCCAAAAACTCTCAGGACACAAGATGATGATGGCCGGTGGGTGGGAAGGGGGAGGGAGGGAAAGAGGGGAAAAGGTGGTGGCAAAGGACACTGAAACTCTGGTGGAGGGTGTAGTGTGAAATATAGATTGAGATATAATGTTATTATCCAAAAATGAATGTAATTATGTGAAGAAAAGAGATAATGCATTTCAATAACTTGAAAAAAAGAAAGACATCTCATAAAATACTATGCTTGATAATATAGTAATTCACAGTTTAATAACACTTCTCTGACAATGATTCCAAAACATAAATGAGAAAAGAAAATTTATCCACCACAATGCTAATTTTGGCTTGCCTAGTGGTGAGGTAGCTTGGTCCACTTCCTCTAGCTAAGCATAGTCCTCATACTTCCAGTCGGATTTGTATCCTGGGGCCACCGGAAACAACCAAGATGAACAACTAAATAAAATAAATATAAATTGCTCTCTCCTCTCTTTGCCTGCTTCCCTCCCTACTCACCTTCATTCCTGCCTGTGACTTTCCTTAAAAAGAAAAACAAAGTTATGCATCTGGAAATGTTTTTCATTTCCATTAATTTCACATATCATGCCCACAAATTTTTCTTAATACCTTTTACAACTCATGTATATGTGTATGTGGATATGCATATGCATATGTATATGTAAATGTAAATGAATGTGTATGTATATATCCTAAACTCTATAGTGACATGGCAGGTGCTGTGTCACTACTTAAATCATTACCAAATAATTCTAAAACCATCTGATTCAAGTTTCAAAGGATAGGCCATAATTCTGGTATTTTAGAGTTTAGTGGAGAAATTTATTACTTTGGCTCTCATTTTAGACTTACTTAAACTCCTAAAATAATGGATGGATTTCCCTTTTACCTTGCGTTTAAAATTAAAGTAGTAGTTTCCCCTCGACTCCATTCTGAACTCAGAGAGGACTTTCATGCCTGAACTCTTTACCAACCATCTTTAATAATTCACTCTTTATCCCACTCCAATAACCTTCATTACCTTAGTCTTTTATATATTACTTCAGCTTTATTCTACTCGGTAAAAATCTAGTAAAAGAGATCAGTTACTAGCAATCCTAATAAATTGTCATAAAAGAAAATAATTCATATTTCTCCTGTAAGTATAGAGCCACTGATTTTTTCCTATTACTAATTTATATTAAACCTATAACTAGGAAACTTTAAACCTACGGTTATCAACAAAGCTTTCAAAATATACATTTTTATTTAAAAAATTATAGGCTAGCCTTATTATTCCCTTCAAAAAGTTCTAGCAACACCCAAGGTCAGCGTTCTGTGCATTTTTCTCTTTTATTTCATTTTTAAAGAGATATTTAGATAAATATCTACAAATATGCTTATTACTAATAATGTCCTGTGATCTATAAATTGAGAAAATTCTTCAAATTCTACAAATTCTAAGAAGAAAATAAACAAGCTAAAAAATTCCTTGATCATCCAGTTTTAAATAAATTGCTCCCTTGAGTCAAAAAGCAAATAGCTGTGACATTTTTATACTCAACCTTTCATCTAAGAACATGTAATCTGTAAGAGTGACTATTACCCCAATTTTACCACTGAGGCATAGAATTACCGAGATTGAACTGCAGTGAACTCAAGAGGTTATCTAATCTAGCTTCTATCTCCAGGAATGACTGCATTTTAACAATCCAAGAGATATGTCCATCTTCTCTGTTTTTCAAAATCTCCAGGGAAGATGTTATAACTTGCCTTAGCAATTTGTTCTGGTGTGTAATAAATCTGTTTTACTCATAATCCAAATCTACGGATAAGAAGGAAATAAAACCCAGTTTTCCAACTTCTCAGTAAATGCTGTTACCCAGTTATGGTTATAAAACAACCACAAAAGTAAGTCAATGAAAAAATAGATATTTCAATAATAGTTGTTAGTAAACTACTCACCTGTGTCAAGCAATGCTCATTTTGAAAATAGTCAGGTTTAATAAGAAATTTAGACCTATCTTGATATGTAAAGTTTCCCATTAGCGAGAAAAGACTATTTCTATGAGATGTATATTTATGAGTCCTAAAGATAAGAATAGCAAAAGTTTATTGGGAACTTTCTGGATAGTGAGCATTGTATCCATGTATAATATTACACCGAATCTTCACATTTCTTCATTGAGGCAGGCACGAATATTATTCCCATTTTTTAGATGAAGAAATTGAGAAGAAGATATTTTGTGCAAGGTCTCATAGGTAGTGAATGACAAAATGAGAATTACAACCTAGATAGTTTGGTTATATTTTGCTTTCTCTCTAACTCATATTTAATAAATTTTAATTATCATTATGCTGCTTTAAGATTGGTTGAAGAATCCTTATCTGTTAATAAAAAGGATTTTGTTCAAATTCCCACTAATTCCTCCATATTTTTAATTCAGAGATGGTCTGGAAAGTATAAGCACCTTGTTAAAAAATATGTATTTATATAACAATGATTAATCTGTGTTAATTTGTTTCATAAAATATTTTTCTGAGGCCCATTCAGATTTTCTTTTAAAAATGTGCATGGATACTTTTAAACTGAATCTTAGTTCTTTTGTGTTTTACTTATTCTTTTAAGGGGTAGGAAAATCCTAGGCCATATTGCTATTCTAAATGAAAATGGGGCAGATTTGAGATTTGATGTGAAGTTAGATTGACTTCAATCTAAATATAAAATAGTATAACGAACAAGAATGTTTGTCCAAGTGTAAACATAACTTTTAACTAGGTAAATTGTCAACTATATTAGCCAGATAATTTCCTGAAATATTGTTGTTCTACTCAGGTAATGCAGATTGTGAGTAAAAATAAGCATACTTGCAAATTGCTAGGTTTTTGCATTCTGTATGTCTGAATACTATTTAGCTAATTGGTTAACAGTGATATTTAAAAGGAAAAAATTACATTTCAAGAATCATAAAAACTTTGAAATTTAATGTAGACTTAATGTTTAATACAAAATTACCTTTTTCATTGTGTCCTTTCCCACTGTAATCTCATGTCCATCTTGCCCCATGCCATTCTTAAAGAACAGAATGCGGACTGAGGTCTTCCTAGTAAGTGTCTTCATTCTAATAGAAAGAACAGGCTTGGTTTTCTGTCTTTTGACATCAGTAGGAAGCATCAGGCCATTCATTGTCCAAGTTACTTTCTTCATTAACAACAGATGGTCTAGAAGAGAATTTTTTTTAAAGTCAAGTCAATATTTGGCTTCAAAATTAAAAATGGACACATCATGCTTCCCCTCCCCCAACAACCTATATCATATACACTGGCCAGTCTCCATTTAGATGCTGGTTTTCTGAAATGCTACCACCAGCTTCCCACTAACCGTGACATAAGCTGTAGCAAGCTGTCTGCTCTGATAGCCTGCATAAATCATCATTTCTGAAGGGAACAGATGTTCAGGGTATGAAAGAGTAATACCACAATTTAGTCCTAATTAAAATTCACCTTAGCATGCCTCTATCACTGATCAGATGCACCAGGCTGAAAGGGCCTATTGAAAGGGTCCAAGGTCTTTTCTTATTATAAAACAACATGGGTTCTGAACTTCTGTGTTCTTTAAGGCTGGGAAAACACTTTTCTTCTTCTTCAATATGATTCGTTACCCATTCTTCTGTAAGGATAATGACCGACAGTCACCTTATACATAATTCTTCACCTGTAATTAGAATGAAGGTGCCTTCTAGGATATCTTTGGTGAGAGACTCAAACTACCTCACTAAAAATAAAAACTAGTTTTTCATTAACTGTTTACTTTGACCTCTACATTTTGAAAGATGTGTACAGAAATTTAAGTTTCAAAACTCCCACTAATATTAATGGGAGTGTGACTAAATTACTATGTATACCTTTGAAAATGTAAGTGTAAGAAGAGAGTGTACTATATTGCATACTAAGCTGCTGTCAGCATTCCTTTGTCAAAAGGTTTTCTTTCATAAATAAATAATTTGCACCTGAGTTCTTCATTTTCTTTGCGCATTCAATTTATTTTTAGATTATAATTTCTTTTCACATAAATTACAAAAATACAATGGTCCCTCACATAATGCTTTTTATTTGTCGCATAAGAGAAAAATATTATTTGCATACAATTAAAATTAACTGCATTTATGTTTGCTCCAAATGCCAAAGAACCTTTCTGTACTGGCACTTAGCTGGAAAGAAGCATGACCTCTTTGATGTAGAAATGGTACTATCGATAAAATCTAATCATATTGATGAACCAGTGTAAACAACCTTTAAGTCACATAGTGGCTACTTTAATTAAATGTTCACAAAACAAAAACTCTCATCTCCCCTCAAACTCCACCTCTCCACTTTCCTTCTTTCCGTTTCCCACCTCACACAGGTGTGTGCAAATACACACATAAACAAGCTCACACATAGACAGTGGGCAAAAAGGTGAGCAAAACTTGCCTAACAAATGAAAACTAGAAAATTACAGAAATGCTAAAGCTTTCAAGAGAAAAATTCTTTTGTAGAAATTGTTTACTACATTTGTCATTTTTCTAATCTGAAATTGACAGAAATTAGAATGATATTAAATTAGAAGTTAATGAGTTTCTTACATGCCCCCAAAGAACTGAAAATAGGTAGTCAGATAAATACATGTACAACACATGTTCATAGCAGCATTATTCACAATAGCCAGATGTCCACCAATGGACAAGCGGATAACAAATTATGCTATATGCATATGATGGAATATTATTCAGTAGCAAGAGAAATTAAGCACTGACACATAATATAGCATGGATGAACCTCAAAATGTTATGCCAAGTGAAAAAAGTCAGACATAAGATTTGACATAAAATTGCATTTATATTAAATAGTCAGAATGAATAAATCCACAAAAAAAAGAATGTAGACTGATAGTCACCAAGTGCTGGGAAGAGAAGGTAATGGGGAGGAACTGAATACATAAAGGGGGTTTTATTTTGGAATGATGTCAGGTGTTATAAGTGCCTAGACTTAGAGAATCTTATCAAAAAAAGATCTGCTTCTTTGATTACAGGATCATGATTAGGGAGAACTGAGTGAAGGGTCATGAATGCAAAATGTAGGGATGCACACTCAGGACATGCACAGCACTCGGAGTGAATGCCACCTTAAACTGTGTCCAGTAGACTTTGCTCTGCTCACCCTCAACCGAGCTCTGGCTTTGACTAACTCCTCTATATACAGAACTCCTTAATTCCCATTAAAAGTAATGCTTTCTATTAGGCAGACAGTTTTATATGACTTATAGGTATAACTCAAGTAGTCTTCTCAGTAACTTGTCATCACTGCACTATTCCGTCTCTCTCATATATTTACTACCATTATCTTAAATTCAGTATCTCTAAACCAAATTTCACATCACTCTGCACAGATGGATGTAACTTCAGATTCCTTACTTCTGTCAGTATTATTGCTTCTCCCATAATTACCTGCTATCTCAGGGAGACCCTGAATTCTTATTCCCCATTCATCACTCTCCAACCAACTGCTTATTCATTCAATGACATTTATTCTTGAGTGTCCACTCACGTTTTCTCCGGGGTAAAATTTGGAACAGTACAGAATAGTCTGTGCAGATCACAGCCTCTTGGGGAGAGACAGATAGTGGAAGCCCTTTCTGAAGAGGTGATCTCTGAGTTGAGAGGCCTGCCTGATAAGAAATTAGCTATGAAATTGAGAAGAGCATTCTAGGCAGAATGAAAATCAAGTGCAAAGTTGAGATGAGAATGAATTGACATGTTTGAGTAAGAAAAATAAGTCTGGAGACATGTGTACAGATAAAGCCGAAGAGGCAGAAAGGGGCCATAATATGCAGGTCAGGATAAAGGGTTTGAATTCATTCTGGTTGTGATAGGAAGCCACTGAAAGGTCCTCCGCAGGACACCATGTGAAGAACTGACTAGCGTGGAACGCAGTAGACATTTGTGGTGCCCTACCCAGAGGGTTACCATGTTAATATGCCCAAATTCCAGCTGCTTTGAGTTCTGGCTGCTAATATTTCACAGCAGACCCTGCTTCTGAGACCTGCCCTTGACAGAAAGGAACTAGTCACCTACCTAGAAAATGCCTGGGAGGTGATATTTTCCTCCTACCTAGGGAACAGTCCATCAATGACTGACTGACTTAAGGACACATTAGTCAGTCTGCTTGCCTCAACAAGGAGCCACTCTGTGGTGCGTTTCCGGCTCCAGACTGGGGCTAGACTTAAACTAAGCACAGGGCTTGGCCAAGCTTCTTCCTCTGCTTTATGATACTTCTCTCTCTCCTTTACAGGAGTCTGATGCAGTGGATTAAGTTTTCTCTTCCTCCGTCAGTATTGCCATGTCTTTGCTGTGGGGACTGTCCTGCGCATTGTGGAATATTTAACAGTGTCTATCCCTGTCCTTTATCCACTATATTCCAGTAGCACCTTCTCAGCCTGACAGTCAAAATGTCTCCAGACAGTACCAAATGTTCCTTAGTGGGCAAAATTACTGCTTATTAAGAACCACTGAGGTGGAAGAATTTGAGACAATCCCCTCTTCAGAGGTTGCATGTGTGTTGTGGAGGGTGGCCGTGGGGGTTGTCAATTGGCACATACCAATGTCTTTTCTAATGAAACTTTGATCATGCCTTCTTCCCTCCCTCTTTGCTATCACCTTTCTTCTCAATTCAGTGCTACTTCCTCCAGGAAGTTTTCTTTGATTTATACCTCTTCATGCT
Organism: Solenodon paradoxus; assembly: GCA_004363575.1. Classification (NCBI taxonomy): domain Eukaryota; kingdom Metazoa; phylum Chordata; class Mammalia; order Eulipotyphla; family Solenodontidae; genus Solenodon; species Solenodon paradoxus. The sequence continues at coordinate 150,657 of RJWH01000911.1, forward strand.
TCTTGGTTTTACCCATGTGTCCCTCAATTTACTGTACCTCTGCTTTGACATGTGCATACCTATTAGACTGTGAGCATTTCATGGACATTAAATGTGCTTTTATCTGTGTGCCTTCAGCAGGTGCACCTCAAAGTGTCCTCTGTGTTTGGGAAGACACGAAAGGAAATCAACGCCCAAATTGGGAGGTGCTAGGGTAGAGATGTGCACGGATTATTGGAGGAGCATGAAGTAGAGGTATCTGCCAAGCTTACAGTGGCCAAGAAGGCTTCACAGAGAAAGGACATGAAGACTTGAAGTGCAGTGGGCAGAAAAGGGGGAGCAAAATCCAAGTAGAGGAAACAATGTGGGTGATGGCCCAAAGTCATGCGACGGCCTGATGGAACACTGGGAGGAGACTGAACACAGCATGATCAGAGAAGGCACATGGAATCCAGAAGTAACCAGATTAGAGACTGGTGCACAATGCTAAGAAATTCCAAGTCAAGTCATTCCATTTTCTGGACAGGTGAGACTATTGAAAAAAATCTTCCTTACATTTGGTCAGAATCCGCTTTGCTATGAAACAAATCTATTCGGGTAAGTAAGGAAAAGGACAGCTCCAGAGCAGCAATCATCAAAGGGTAAGTCAGAGGCCTCCTGTAAGAGAACCAACCGCAAAAGCAGGAGACCCTCATATTTAGCAGTAGGAGGTGATTTACCTTACATCACAGCGCTAGTGACAGAGACCTTCAAATGAAGAAATGTGCTTATAGGGATTACTCAAAGGGAAGAAGAAAAACAATCTGACTTCCTGACAGTCTGAAGAACAAGCAGATGCTCAGCAGAGACCTGACTAGGTTTAGCCCTGGTGATGAAGAGGATCTCAGAGGCTGTGAGTGCGTCAATGGGGAATAATGAAATGGTCAGGAAACTATAGAGCATGTGGGGGCAGGGAGCCAGGCAAGTGCTAAAACAAGAGACTCAGTTCCATCTAAACACGCTGAACTTCTAGGAAAACATACTAGCCCTTGCTAACAATTGCTTTCTACCTCTTCCATTTAACCTTCTCATTTTAAAACCCTGGCATCCCTCCCAGGGCTGAGGCTAGCTGGTACTTTTGCAAGAAGGAGAAAATAGCCTCATGGCACAGCAAGCCCCAAAAAGACACACTCAGTGGAATTAGAAAAGGATGAGTCTACCCCCATAATCCCTCCACTATGCACAGCAGGGAGCAGGGGCCCCCACCTTCCTGAAGTCCACACCAACTCCTCTCTCTCACTACCATACTTTCAATGATATTTGTTAATAAGCACTTACTCTGTGCAAGGTCCTATGAGAAACAAAGGGAAGTGTTAAATGAGGAGTACTAACCCCACAGGAAAAAAAGAGAGAAAAGATTGAGGGGAGAGAGTGGGCAGGAAAGGACATTCCAGAGAGAATGTGGGAAGGTTAAAAATCCCAGATCTATATAGAATCCCAAGAGAATGATTGATCCCATCACTCCCTTTCTGATCATTGTCTGGTCTCAGACAAATATTAGCATAATCATTAGTTTCTCTGCAATGTAATTATTCTTGGGCTAGCTTTCTCTGGCCCCCTGCCAGCACATTCACAAATCTACATAAGAATTTGAAGTAGGGGATTTTTAAATATACTCTTCCTAAACATCCATTTGCAGGCAAGCAGTCTGTTCTAAAGAGGTCTCTTCCCAACCCTCTCATCACCACCTCTTTGGGATATGAATGATTCACCAGGGTACCTATTTCAGTTGGCCCTTCACTCATTCATTGAATAACATTCAATTGAACAACTATTCACTGAACAACTATTAAGTGCCAGGCCTGGTGGTGACGAACAAGCTACAGTTTCTGCCCTAAGGGAACTTGGTCTAGAAGGGATGACAGAATTTCTTAAGTAATTACCATTCTGATGATTACTGGAAATGCAATGGAGCTTATCCTTATTAGTGGGAACTTCCCCAGAGAGGAGGACCATACACCATGCCCATTGTGCAGGAATCTAAACAAGAAGAAGCTTGTTCAAATAAAACCAAGAAAATGACTTGGAGTTCCCCTCTGGAGAGTTCTTAAATCCCTACCTGGGCAATAGGGCGCTCAGCAAAGTCTTCCCTAACCACCTAACTGCCCTATTCTCACCGTATCACTTCATCCCCTCCTCCAAATTGACTAGTCATACCTAGGCTCTTCCCACACTTCCTATGACCAGGAACTTCTCTCTACAAAGTTACAAGTCCACTAGATGGGAAAAGGACCTGGGCTTCACTCCACTGAGGTTCTAAAGCTTAGCATAACCTTGGAAAATACATTTCCAATGGGTCATATCCAGTTGCACAGGAATTGCCAAATCCCCACTTATTCTTATAGCATTCAGAGAATGCTATGCCCGGCATTTTATTTTGAAGAATCTGCATCCTTTTTTATTTTCATGATTTTGTTTTAACAAAACACCAGAAGGTCTATATACAATATCATTATATTTCCTTAGTCTACTTCAAGAAACTACTGCCTCTCATAAATTTAAAGAAATCTGGGTGCTCCCACATTGTAATTTTCCATTTCACATGTGCCATGTGAAAACAATGCTGCCTTCTAGGTCACCGGAATAAAAGCAGAAAACTTGCAACTTCAAATCCACGAGTTTATTAAAAATCTAATTTTTTAAAATTCATTCTCTTGTAGTTGAGCAATAAATGAAAACACATTAATGCTCTGACTGTCAAGTAGGTATACATAATGACATTAAATATGAATAAGCACATCATTTCATGAGTGTAAGACGAGTTTATAAATATAAATGCTCTGACAGTAAGAAAACAGACTGCTATAGTCAATTATATCATCTATTCAAAATACAACTGCTTCTATGTTTTGTAAATAGATTAAATCCAGGTCACATTCCTGTGTTCAAATGAGTTTCTAGTCACTCCCTTTTCTCTAAATACTTGAGTTCTTTGTTTCTGCATGTTCTTAAGTGTCATCATTTATTGCTATAGGCATGATGGCTATATTTAACTAATAATGACAGTGGTTGTCATTAGATTTTTAACTCAGTAACACTAGTCTGACATATCATTTGAAGTATGTCTTCAATTTAAATTTGATTAAAATTACAAACATACCATCTATCGTGCCAATCAAAATGTTGTCACCCTTTCCCTGAACTTTTCTATAAACTTTCTTGAAATATGTTATGGCAGCTTAACGTGAAGGCTAGCCTTGGGTCATAAACATATTTTTACAACACAACTCTTGGAAGAGAGCAGGGTAAGGCCACTTGGGGCATCTTCTATAAAAGCACTTGGTTTTGACTTAGACCCCAGAAAAAGTCTCAAGGCAAAAAAGCACAACAGAGTGAGTTTCTGAACTGAACTGAACTGAGAGTTCAAAGGCTCTAACTCTGTTTCATTCCGTAGATACCCATGCTCAGCAGGGATTTTAATCTGGGTGTATGTATTTTAAGACTGTAGACCTAGCAGATACCTTTGGTAGTAAAATCAGGTATGTATGAAAGTATATGAAAAGTTGGTAGAAATATGCTTAGCAAGGGGTGGAATGAAAGAAGGAAAACAGATAAGGAACAGGTAGGAATGCAATGTTTTAATTATGTGTTTTTATTATGTGTCGGGCTTTTACATACATCAGCTCATTTTTTTCTAATAGTAATACTGTGAGGTATATACTATTAAGCTCACGTGATGGAGGAGGAAACAGTTGCTTCCCTGGCAGTACTGAACACAAAGTAGGGACAAATGTTTCCGGTGTAGTTGTTTTCTACAGCCCGTCTAGCCAATCTGGAAAGGAAGCTGTGGGCCCAAGGTTCTAATGAATAGCCTTGGGATCTTAATATATTTGGAATCTTAGCTATAACAGGCTATGCTTGGTGTTGTATTTAGCTAGGGATATAGAGACAGTTAAGTTTTTAAACAGTTTATCTTTTATTCAAGGAAAGTAAGACTATCCAATAACACTTAAGATCCTTTACCTTGATTTTACAGGTAAGGGCATTAAAGCACAGACTAATCTGTCTAAGGCCATGCACCAGGCACTAACTAGAGTCTTGCAAGATCATCTAACTTCAAGTCTAGTTTTCTTTCTGCTAAATAATACGGCACCTTGGTGTCTCTGCTAATCAACAAACGGAAAGCTTCAAAATGAGTGATTCAAAAGGCAAAGCTACTGAAAGAGTTAACTGTAGGATATAGAAATGAATTCTCAGGTAGAGTAACAGTAGGAAGACAACTGCCTAAAAGAATTTATTTCAAAGTTACTGCAGGATTTTTTTTTTTTTGGGGACTTAGGAGTGAAGTTAACTTGGTGAGTTAAGAGAAGAAAGACAGATATGATTTCACTCATATGTGATATAAAGAGAAACCAAAACCAAATGAACCAAATTTGAAAAACAAAGACTTTCAGTCTATAGGACCAATTCAGTGGCTACCAGAAGGGAAGGGGAAGGGGAAGGAGGGGGCAATTTGGTTCAAAGAAATCAATTATATGGTGAAAGAGAACTGGACTGATGGTGTTTAATTTAATGCAGTACACACAGATGTTGATTCACAATGATGCACACCTTAAACCTATATAATGTTATTACACAGTGTTCCTTCAATAAAATTTTAGAAAATAAAGGCTACTGCAAATGTCTATTTTATACTTGAAAATTCCTTCCTTCTGCTTCCATGGCATTACTTGTCCTTATGACAGCATTTATAAAGTTTCCTTTAAAAAAACCTACCACTGTCAATAAATACTGCCTAAATTAGTTCTTTACATATTTATTGCCTACATCACCAGAACTTAAGCTCCCTGAGACTTTTCTGTCTTGTTCATATATTTTTAAATGCCTTGGCTGTTTAGCAGTTAAGTCCATGGCCTCTGGTGGGTACAATGTCTAGCATATTAGAAGGACTTGGTAAATGTCTAGAGTGAGTGATTGAATGAAAGAATGAATGGTCTTTCTTTATGTCCAACTATTCTTCTGCCTCAGACAGGAAATAATATTTTTATTGCCTCCCAAAAACACTCTCCTCTCTAACCAGGGATGTATTCTTCTATCCACTCTTATCCACGAAGCAAATAGATTGAGGTGTTAAGGACAATATTTATAATCTTTCTTTGTCAATATCTACTAAGAATTAAAAATTATATTCCTTTGTAGCTATGACAGAAAAGCCCTTATCAAAATTCTTCAGGTCAGATGTGATATCATAAACAAAAACTTCTAGATTTCAAAGTTAATATGGTGCATATATTCTAATGATACATATGCCATATTTTATGTAATATGTTCAACAAGGCCTAGCAGCTCACAATCAAATGCACTGATTATTTTTCAACAAAACAATTGATTACATAAATTACTAAATAACTTTCTACTTAAAAAAACCAAGTTATGAAAAAACTGATGTACAGTTTTAGATTCTGGAATTGCATATAAAAGATTATGGACTCGCAGCACTAACTCAGGTTGTGAGTTATATATATATATATATATATATATATATATATATATATATAGTAAGATTACTGTACACAATTACAGGTTTAAAACTTTGGGAATGGGAAAATAGATAAAATGTATGTCTATAGCTTTACTCTCACTTGTAGAACTAGATAAAACAATCTTATGTTGTCTCAAAGAAAGTGGGATTTGTTTTCTTTTTAAAGGAAAGGTGCATGCAGGCAGGAATGAATGATGAATGTGGGGAAGCAGGCAGGCAGGAAGAGAGAAGAGGAGGAAACATTGTATTTATTTTATTTAGCTGTTCATCTTCGCTATTCCTCCCCATCCTGGGTCATGAACCTGGGTACTTGGTATATATGGACCGCATCTACCAGAGGCCATGGACTTAACAGCTAAACCACCAGGGCACACCAGAGAGTGGTATTTTTATTCTATGATGTCATTCTTCTGCTTTTAAGTATTTGAGCTAAGGGAAAGATAAAATGCACTGAAAAATAATGTCACTTAATATATGTACTATTCAAACAATACAATAACAGGGAATCTAGAAAGCCCACTCTAACTCCTTCTGTAACTGGCTCAATTAAACAGTGGTCACACTACAGATACATCACGAAACCTATAGCGGGGCTGTAACAGTCACTGGTGCAGGCAGTACTTCAGCACTGTCTTGAGATCCAGCAGCAAGAACAGCAAGTTGTGCTACAATGCAGGCAGTGGGTCACTTCTTGAAACTTGTGCATTTAACAATCATTTTTTAAAAAATCAACAAATTCAGGAAAGACATAATGTAACCGAATATAATGCACAAATCCAGGTTAGTTAAACTAATGCATTTTTTGAAAAACAAAATATGACAGAACCTTTCATTATTGATGCAGTTATGAGAAAAAGTGTTATACTGCTATTTAGAATTTGTCTTGTATGTCATGGAATTGAAATATTTCCAAATCATCAATAATTAAAATGATGAGAAGCCATCATTTCACTGACATTTACTTCTACATGAAAAGATGGCCTATTTTAAATGTGCTCACACACACTCTTGTCAATCACAAGCTGTCACAGCAAATTATTTCATTTTGTAGATCACATGGCAGTTAGCAGAAAATCTCTAGGTTTAAATTTAGATCTTAGGTGTAGTATCAAGAACTCTTTTCATGGATTCTTTTCTGTGACTACAAGTTCACAATATAGCATATAAAAGATGCAAAATCTTATTCATAATACTCAGTTTCACTTCTGGTTAACAAAACTCAGGACTGAAATGAATCAGTGTAAATGATAGCTCCGAAAGCCAAATAGAAGAATAGGATATAAAGAAAGAATGGAAATAAAAATATTTTAAACAATCAGTACTCCATACAATGGAAACTGAACCTAACCAATTAGGTTCAGTTTTCTTCCCTCATCACCTTTAAGACATTCAAGCAATTGCAGGGTGTGAACCATTTCTTATGCTGTTTGCTTGCCTATAACTCCTAGCAGTTAGAAAGGAGCTGAACTCTTATAAATCCCATGGATCTGATACAAGAATTTTTCACTGTGCCACCATTAAGCAGAAGATTCACGACACTGAATGAAAAATAAACCACACATCTATGAACCAAAAAAAGCTTGAAAAATGCCTTTTCAAACAAGTTACAGAATCTTCACAATTCTAGCATAATCATGAATAAATTTCAGGCTCTTTAAAAGCTATAATTATAAGACCTAATAAGACAACTTTATCAATAGTCTTTATTAAAATATTTCTACTTTTCCCATAAACACTTAACCTTTCTACTTAGGCATTCAAATTTAAAATGCAAAAATTATTCTAATATTGTATTTCAACAGGGAATGCTTCATGTCAATCTTGACCTTGAGTTGACCTCTATATGAAAGCTTTGTCTTTCAAACTATGTGATGAATAGCTCTCTGACTTTCTATTAAATTCAGTGCCACTGGTTGTCAATAGTGATGCTCAAAACGGGTAGTAAAATAGTTTAAAAAATCAGAGACATCCTCTAGGTCTTTTTCTGCCTCAGTAAATCCAAAAATAGTTCTTAGGTGATACACACTGCTTTTTTAAAGAATTAGAAAAAATAAAGCATGGAGACAAAATTATCAAAATACCCAAAGATTTATTTGACCTTACTGTGCCAGAAATAAAGCCGATATTCTACTGGAGGATTCATTTGATTTACATTGCTGAACAGTGGTTTCAGTTTTAAGAATTTATAATTTATTTACTCTGTTTAATTACCTTAATGACCAAGATTAGAGTCGTAGCAGATAATAAATACTTGTTGGTTTAAATTTAGATAGAACTGTATTAAAATGAATTTAAAATCAGGCGAAAGAATAATGAAATAATAAATAAATAGCATAAAACTGAATCAGATTATGAGCCTCTTTTTCCCTGTCTCTGATCTGGCCTAGTATACGGCACATAGTAGGCTGACAATGAAAGATTTGCTGAATGAATGAAAATCAGTATATTAAAATGATGACTAGTCAATAACTCTAATGCCTGTTTGTCAATTTTATTTTATAAAAACTATTCATGATCATTTAGAAAGATACAAGGGTAACACCAATTTGCCAGTTGTCTTCCCCATTTGCTTTTGTAATGTTCAAATTTTTAACTTTTGAGAATGTCTCCTTAATCTAAAATTATCTACCCCCTTCAAAGCTATCACACATGTTTATTTTTATGGTACACCCATGACAAGTTGGAAGTTTATTGATTTATCTATAAACACATCCAAGAAAAGTAATTTTATTCTAACTTGAAAAAAATACAAGTAAATGTATACTATGTTAAAGTATATAATATATATAAAATCTCCCCTCACTCGTCTTTTTATCTAAATCAAGTCAAACACATATATATATGAAATACATGCAAATATTTATCAACATTTATACTCCTAATGTTCTGAACAAAATCAAATATCAGTTCTTTAGCTTATCTATGAGTTTTACTTAGACAAGTGGATTTTCCTCAATACACTTATCCTAAGTCTTTTTAATGGACATGTGATATGCTAGTCTGTGTCCAAGCTCACCTACAATTTCTTTTCTCAAAAGACAAGGCACATCTGCCACCTGCTCTACTCCGTGTCCCAGCAACAACTGTCGAGCAGCATAAAGATTGATTATCAGTCAAAAACCATTGCACAACACCAGATTTTGGTGGGTTAAGCTTGCTGATCCAGCAAGAGATGGTGTGAAATTTTCAGGAGTGTGTGCCAACATTTTGGTGCTAAAAGAACAGCAGTGCATGTCACAGTGAAACACAGCCAAAGATATGCAGACAAAGCAGAGAAGTTTTTTTGTTCTGGACTTGGCTTTAAAACAAATAAAAGAGAAAACAAAAGTAGGAGGAAATCAGTTTGTATAGTTAAAAATCATCCACCAAGCTCAGTCATATGTGTAACATTGTTACTTTAGGCATACAGGTTGAGGAGATTTCTAGGAAGTATAGCTAGTAAATAATTATATATGTGCCTATATATGTACACATATATAGGCACATATATATATTTTACAATATCATTCATTACATGAAAGGCAAATACTTTTATTACAAAAATAATCAAGGATCTTTAATGAAGCACTCATTAGCTAAATATCCAAATATAAAAAAGTCATAGAAACGTTTACCTCAAAAGACTCAGGCTTTTGTATAAGCAGATAATTCAATGAATGCAAAATAAAGACAGTAATATTATAAAGTTAAAGAAAAATTTTAAAAATATGTGTCTATATTACAGCACAGGTATTTTTAACTGAGTTGTAGCAACAAGTTTCTTTATAGGGATCACATTCTCTTAAACTTTCTATTGAATTCAGTAAATTATTCATTTCCTCACAATAAAGAATTTTCAGAGTGATAGATAATTCTAGTATCATTTCATATAATAACATTAACAGCAGATCTTTTATTATCTCATCTTTAATGAACTCCAGAATTACTTTTCTTCTATTTATGTAATTACTGCCTAGACTTGCCCTTGGCTTGCCAGATACATAGCAGTCACAGAAAAAAACTTCTAACGAGGTATAAAAAGCATAAGGCAGTACAGCAGTCAAATGAACTAATTTTTTATAAGAAAATTCTTATTTAAGTGTAATTACTACATGTAACATTTGATAACAGATTGAGTAAGACATGCTTGAAAGAAAATTCTTAGATAGTGGTACTCTTATTTCTTAGAATGTATTCTTCCCCACTAAAGAAAAAAAAGGATTCTTAATTTTAGAAAATCTCCATGTTTCTGAAATGTTATAATGAACTTTAAAAATGAACTTGCCTGCAAATACATATAAAATAATACACGTGTACATATATAAAAATATATCTGTACATGTATATTTCAAGATAAAAAAAGTCTTGCTACAGCATTTACTTTATAAAAGTTTTATTAGGAAAATCACATGTATATAAGAATTATATGCTCATTAACAGTCACAACTTCAAAATTATGTTAATGCCATCTGAAAAAGACCAACGGTATAAACGAATAAATGATACTTGAAACTTTGAACTATTTTCTGAGAGAGTAAGTCTAATGAATTATGTCTGTTGGATGTCACAGAAACTAAACAGTAAATTCAATAATCTCTGATTTAATTTATTATATTTTCACCATTTAACCTCCTGCAGGCTCCCTAATGTCTATTCAGATCTATATTAAATTAAGCACCAACGCTAATGAAGGGCAATAAACGTGGCTGTCAGTGGATTTTTCTTTCATTAAGCACATTATCCTCTTACTGAGCAGTAAATGCGTAAACATTAGTTTTGTTAAACCATGCAAAAGAGACAGGATGAAAATCATTTTTTAATTGCACCCCATAAGCAATTTACTGTGTGTGGGAGAAGGGTATTTTTTTTTTCTTTTTTACCTTTAATTTTTTTGAATGGATCTAAAAAGGGCTCTCCTGTTGAAACATAAACATCAGCTTCATGGGGTATGTCTTCAAGTTCGAAGGCTTCAGTGCCGTCTGCCAAGAACACTCGTCTTGCGGCCATGTTCAGATTCAGCTTTTCTGTGCACTCCTCCAGCAACTACAAGAAAGTGAGAGGTAAGAGAGAGTGATTTACAGCATGAGAGTAACACAAAAGGTGCTAAGGATCAAAACAGAACTCACTGCCTCACTTGCCAAGTTAACTCAAGTAACTCAACCGATAGTCATTTTCTAGCAGTTGAAAATATATACAAATATACAGTTAAGTCACAGATCTAAGAATATCTAATGATTGTCTAATTTTAGTCTTTATGTGTTCTCAGTTTAATAACTACAAGATTTAAAGTCATTCTACCTGTTTAATTACACTTCTTATGTATTGATTTTTTAAAAAGGAAAGGAAATGTCTGTAAGATCTATGTATGTATAAATAATTTAAATTTCAATTACTAAAAAGTTTAACATTGTTAAGTTTCATTTTCTATCTACCAAGAAAATAAGGGAAGAAATAAAGCACTGAAAACATTTGAATACTAGTTACCAAGGTGATGGTCGGTACAGAAACTTTGGCAAAGACTGTTCTAGATCCATTTTTGTAAGCTGTTACTCTAATCACTCGTGGTTGAAATTTGTGTCTTTGAGATGATCTTTGCCAACTCTGGGCTGAATGAAGTTTTAAAGAAGAAAACTCTGCAACGCTAAAGATAAAAGACAACACAAAAAATGATACATGATAATTAATAAAGGCATTTATTCAAAATATCCTGTTATAGATATCAGCCCTAAAAATTATTTATATGCATATAATAAATATTCTTAAAAAATAACTTTTTGTAAGATAGTTCATATCTACTGAAAAACTTTAAAACAGGAACTAAACAGTTCATGTAAAACACATATATCATAATCATTTTATCAACTTATAAAACATCCGAACACTCATTTAAATATAGATATCCCATATTTTGATAGAAAGCAAGACAAAAAGACTATGATTTTAAGTTCATGAAATTGTAAATGGCTAGGATTTCTCCCCTTAGTTTTCATGTTTCTTTGATTTTTTTAAACAACATTTAAAATTCAAATAGATTATAACAAAAATTTTGTGTCAAATTTACTGTAATTGCTTTCATTTAACATTGTTTGGGGACAGCAGGAGAAGATTTGTAAGTTTTATCTTTAGTCCAAACCAGTTTTGCTCCTTTTTATTTTCTCTGCTAAAGAATATGTAAATGACTACATATCAAATTTTTCATTTCAGAATTCTCTAACCCTGATAATTCTTAATGCCACAAGAAGTCAAGTCAAAATTTTTAATTAAAAACCTTAGGTAAATTACAATCACAATATATCCATCTATTGAAAAATATGAAAATAATGGAGTATCAGTTCTTTGGTTTGCTTTTGTTTTTAACCAACATTTTCTTCTATCCATAAACTCTTAGATTGCCAGTTTATGATAATAATCATAATGTGAAAACATATATATAAAATGGTTCTATAAGTTCATTTCAATTAGATTTTATGTCAAAATATTGGTTAAATATTAAAGACATGTAATCCTAGTTTGTTTGTTTTTTTATATTTGCATTTCTGGTTTTCAACAAATGTTTGGTAAACCAAGATAGTCCCTGGCCTTTGCCTGATTCTACTTCAAATATTCATCTGTTCAGAGTTTCCTATTATCCGGGTTGAAGGGTATCTCATGTTTTCCACAAGTGTAATTAGCAACATTCTACTTCGGTGCTTTCAATTCGGTGCTTTCAAAGAAACAAAACAAAACAAAAATAAAACCCCAGAGATGTGTTACATTTTAATGTACAAAATAGTCAGTTGGGTCATAATAAATTCTGTTCAAAGGGAAGAGCTTCAACAGTCAGTTAAAAAGAACAGAATAGCTTTGATATTACCTCATTTGACCCATTGGAGCACTCACAGGTCTGTTTCTCTGGGATGATGATAAAAAACAAGAATTGTTTTTACTGTTTGATTTGTAGCTATCTAGGTCTGATATTTCATCATGTCTATGATCTGATGCTGTTTGATGTGTGGAGCAATCTTGAAATCCTGACCCTTTTGATATTGCCACTGAATGCAAAAGTCTGTTGGGGCCAAACTGAGGCTGCAAATAATCTTCAGTAGTTTTAATAACTGCCTTTGCCTGGGATGACATAAATTCCCTGAAAGAAACAACACATGGAAAAATAGAGTGAGTTGATGTGTTATCACTTACTAACAAGTACTACATGATAACTAGTTGTGTTCTATATGCTAGACATACTTAGCCATTATTATTTTTTTAATCTTTACAAATCCCTGGGAAACGGGTACTATTTTTAATCCCCATTTTACAGATTTAATAAATTAGTTCAAGAGAGGCCAATTAACTTATCCAAGTTCACACAGTGAGTAAATAGACAGCATAGGTGAATCCAAGCTTGTCCTAAAATAATACGTACATTTGTAATTGTTAAGTTTAAGTGGTTTGCTTAGACTAAAGAAGAAAGTTTGAAACAATGTAAGTGAAAAATAAGACTTAGATTCATTTATCAAACATTACACTTGACTAAATTTAAAAAAAATATAAAAGTTAGAGATGTGGCTCATAACCTCAAGAAACTTGCAAAACACCCCTCAATCAAGAACACACACTCAATAAACAATTTAGCACTATGTGTGTGTATTACCTGTAAATACAAAAGGAATCCACTGATGGCAAGCTTAAAGTTAGTAATGGAAAGTAAAGTTAGTAATGGCATAAAGTTAGTAATGGCATCACAGCAGACCTGGGATTAGGGTGGCTAACTCATCCCAGTTTGCTCAGAACTGTACTGGTTTAAGCAGTGAGTCACACATCCCAAGAACTTTAATCTTAGACAAACTACCGGGTATTTAAGATGGAGGGGTAGTATTTAAATGAATGATGATGTTTTAACAGAGGACTATAAGACCTGGGAGGGATTATATGCAAATCAATGTAAATACCAAGTTAGGAACATGGAATATGCATAGAATTTTCTGGTATGATCAAATGATACAAGCTTCAATATACATGAGAACTTTGAGCTGTGTGATGATTAGAAAATAACTTCCGTGCATTACTATAATTGGGATTACTTTAATACAAACTAAACCTGACTTTTCAATTTGCTAGTTCTTCAATAGTTCTTGTAAATAATATAATTTAACCCACCCATCCAATTATCAAATAGTGTATGCTTAGTATGGAACACTCAGCATGAATACCCACTCCTTCAAATTTCTCTCATCTATATTATAATCACAAATATTAATTTTGAGTTGCCTTCTTTATGTTCACAAATGAGTAAAATGGTTCACTACTTCTTCTGAAAGTATGAAAGACAGTCACAGGGAAAATGGATGTGTGTGTGTGTGTGTGTGTGTGTGTGTGTGTGTATATGCACAGTGGGTCAGTGGAGCTAACAGTGGCATAGGATCCAAGCAGTTGTATTTTGTTATTGTTGTCACATGTTTCTATCCAAGTCTGCCCAGAATGGGGTATAGCACTGGGGAGAGGAGTGGTCTGCTCTACACTGAAGATCCACCAGGTTCAAAACTGGCAAACTGCATCATGAATGTTTGGACTTTAGCTTTGGCAAAGGTAGGACCTCCCTTTGGATCAGGCAAGCTACTTAGATTTTGATGGCAGCAATGAGTGGCAGCATGCGGCAACAATCATGTCAAGGTGTCATTGTTTCTGCAGCAATGTTAGTGGCATTGCAAATGGTCAGCAAGCTCTTCAACCTGGGAAAGCAGTTAAACAGCCAAGAGGAGAAATATGTGGATCTCAGAAACAGCTCCCAGTTTCCACAAAGTTACTTGGAGGGAAATTTCTCATGTAAAGAAAGAAAAGGAAGTATCTACTAAATGCAGAATGGGCTGGGTTTTTTTTTCATGTTTGCATTTTGTGTACTCTCAAATATTTTTACAAATATGCTGATTTATGTAATAACCCATACTCTACCCCTGCAAGTGAAAGGTTATTATTTTTTCCATATTCCAAAGTTTCAACCATACCATACCTTCAATATTTTATCTTTTTTTAGGTAACACTGTTTATGACCACTTTTCAGGGTGCTTTTAGGTCTTTACATTTTTTGGAATGTAATATTTTATCAAGTGTATTTTACCTTTCTCAACCGGGTAAAGTAGGGGTTACCAATTGTTTTTGTCTGCTGATTTGTCTATTCCTGTCATCTGGTACAGCACTTGTGCCCTTTGGGAAAACACTCCGTCCCTTAAAAACCCCACACCAACTCCACACAATTTTGGTATGATTAGGACACTAAGTTATGAAATTTACATGGTAAATGATAAAAAGAATTAAAATATGTAAGTCTGATTAATTTTATCACAATTGAAAACAGCTTTGCATGAGTTCTTACACTCTACTTCTTATAATTGATGTGTTTACTAGTTGTTGGATGCGTGAGATGATTATAGAACATGGCAAAGCAAGCTCGTCCCAAAATGGGCATTAACCCACACACTTGGTTTGTTAAATTAATGTGGAAGCTGATTATATTAGGAATGTTCAGCTTGTGAGGAGCAGACACACATTTGGGTTCGGGTGATAAAGTCTATTACCAGGAAAGCTAAGAAAGGAAATAAAACCAATTCAGCAGGACACAAGAATTCAAAGCACATTCACTGCTGTCTAGGACAAACTAGTGACTTAACTCTATTAGACTGCCATGTGTTTTGACTCTACAAACTCATCGCTTCTTCTACCTGACTCCTCTTTCTCTAACATTATGTCCTAACCTAGCTCTACCCACCTTCTTACTGCTCATGGCTTCTGCTAACTTCCTCCATGTCTCTTCACACTACCTTCTGCAGACTCTGTATGGTCAGATCCCATTTTCCTGAAAGTTAATTTCATCAGCACCCAGTATAGGCCATCCCTGTTGGGTAGAACTCTCAAAGCAATCTGTAGATGAGAAAGTACCCATTTGTGGCCCAAACAACTATGGATAAGATACAGAACACTATAGTCAAGAGGAGGTGGGATAAGACAGATGGGCTCTCAGATGCCTCTCAGAAGAGGAAAACATGGGACTTCACTGGCTTTTTTAATATAGTAAGATAAGCAAAGATAGTATAAATTGATAAAAAAAATTCAACACAATTTAAATTACAGATGTGTTTAAATTTTACAACTCTTCAATGGCTGTTTTGATTCTTCTAAATATTTTAATATTAGTCATTCTCCTAGTCATAGAGAAACGTAAGAACTTAACTTTCTGAGTAAAAGTCCACTCACTGGACTACCTAGTCCATTAGTTTGACGTCAAGTTGGCCCGAAGGAATGTGGGTTGCATGGGAGGATTATCCTCTTTGATGCCAACCTTCTGTTTGAGCAAATCAATGACAGCATGAAAATCCCATTATCATTATACAGGACTTGACTTTCCTCAAAATCTTCTCCATTTATTTGCTGAGGATCCCCAGAGTGGTGTATTATAAATTCCTAAGTTTTTACAAAAATCGGTGAATGAGTAATGGTGTTTTGTCTCACCATCTCACTGCTGCCATTGCCCATCACAAGAATAATGAGGTCCATGAGAAGGTGTTACCAAATTACTCTGTGGGATACCAGACCTGTGTAGTGCAGGGGTGGGAAGAGAACCTCTCTAATTCTGTCCTAAATTAAGTCACCTGGACCTGAAGCAGCTCAAATTGTAGGCAGAGTTTCAAGGAGTATTCTTGAACAGTTCCATCGGTTTTTAGATCTTAACTTGCTCAGTTATAGGGACTCTAATCCAGTCAACAAGGCCAGACAGGAATAAATGGTATATCATATCCTCCATATATATACCAGTAACACTGTTAATAGTTAATGCTTCTACAACATTTATTGTGAGAACACTGTTTTAAGTACTTTACTAATATTTACATTTAATCTTCACAACAATCCTATATTATTCCCCCTACTTAGAGATGAGCAAACTGATGACTTAAGCAACTTGCAAAGGTCATGAAGTATGCAGGTATCAAAAACAGGGTTCAAATTCAGGGAGTCTGGCTCTACAATCTCTGTACTTACACATAATCTTACAATATTATTCCCATTAACATCCAAACTTCCTTATTTTTCTTTAGTGAGAAAATTCTAGTTCCTATTCAATTCAAAAGAGTTCAGAAAAACAGCTATGAGAAGGGGAAATGAAATTTAGAATTTGGAGGGCAATGGAAGGCAGGCAGAGGGCATAGTTCTACAATAGCAGCAGTGAAACAGATGGGCTCTTCAGCTAATACAGCTAAGAATTAGATTATATTCAAGTCATCAGATTTGCATTCTTTCTATTTTTTTCTCATTTCTTCCCATTTTTTAAGAGGAAGGAAGGAAGAAAGTGTAGTGCTACATAACTTTTATTTATTGGTTCAACTGTTGTCTCCATGGATGAGTGCAGGAATTCCATATGGACTACTAAATTGTTTTGGGAAACAATCCTTTATCATAAAAAATAACCTCACTTACTATTAAGGTTTTCTATCACATTCAGGAGCATGCACTTATTTTACAATGAAAATTTTTCTTTTTAACTTTTTTGTCAGTCCTATGATTTTGTCCTGGAAGTCTATTATATGTCTCCATTGTATATGTTTCATTATATCTGCAAATATAATTCATGTATATGAGGAGTTCATGTAGCTCCTTCTCATAAGATTTCTATGCCACCCATGTACACAGAAATTTATTTCCTTCCTGTGCATTCACATCTGCCTTGGTAGATTTGACAGTTGGAATCACCATATATTTTTATTTCCTACCACTAAAATGACATCCCAAATTCTGTCAAAAAATCCAATTTATCATTATATTAGTTTTTAACCACTAGTATAAAATCATATTCCCTCAACCAGAAACCTAAAATCTGCTATATTGGGCTGATATAAGAAATCAGTGATATTACTTTAGAACATACCTTCTTTAAAATATCTATATCTATGTTATCTACCATTTAATTATTTGTCTGCATTAATTTCCAATTACTATGCAACAAATAATAAAAAAATGTAGAGGCTTAAACAATATATATTTATTAAAACAGTTTCCATGGGTCATGAATCTAAGCAAATCTTAGCAGGATCCTCTACTTGGGGTTTCATAAGGCTGAAATTAAGATGCTACCTGGAGCTTTAGTCTTACCTGATGCTCAGGGTCTTCTTCAAGCTCACTCAGGTTTTGCCAGAATTTAGTTTTGTGATAGCCATACAAGTCCTGATGACTATCATCTTCTTGGAAGCCAGCGGTATCTCACCTGATTTTTCTTGATCTCCAAACTCTCATTTAAGAGTTGATCTAAATGTTTAGGTAAAGCCTATCCAGGATAATCTCCCTCAAATTAGCACAAAGAGAATGAATTCAGTACTTGACTACATCTATAAAAATCTCCTTTGTCTTATAAAGTAACATATATAATGGGGTAACATCTATCATATTCAGTCCTGCCCAGCCTCAAGAGAATAGAATTACATTAGTGGGTGGGAATCTTAGGTGTGGGGGGGTGTCATATAAAATTTCTACCTACCACACTAGCTATACAGTTATGCAGTCTTGATTATTCATTGTTAAAGCAAATTTATATCCATACTATTTTCTAGAAATTTCAAATAAAATTAGTTAAGATTAAAATTTGTCATTACTCAATACTGAGATTTAAAATAAGGTGCCACAGATTCTGATGGGAAATCCAAAGAGGAACTTTAAAAAAAATGCTTTGAGAAATGGTATTATTATTAGACTAAATTACTTCCTTTAGAGCTTTTCTTTAGATCTTCCTTAGATCTTTTAAAGGGACAGGGGAAGAGACGGTCACTTGGATGTAAATGTTCTAGTGTTTCTAAAACACATCATTCTGGGTTAGTTTATTGTCAGTTGTTACAAAATGATTACTTTTTTTAGCAATTTGAATAATTTTTTTTTTAGAAATTAGGTCATATAAAAGAACAAATGTATTTATGTATGTCTATATGTATATAAAATTTATAAATATTTAAGAACTTTTATGTACTTAGACAAAAAGTAAATGTGTCAAAGAACAGTTAATTTAAAACAATTAAACTTTAAGTAAATTAATCTTTTGAACAATTTCTACACATGATACAATTGATATGATAAATCACAGAACTGAAAAACTAGAAGACACGTGGAAGATTAACTAAGCTTTTATCATTTTCCTATACTGTACTCTACTTCATCTACATTTGATTATTATAATCGAAAAGATTATTAGGAACAGATCTTATGCACTGTGAAATTTAGAACCTCCTTTATACCCCAGACTAGTATTTAATTATACTTTACTTTTTGAGATTTTCATTAAATCTAATTTACAATTTTTGCTTCACAGAGCAACAAAGAAGCAAAAATGTGAGGTCTAAAAGGATAAGAAAATATGTTCAGGGAGGAATTAGAAAAAGCAGATAAATAGACCATGATAAGATTTAAGAGTATGACTCTAGCTTTGACAGGAGCAATTTTTCTTCTCATTTCCTCTGCTTTAATAGCATTAGTGAATCTTAGTGGCTTTTTACAGCAATTTGAGGAAAAGTCCTAATAAAGTTATACTTGTCTATCGAATAGTCAAAGACTTGTACTAATTAGTGGTGTTCATTGTCCCCCTATAATATCCCTCAGCTTTATATAACTGCATATTGCCTTCCATAGATCTGACTTTTATGTCTTTTTGCCATGGTATTCACTCCACTGATTTTTACCTATTACTGTACACCTTTCTATAAGTAAGCATTTCATAAATATTCATCTGAACTCAATTCTTGGTGTCTTCGTGAACCCTTTCCATAATGACAATAATTGTCTAGTAGAAGAGTTAAATGTTAAATAAATAGCTACATATATAAATTTACAATTACTGACTGTGATTAGTACTACAAAAGAAAAGTCTTAGTTACAATGAAGGAGAAATTCATGTATTAGTGCATAGAAAAGGCTTCAACAAAGCTGTTCAAGCTCATAAGACACATGAGAGGATATAACCTCCAAAGATGCTAATCATTCCTTATTCCAAAGCTTTCCCTCAGGTTCTATGTATGAACTAATGTACTGTATTGCATATTGATATGTTTTCTTTTTAATCTGTTATATTTCAGACGATTTTTTTTAAATCCTACTCTGTAAGGGTAAGATCCTTGTTTTATCTTTACACTTCCACAGAGACTCAACCAGTAATTGATAAAAATTATTCTTTGACATGAATGACACTGTGTAAGCATGCATCACAAAAGTGCCAATGATAAGAACAAACACAATTTAAGAAATAAAATAAAATAAAGCCAAAGCCAAGAATTATGTTGGGTAAAGCTGATTATCCATCTAACAGCTATTCCCCTGATTTTCTTTTTTTAATAAAAAGCCTGTTGTTTGAGAATTCGTTCTCCTTCTATGCCCATGGACACTATTTCCTAATAAGCTCCAGTGGGTGAATCCTCATTGGTCTAAGTCATTGGTGGTAATTCCATTTCCTTGGCTCTTGCAGATTAAGTAAACAGCTTATTTTGTCACATGAGAAATAAGGAGGCACTTCTAGGAAAAAGGACTTCCGCTTTAATGAAAAAACAAAAAAGATAAAACATCCATCTTCTTCAGTCAAATGTTGTTGAGAAAATACGTGATGATGAGCAGGAGGAAGTCCAAGCCAAAAACCTAGCCAATGTTCTGAGGATGGCAGAGGGAAAGAAACAAAGAGCCAGGCTTTTGATAGCTGTCGAATCACTGAATTTAACCCTGCCTCTGAAGTTCTTGTTATGTCAGAAAATGAATTTAACCCTGCCTCTGAAGTTCTTGTTATGTCAGAAAATGAATGTTCCTCATGTTAAAAGTCATTTCCATTTAAGTTTTCTGTTACTTTCTGCTAATAGTAGCCTAACGTATACATCCAGCTTTCTACTACAGAGAGAAAACCACAGTAAACGCAAAAGACATTAATCATCTGATTTATGCTTGCTTTATTTTTCATTCTACTCAAAATCTTTAACCTCCAAAGTAATGTCGAACTAATTTTATAGTGAACTGACATGCAAACTAACATATTGTCTAGAAAGTCTTTATTTAATCAGAAAGATTTCATCAGGAATTTTAGCATATGCATACAATAACATGCAGGGTTTGTTGTTTTTTTTATTTCCCTTATTTTTGAGACACAAAGTGTCCTTGGTGAGTTTAGATTTCTATGACAGAAATCTGCATGTGGCTAATAATTCTATTTATACATAAGAAGTGTGGCTACTTTGATGGATCATGGCTCAATAACAAATATGCAAGTCTAAGTTATCACACAATTTGGAAATGAATTCAACAGCGGGATAATGACAGTTGCCAAGGATTTGTACTTGCTGTCGCTTCATACCGGTGTTGCCTGTCAAAATGTCTCTTTTTTTTTATACGGAAGCCATAGAATTTTTATGGATAGCAATTACTTACAATATACAATGAAGTACATCAAACCTAACAACCACTCTTTAGCCCCTCATTATTTGCTAGTCTCTTTGTTAAATGTAGTCAACCATTTTCATCTAAATTATTTATTTTACTGTATATTTCACAAGCATATATTTCTTGCTTTATATTCTTATAGCACTTAAGCCTTCCTGAAGTTATAGTTTTTTTAATTGTCATTTGTAAAACTTACCTTTATCCTATTACCACTTTAATGGCAATTAAACTCTAATTGAATAAATAGAAATAAAAAATATAAACATAAAGGAAAGTGACCTTGTGTCACCAGTTTAAAATACCAGAATGCAACCAACAGAAGAAATAAGCCACATATGTTCGGTAAATGTAAAATATAAAATCTTTGTACACAAAGCACAAAGATGTTATTAAACTTCATCCTATCCTTTCCCCAACTTGATGAAATGATTAACCTCTAAAGATATAAATAACTTTCTACAGTTTCTGGCTTCTCTAATGTGATTTAAACATCATAGAAATTGAATAATAAACTATGACAATAATTAAAGTGAAAAATCCCCCCAAATTTTATCTCCAGTATCAGAAGAAAGTAAAATTCTAATTTGGTCTAGAAATATTAGTAAGGGTGGCCCAATTGCAGAGCAATTTTAGGCTATTTTATAATAGGTAATGCCAAAATTTTACTTGCAACTCAGTGACTGAATAATAACCATGTGTCCAAACGACATGTATACCATAGAGGAGATAGTCAATATTTGTTAAATTGAACTTGTTTGTTGTTTTTACAAGGACATTCTAATTAAGAAGTGGAATTTCAAAGATTTGTAAAGGGCCTGTCTGAGTATAGGACTCGAAGCATAAATCATTCCACCCAAAGGAAAAAAGAATACTTTGTACTAAGAATGAAAATAAAGCAAAACTTAAATCTAAAACTGAGGGAGGTTATAGATATTTATACAACATTTCTAGTGGTAATTAGAGTTTCGAAAGAAATCATGATCTATTCTTTTAATATTTTAAAAGGAAGAAATGTCAATATTTTAATTTGGAGAGATTTTTTTTTGAAAAGAAGGAAAACTGAAAAAAAAAATTATGAACTAGAGAAAGTAATTTCTGGGGCTACAGAAGTCAAGCACAGTTAAGTGAAGGTGTCCCCTTGCTTCCTTCACTCTTGTCTCCCCCTCTCCCTGCTGCCACCACCTTGTGGGAACTGACGAGTTCATGTTTGGAATGATGAGGTTACTAAACTTAAACTATCTCTATGAAAGACAATACAACCATGTGCCTATATTTCACAAGAGTCGTTGATTCTATGAAAAATTTCAAAGATAACTAAAATAACATAAAAAAGTGAGTGAACAGATCAGTTGCTGTTAGTTAGCAAGATCTGTCTGATAGGGTGGGGGGAAGCCCAAATAATTTATACAAAAAGTTGTTAGTGATTCACTTTTAAAAAATTAAGTCCTCAATGGACTAAATGTAAATTCCCTCCTCAAGGAATTAAAGAGTTAGTAAAATAATCAGTCACCAACAGAATGAAAGAAAAATACTATAACTTTCTATTATAAAAATCAAAATAAGCTGTGCCCTGGTTAAACATTGTATAGGTCAGTCACCTCTAGAGGAGCACAATCTATATACATCCCAAGGACCTGGGTTCATGTCCCAGGCCTGGGGTTGGGGGTGGGGGAGAGCAACCAATGTGAAAAATTACATAAAACTTAGAAATAAAGTGCTTCTTCCTCATCTCTCCCTTCCTTCCTGCCTGTACCTTTCCTTAAAAAAACTATGGAATTATGTCCTTAGATGATCATCAGCTAAAAATCATTTTAAAAATTGATATGTGAGATAGAAAGGAGATACCAATTGATTACACTATTATCTTAATTTGAAAATGCAAATGTAATTTGGAAATTTCCACTTAGCATTCAAAGGTAACTTCTATGAATATGGCATAATTTCACTGATACCTTTTATCAATAAATAGATTCTGTCATCCAAGTTGCAAAGTTTAATGCCCTGTTCCATGATAATGGGGAATATATCAGATTACAAATGAGTAAGAAAAGTTTCCTTTTGTGCTGCTTTCATGAAAGTAGCCACAGGTATGTGGCTAGGCTCTTCAGTCAGCTAACCTCCAAGTGGTGAGGTCTAAAGTGGGAGGATCAGACCTTATTTCATGCAATACACTGAAATCATTACACTGTTAGTGAGCAGGTTTTTTGTTGGGGGTAAAGATCCTGGAACTTGAGCAAAGGAAAACACAAAAACACAAGGGAGAGAGAAAAGTGGCTAAAGTAAATATTATAAAGAGCAAATTAATAGCATCAGATAATAGCATGAGAATAAAATGAATGACCATTCACAGCATGGCTACAATGAATAGATACGTGGTAATATTTTGCAAAAATCGATGTGTTAATTAGAAAATCACAATATCCATGACATAAGTAAAGGAACAACAAATTGATGACATTTTAATAATTACTTCTCATAAAAAGATGACAAAGATGGTGAATGAAAAGTGGCAAGGAAAACAAGAATGAGACAAGAGAAGTTTTAACCTCAATCAGGATGAAAATGTCTTTGAAAATTATCTCTAATAGTTATTTAATACTAACAGATCCTAAATTACCATTAGTCTTTATGAACAATACCCCTTTCATGTTGAAACTCATTTTCTTTTTTATGAAAGTAAAAGATCTCTGAGCATTGTCATTGACTTTCTATCTGATTGTCAAAAAGAGGGTTGCTTCATTTTCTAGGTACACCATGATCAAAGTTGATTATAACAAGCAATATTAACATAAAATAAAGATCCAATAAAATTGAAACAGCATATTAAAACATAAACTATAAAACATAAGTGGCAGGAAAGTGTCACATGAAAAGAAAGACTGACATTTTTTAAAAGGACAAAATCTAAGTTAGATTTTCAATCAAAGAAAATAAGAAAAAGAAACTAATTCAATGAAAGTACAGTTAGTTCTAACAGGAAAATATTAAAAAGAGCAAAAGAAATTTGGAATAAAATTACAGTATCATTTTGAAAAAGAAAATTGCTTAAAAATAAATCTAAAGGCAATACAATTATGTGTAAAACCACATTACATTAGAATTGGCACTTGTATAAAGGAATGCTTTAAAATCCTATGTAGACAATATTTCCCAATGTTTTATTAAGAGGGACACTATCATGAGTGTCTCTTCCAAATAATTACATGGTAATGATTTTCTAAATCATTCCCTACTCACATAAATATAGTACACTAGTACACTAGTTACTATAGTTACTCTTAATACACTTACAGATCAGAGGGATAAGGCCCAACAAAGATTAGCTGAAGTCTAGATTTCACTTTCATCTAAACTTAGTCTCTTACATGTACACACATATATAAATACACACATAATCAAACTGCTCCAAGAAACAGATATGCCCTAGAATTTCTGAAAAGTTAATCCCTGCTTCATGAATGTTTACTTTGATACCCTTATCATTTCTGCTTTCTATTTAACATGAAAACTGGTATCACATTCAGTAGACAAATAGTTTATCAATACCTGACAGATAATTTAAAGTTCTTTCATTTTCTGAAAAAAAAAAAAAAAAAAAAAAACACAGAAAAAGTACCTCTGTTTTCTCTGCTTTACACTTCTGAGAAGCACTATGGCGGATAGTGTTTAAGAGTTCTGCCTGTGGGGTTAGCTCCATTTAAGTTCAAACTGTACCTTCCCTACATATCAGCTGTGTGAACTCAGTCAAGTTAGTAAACTTCTCTAGGTCTTTGTTTCCTCTTAGGTGAAACTGAGATGTTTAAAATACTATCTTCCTTACATTCCTCTTCAGGTTGTTTTGAGAACTAAATGGATATGGTGAAGGTTAAATGCTTAGTATGATGATTGACACACAGCAAATATTATGTGCTCTGCTATCATCATCATCATCATCATAATCACGACCATCATCATCATCATCGTTTGCATCCCATCCCAATTCCAAGGATGATTTACGTTTATTTCATTATCTATTTTCTTCTCATAAAATAGAAAAGCTAGAGGATTCTAGCCCAGGCAATATCCTTAATGCCCCACCACAGCTCCAAGTTATTGCTGACACTATCTTCACCAAATACTGAACATTTAGATAGAAGGTAACTTTCTGTAAGCACTTCGATCCCTTTCAATTCATTTTTGAGCTTATTAATAGTATTCTTACCTTGATGTAGCATTTGAAATCTGTTTGCAAGTTGAGTCCATGGAATCCACAGTGAAGGTGCCATCAGGGGTGCTTTGCTCTGACATCTCCATGGCTTTAGTCAAGGTTGATAAAGGAGACAGAAAGTGCTGCTCTGTGATCCTCTAGTCCTACTTCTGCTGTTTTCAGCTAAGAATGAGAAAGAATGGTATTACATTTACAATTCAAATTTCTCCTGGATTATAAATCGAGGAGGGGAATTGATCACAGTTTACTTCTCATCATGTTCCAGACCATGTAGAAGTTACCAAATGTAAAATCTCTTTAGAAATAAATAAAGATGAGAGGCTAAAGGAAGACAAAATCATGAGTCCAAATCTTTGATATGGATAACCCTATTTAAGGGGAAAAAAGGATAACTTTTTACAAAGTATTTTAATTTTTGCTCTTTATTAGAAAATTTTTTATTCTACAAGCAAAGTTACATGAGGAATATGTGATTGAAAAAGATAACTCAATATGTGTACTTTCTATTTTTGTGTGTACCATATATCCCTTCCATTTTGGAACCCCCCTTTCCTCCTAATTCTGATGCTACTGCTAATTATGTGGCCTTGCTTTCCAGGCAGGGAAGTGAGTATGTCCAAGGCTAAACAGAGTCCTATTCTTTAGACCCAGCATTTAGTAAATCAGAGTCCTGATGAAGATTAGAAAGTAGTGCTCTATTCTCTGGAATTATAGCTAGCAGATCAGTGTAAACTTCCACCATTAAGAATGAAGTCAAACAGATGAAAGCAAATGTGAGAGGTGAAGAGTTAAAAGTGAGAAAGATTCCTGAAGACGATATTTGAATCCCTAAATCCAACTACTAAAAATAAGTACATCTCTAGAGTTTCCCAGATAGGTGTAATAGATTCCTTTTTTTTTTCTTTTTAGCTTAAGTTAGTTTGAGTTGGGATTCTCTTTTTTGCAACCTAAATATTATGGGTAATGCACAGAGAAACCCCCCCCACCCAAAATGTAAGATCAAAACAACATGCCCATAAGTAATAACGTCAAAGAATGTCATAGTATCCCTCCCAGGGTGCAATCACATACTCACAAAGCTGATAAAAATAGCTACAAAATCTCATCTACCATGTAGCCTCTTTGTTGGAGGAAGAATCCCAAGATAAAAATAGCAAACCATTATTAAGGAAAGTACACTACTTGTAAGGTAATAAAACATAACACTTTTATCTTTTTACTGCTGTTCTGAAATAAAAAGAATCCATTCATTAGCCCACAGATTATTTATTGAGCATCTCAAATGTACTTGACTTTGTTTTAGTCACTTAAGATTTCAGTGAATAAACTAGGAAAAAACTATACCTATGGCATACCCTGGTGGCTCAGGTGCTAAACCAGTGGCTGGAGGATAGACCATGAAAAATCAAAGGACCTGAGTTTGTAATGAAGGTCTGAGGTTGTGGAGACAACAAAACAAACAAAATAAAATATATTTCCTTCTTCTTTTTCTTCTTTAAAATGCTTCTTCCTTCCTTTCTCTCTCTTTTAAAAAAGGGGGCCTAAATTTGACAGTCTAGTGGGGGCTGATGATAAACAATAAATATAATAAATAACTGTAGATGCTAGAAGGTAATAAATTCTGTGGAAGAAAACTGCCCCTGGAAAGGTAGATTGGAAGTGTATGCAGGTGGAGAAAACTGCAACTGTGAATAGCTTTGTCAGCATAGGCCTCATTAGGGTGGTCACATCTGGGCAAAGACTTGAAAGAGGCAATGCGGTTAGCAGTGTAATATGCAGGGAAGCGTGAGAAGGTCCCGAGTTGGTGTATATCTGGCAAGTGTAAGGAATAGCAAAGTAGATAAAGAGAAACATGAAGCAATATAACTGGAATGAGGTTATAAAGGCAACAGAAGGGATGGTAATAACGTAGGACACTGCTGAAACATTGAATTAGAAATTATGGCATTTGGGAGCAAGAGAATAATGTGATATTTAAAAAATATGTAATTTTGTTTCATTTTAAAAATAAATCAAATGCATCAAAATAACAATTTAAATGTCCTGGTGTTTTCATAGATTAATATTTTTGAATATCTACATAAATTATCTGTGGCAGAGATTGCCAACTGTCTGGCAATATACATTCTTTTCTTCTTCTACTCTACTATAATCCCCGATGTTTAACCTAGGCATGGGACTGACAAAAAAAAAAGACCATTTTCCAGTCTTCCTTACAGCTAGGTAGCATCATAGGAACATGTCCGGCCAATGGAATATTAGTGGAAATAATCTATGCAAACGAGTTTACCCTTCTTTTCCCTTCTTTCTGTTACCTAGACTAAAGACAAGATGACTAAGATGCTAGGAATAAAAGTCATACCCCAGGGAGATAGGGATTTTGAATCTATGACAACAAAACCACCCTAGAATACCTACCTAACTCCAGACTTTGACATTAGAAATTGTTCAAAATAATGATATTTTAACTCTTTGTACTTGGACTTGAACTTAGCCCGGAATCTCCTGATACTCTCTGAACTAAGTTGCTAAAATATAGATTCCTGCTCTTTTTCTCATGTGTATGAGTGTGTGTATCTGGTTGTTTGTTTCTCTGGAGAATCACTCTTTTAAAAACCACCAGTCTCTCAGGATGAACTGAAATTGGAGTCAAAAAGCATGGATCAGTTAAACTGGTCAGATGAGGAACACAATGGAATTAGTAGACCAGTAGTGATGTGGGTCAGAAAGAAATTATGTCAAGTGACAAAACCCCAACAAACAACTCATTTGCAAGAGAATACCTAGACCATCCCTTTTGAATTACAATTAAATTCTAAAGTTCTTATATAATCTGTAAGAGACAGGAACTTCAAAGACTATGATGCAACTTGTTGCTAATTGAGCAGATTGAAAAATAAAAATAAAAGAACTGTAATATCACTTACACTCAAAAGTATTGTGGAGGAATGATACATAATACATACAATAATACATAAGAAAAAGATCAGGTCTTGCTCTGTCACTTTGTAGGTATGTGAACTTAACTATTAAAAACCTTTCTGAGCTTCAGGCCTCTCATCTGTAAAACTGGATTGGATAGCCACATGATTATGAGGATTAACTAAAAGGTTGATTTTTTTTAAACAGTATTTTACTGAGGTAATTTTGCTTTACAAATTAAAATAAACTCATATGTGCAGTTTCCCCATTCCTCAGATATGTCAACACACCCTGCCCTTCACCAAATTAAAAAGTTCTTCACCATTGTTCAGTGGGACCCACCAACACTTGCTGGTACCCCACTCCATCCCACTCCCTATTGGTAATCTCAGTTCTACCACAAATGTTCAAGGGTTGGTTTCATTTTATCTGTTCCTTTCTTTTGTCTATTCATATTCCACCTAAAAGTGAGGTCTATCTAAAAGTGGTATCTATCTTCTTTTGACTTATTTCACTTAGCATAATCCCCTCCAGAACCATCCAGACTGAGTCAAATGACAGGATTTCATTGTGTAGTATTACATTGTATATATACACCACATCTTTATTCATTCATCTTATGTTGGGCACTTAGGTAGTTTCCAATTCATAGCTATTGTGAATAGGGCTGCAATAAACATGGGTGTGCATAAAACTCTACAATTTCATTCTTTTGTCTCTTTTGGGTAAATATCCAGAAGTGGGATGATGGGATCATATAGGATTTCCACATTCAACTTTTTGAGGAATTTCCATACTGCTTTCCATAGGGGATGCACCAATTTGCATTCTCACCAACAGTGTAAAAGTTTTTCTAAAAGGTTGAATTTAAAGGTGTTAGGTACTGCACTTAACACATGGTAGACATTCAATAAATGCTTGGTGAATCTGAATCCACATCAACATAAGTAAAGGTACCTTTCACTACATAGTTTAATAAGAGAAAGATTTTTCTGCCTAGTGCACCTCTGGAATTCCACTTGGAGACTAAAGGGTTGTTGACCTTGACATTCTCTCTCTGCCTTTAAGCTTCTCACAACAGGAGGGATGAGGGTCTCAAGCTTGCTTTTCTAAATTGAGTGCTTTCTAACTGGGGGATGATTATAGATGAAAATCCAGCTGTGTATAGGAAAGCAAAATTATATAATGAGTAAATCATCTTGCAAAATACAATTCCTTGACTCTCTGAGTATATTTATTATATAATCCAATTATTAAAAATAAAATTTGCACAAAACTATTAAAATATTTCTTGAGATAGAGCAATAGTTTTACTTTTTACTTATGCATGATTACAATACTAATCTTCACCTATAGAGGTAATCATTTCAGTGATGGGTGTGTATTTTTTTTCCATGTGAAATAGTTCCAGGATGCATTTAGGTGGAATGAGTTATGTAAGTGTGAAATCATTACCATTATTAAATGCAATATTTCCTCCATAATGTTACTATAAAAACAGTGTCATCATCACTAAAAGTAGAACATGCTAACAGGTCAAATAGAATATGCAGAATACAATAGGTATTCCATATAACATTTCTGTACATTACTAATTAATTGAGAACTAATTATTAATTAGAAATTAAAGAAATAAAAATGTGTTAATTTTAATTTGACTGACACTAAATTCTATGGTGTGCCAGCAGAGTGCAGATAAAGGCACTGCCTTATGTTTTATTAACACATACAGAAATTATTCACCATCACATTGAAAAACTATTTTTCTTTACTCCCCATCTATTAGCAATGTTATATGGACACAAACTCTTCAGATATCCACCGTGAGATGTGTTCTTTCACCCTTTATTTTAAAAAGACATTCAAATACACAATGGTTATGAGCCTGGATTCTGGAATCAGAATATCTGAGTTTGAATCCTGCTGCCTATACCAGCTAGATATTTTTCTTCAAAAGGTCTATTCTTTCACTTTACAAAAGGCATTCCTTTTACACCCATTCTAGGACCACAAACTAAGGGACAACTTCACTGTTCCTTTAATGATAAAAATTTTGTGTTGCTCATCAATAAATATATAGTTAATATGTACTTTTAACTAATTTTACTTTTTATATTTAATAGGTGTCAAAAATGGTAATATATTCCAATGCTTTGAGTAATGGCTCACTAAAACAATTAGAATTAGAAACTCGATCCTGAGGAAATTTTCAATACTCATAACCTTATGGTCAAAGGACATACTAAAATCTTGTTGTTATTGTATGTAGAATGGTCTATAAAAGACTCATGCATAAAAGATAAAATTTCTACAGAAGAAATGGAGTGGAAATACAAGTTTAGGGAGAAAAAGAAGATGTAAAATTTTCAACTATAAAATTTTCAGCTGCTGAAGAATAGCTTGTTAATGTTTTAATGTTTTTAAATCCCTATAGTACTCATATCTGGGGCCTGAAATTACCATGAACATGTGCCAGCTTGTCATGCCTAAAACAAGGAAGCTATGAGAGACCAGCAGGGCCATTGTAGGCAATTTGAAGGGAATTCTGCTGGCTAAAGATAGGGCACTCTGAACATAAAAATCTATGTATTAAATATTGAAACATCAAACATAAAAAGAATACCAAATGATACTAAAATAAACATTTTAAATTTCATTATCTCCTCACTCATCTTTGGAGATTGCTAAGGCATCAGCTTTTTATTCTGAAAGAAGATAAATTCACTTCACCTTTCCCCCTTTCTTGAATGAACTTTAATTCAGGGTAACCAAAGAGAAGCTATGGAAAAAAAATCTCCATAAACGAATTTTAGAGCAAACATCTTTTTTTACATTAATAGTTGTTCATCATTTGAAATCACTCAAATGATGTCTTGATCTGAAGCATAAATCTCAGGTACTTAATGTGTTTAATAATATGGTGCCACTGTCGGGGGTGGGAGCAGAAAGGAAGAGAAAAAGAATAAAAGAGGGGAAAAAAAGACTGACTTAAACTAAGCATAAAGTATATTGTTCTGCAGCTTGTATTTACGGGAAGTCCTTATTTTGGATGACATAGAGAAGCTGCAATCTGAAAAACGACCCAGAAAAAATATTTTGTACCATGTTTTGTAACAGGAAATTATTGAACATTAAATAAAGTCTTTGATACTTGCAATTGCTGCATAGAGTATTTTTTGTTAACAGGTAATTAGCTCTTACCTTTATTTTACAATGCTTAATATGCTAAACTTCTCATCAGGTTTCCTATAAAATAAACCCGTTGTTCTCTCTGTCTCTCTGTGCCTCTCTCTCTATACATATATGTATATATATGTGTACACATATATGTCAGAAATACAATACCAAACTATTTAAAAATTGTGTTTTTCTATTTAAAATATTGTTTGGCTTATGATTTCTTAGGACATCTATAAAAGCAAGTTAAATCCAATAAGGTTTATGATTTTTTTTCTAACAGGAGATGGTTTTTACAATTGAAATAACATTTCAGCTTATTATATATTGAAAACAATTGACATTTTGTAAAGAACTGAATTATAAAATTTCTGTAAATTATACTTATTTTGAAAAAGGTGTAATGCCTTAATGATTAAAAAAAGCTGTTAAACAAATTTTTATCCTGTATGAGTTTTTTTTGTTACTCTGGTCAAATGATTACATTTTATATATTTTTATTTTGCAATTTAGTAACTCCTTTTAAATAGCTGGTAATTTATAACTTTTACTTATTAAAATATAAATACAAAGCAAGTAAATGTATTTGAGAGGACTAAACTGGAATGAAGCATTCATAGATTAGACTGATGGATATTGAGTCTCTTACCCTATTTAATATTAAAAATAGATCTAAAGGAATTAAGAAAAATCTTTATTATGAAAAACTTCCTCTTAACAATGAAAAAGAGAATCATTCTAATACATAAAGATAGAATAAAAGAATTAGAAAATACTATCTAGCAAATCCTAATGAAATAACAGATATAGATTTTTATCCACATAATGTTTGTCAACATTAGATGAAAGAGTCATGGTGAATTTTTAACAGGTAATTCTGACTGACATTACTTATATATTGATCCATATTAATGTCACTAAAATAGGACAACTAGAATTGCTTCTCCTTATGTGATTCCAAAGGAATTATAAACATAGGACCACCTAAAAAGCATTCTTGCTACAAGCATTCAATATAATCAAGTCTCTGGGTTTGGTTATCCTGAGTTAACTTCTAGTTTTTGAGATATTGGTGGAAGAGGAACATGTTAAATGGCATGGCAGTGAAAATACCGAGAAAGAAGAAATATTACAAGTAAATAGAATTAAGAATTGCATTCACCAAATGCAATGCATAAAAATGCAATGCATAAACATTGCTTAGATGATGATTTGAACAAATCAACTTTAATAAAACATACATTTCTGAGATAATAGTGACATGAATACAAATTCTGTATTATTGTTATCAAGAAAATTATTTTGTTAGGTATGAATAAATGGAATAGTTACTAAATATAATCTGTTAGAGATACAAACCAAAGTATTTGTAAGTAAAATATGATTGAAATTTGCTTTAAAATAGTTCCAGAAGAAAAGTGAAGGGAACTATGAGCAAGAATGGCAGAAAGTTGATGGTTTTTAGTTTTACTATTTTCCCCTTGTGTTTGAAAATGTTCATAACAACATATTTTTAATAGTCATATGGATTTATATTTTATCAGATGTATTTTAAAGACTTGTAACTTTCATTTATTGACATTAAAATGTCAACATCCATAGTTATTTCAGAAATTACATCTTTTACTAGTTAAGCTTATGATAAGAAATGTTAAATGTCAACTTAAAATGGGCAAGAGAGTATATATTTTTCAAAATTCTATTATAGTGTACATGAATGAAAATATTTGAAGGTCACTGTTCCATACAAGAAGTATCTCTCATCTCAGCCTTGAGTAGGGAGAGAAGTTAAGTGGGGCAGAGCTGACACAGACACTGTCCTATTAATCTCACCAGGGAAACTGGGATTTGCTCAGTTTTCCTGCATTTTCCTAGGTTAGGCCCATTCTAGAGGTGAGAGATAGGCTCTTATAACGCCTTCATTGTAGACTAGGTACTTACGATTCTCATAGAATCACCATAATTTTAACACTCCTTTCAGAGTTTATTTTAGGTCCCTAAGTCAGATAGCGATGATCAGATGCACTAGTTAAAAATCCTAGATTGTGAGAGAGGGTTGCTGAGGTTCAAAGTGAAAAATACTGTCAAGTGGAACATTAACTTAATGTAATGGTAGGTATTGAGTACATTACCAAGCAATCTAACCCAGAGACCTCACAGACCAAATTAAAATGCTCCATTCATACATTTTATTAAGTAAATTTGGAATCACAGTGACAAGCAAGAGGAAAGCAATACAGTAAGTTAACATGCTTAGGATAGCAAATTAGTGGCAGGATCAAACCTTCTGGATCAGTGTTACGACATTCATGTGTTCTCTTCTCTCTGCCCATATCAGCTTTCCCCATGGTGGTGTATTATGAGGACCAGAATTGACACTTAAGCCAGAGGCAAAAAGAGATGTTATTAGGGATTAATAGCATGCTTTATAATAGCAGAGACAAAGAGGCAAGTATATCTGGTCAAAGCTGTAGTTTGCTGAGAGCTCTGGATTTTTATTTACACTTTGCCATCAGTAGATTGTCAATTTATGGTGAGCACAGATAGCCCTGAGGTGGCAAGATCATGACTTCAACTTTCTGCTTTTCCATTGACTAAATACACATTTGTCTATTCCATCATTTATTCTATTATGTTGGTATGTTATATAGGTTACTCACTATTTCCCTACATTTATTTAGTACATCTCCTGAACTCTGCCTTGGTTTCTCAGACGACTTGCTTACTTATCTCTATACTTAACACATCTTATGAATTTCCACTGTGTTTCATAGTCTACTAGGTTACTTACTTCCTATGTTTAACATTTCTTATGAGTTTAATCAGCTTATTTATTTTTTATTATAATGTATAGCAGAATTGAATCAAACTCACATTATATGGTGCCTTTTATTGGATTGGAGAGATAGGGAGAAAAAGAAAGCCTGCATGTTAGAGAAAGGTACAAGTGAAGACAAGAAGTATGGGATTGCTACCACCTTGAAAGACTTCAGGTGTAATTCAAGTAATGTTTAAGAGTAAAAAAATTAATATACAAAGTCAATCATGAACAAGTGGACTCTGAAATAGGGACACGTAATTTATATTATCACTCAAAAGAAATACTGAAGTGTAAAATCTAACAATATATGTACAAGATCTATATGAGGAAAACCAGAAAACTCTGATAAACAAAATCAAAGAAGAATTAAACAAATGGAGATATATTCCATGGTCATGACAGGAAAAGCAATATAGTCAATATGTCAGTTCTTTTCAACTTATCTGTAGATTTAATGCAATCTCATTCAAAACCCCAGTAAGTTATTTTGAGGACACTGACAAAGTGATACTACTAAAGTTCACACAGAGAGGCAAAAGACCCAACACAATAGTGAAAAAGAACAAAGTTGAAGATTGACACTACCAGACTTCAAGATTTACTTTTTTAATAAAGGCAGCCTGATAGTGGAACTAGAATAGGCAAACAATGAATGGAACAGAATAGCGAGCCCAGAAAAATGATAGACATAAATATAGTCAACTGATCTTTGACAAAAGAACAAATGTAATACAATGGTGAAAAGACAGACTTTTAAATAAATAGTGCTGAAACAACTGAACATCATATGCAAGGAAATGAATCTAGACATAGACTTTACACCTGTCACAAAAATTAACTCAGAATGGACCACAGACAGAAAATTTAAATATAAAGCTATAGAAGTTCTATAAGATGATATAGGAGGAATATCAAATGATCTTGGACATGGCAAAGACTTTTTAGAAACAATACCAAAGGCATAATCACCTAAAGAAATAATTGATAGACTGGACTTCATTAAAATCTTCTACTTTGTGAAAGATACTACCAAGAGAATGAGAAGGCAAGTCACAGACTGCGAGAAAAATATTTTCAGAGGAAATATCTGATAAAGAACTGTTATCCAATATGTTCCAAGAACTCTTAGAACTCAACAAAAAGAAAACAAATCACCCAATGAAAAAACAGGCCAAAGACCTTAATAGATACTTCAACGAAGAAGGTATACAGATGGCAGGCAAATAAACATATGAAAAGATTCATCAAATCATATGCTATGAGAAAAATACAAATGAAAACAACAAAGAAATATATTATATACCGATTAGAAAAACCAAAATCCAGCACACTCTTAACTTCAAATGCTGACAAGGATGTGTAAAGGCAGGAACTATTATTCAGAGTTGTTAGGGGGAATGTAAAATGCTTCAGCCACTTGTAAGACACTTTGGTGGTTTCTTACAAAACTAAACATACTCTTACGGTATGAACCAACAATCTGGTATTAATCCAAAGGAGTTAGAAATTTAAGTCCACCCAAAAACCTACTCATGGGTGTTTACAGTGTTTTTATTCATAATTGTCGAAACTTGGAAGCAACCATGATATCCTCACATAGGTGAATAGATAAATTGAAGTACATGAGACAATGGAGTATTATTTAATACTAAAAGGAAATGAGCTATCAAGTCATAAGAAGAAGGAGGGATCTGTAATGTACATTTTAAGTGAAAGAAACCCAACTGAAAAGGCTACATATTGTGTGATTCCAACTATATAATATTCTGGAAAAAAGCAAAAATTTGGAGACAGTAAAAAAGATAGGTGGTTGTCAGAGTTTGATGGTTGGATAAATGAACGGGATGCACCCACCCAGAGGGAGGAGGGCCACGAGGGCCATTACTCTACTGGAGCCTCCAGAAGGAAGGCCAAATAGCTACTCCCAACCTTTCTCCCTTCTGCTCTCTAGACACAAGGCAGTCACGTCTTTTTCTTATTCTTATTTTAGGACATTCCTGAATGTTTAGTGAACACACTTACAACATGAAAGAGTTTTTGCCAGCTACAGCTGACTTCATTTCATAAAATAAAAAAAAATCACAAATGGATATTTATATTTACCAAATCAACATTATAATCAATCTATTTTTTTCACTTTAGTAATTGAAGGGGAAAAATCTAAATAGTCCTGTAGCTTCAGAAGATCTAAAGGCAGTGCATTGTAATTTGGAATTGGTCAAGACATTCTGGAGTTCTTATCTTAGTTTAGGACTAGAACTGAAGTAAATCCTACACTTTCTTGGGTTCATTTTTCCCAGTCTGTTTTTTTAAAAAGAAATCAAAAATGATAGAAATGAGGAGCTCAAAAGTTCCTTTATCTCTAAACTTTTAATGATTCAGTAGATGAGTTTTCACACATGAGCGCTAAGGTAATGTGACAGAAGATACAAAAGACTTGGAACCAGCTAACTTGAGTCTGAATCTCCCTCTCTCCCAAAGTTTATTTATTAATGTTTGAGGTAATCATATCTGCCTTACCTACCACCTTAGACGATCGTCAAGCAGATCAAATGAAAAAATATATGTGAAAGTGCCAGTTAAAGATTAGTCCCTGTTTTTATATTTAGCACTGCATGCTGTGTTGTCTAAGAAAGAAATGTTAAATATATTAGAATGTGTCCCAGGGACTCCTTTTAATCAGAGAAGATGCAGCTATTAACAATTTATAATTTAGGACTATTGTTTTCTCAGCTCTTGATACTAACAGAGAGAGGGTTGAACAGTCCTGATTTCTATGAACTCAGGTATTACTATTTGTTCTCTGTCATAAGAAAATATGTAAATTCTCTAAACCAATTCCTTCAAATGAAGAAATAGAAACTTTAACCAAAAGTCAAGTAGCTATGTTGGCAGGTGGTATGTTACAAGTAGAAAGAGAAGAAGAACTGATTGGCTGTAAGGATCAACTTAAATTTAGTTAGTTTGGACTAAGACAATAAGGAATATCAGCAAAAAGGAACTGAGGATTCCAAGACTCCCCACTCTGATTCTATAAAGTATGCTAGCTGGATATGCACTATAGATATTTGAGAAACAATCTTGGGAAGACATGAGATGTAAATAATAATACACTAGGAAAGCTTTCTGGTAAAAAGTAATATTACATTGGGCTATGAAATATTAAGGTCTTGACTCATTTTACTAACAATTTGCTAATACTGACATGTGACTTTTCCCTTAGTAAATACGGCTCCCCTCAACTTTTCAAAAATCAAAACGCTCATTTGTGAAGGCCCGGAACTTTTATATAAAATGGAAATACATCAAGTTGAACATAAAATGAGGATGACATCTAAGAATATGCAAAAAATCCATTTTGTTGTATTATTACTATATTACCATACAGATTATGGTTTTCTTCATAAATAAAGATGGATCCAAGATGACATACCTCTAGAATGGATGGTGTACCAGAGAAAAAGCACAGTAAAAATCTCCAAAAGATTGGACTGAAGCAAGACATGGTATCATTAAAGCAGTGAAATTCAACTCAGTTCATTAAGTATATATTAATCATCAACTAATACCTATAATTAAAGACATCAAAATATAAAATAATTTATTTTGGTAAAGTTGATCCAAATTTATTCCTGATTATACAAATGCTTTAAGTTTGCCAATTCTCACTGTACTGAAGGCAATTATCTCATTTCTGGATCAGCCTTTGCTCCGACGACAGTGCTAAGAACCAGTAACATTAGCACATTCCTCCTAATAACAGGGCTAGTCTCATCTACCTTAAGCTAGAAACTAGGGAAAGAGGATGTACTGTGAACCATGACCAAAAGAACTATTACAAAGGACCTAAAAAAAATTTCATATCAATTTATATGTCCTTCTCTTACTTCTTCCTTTATAGGATTACCTGACTTTAACTAAGACTAACATTAGATTTCTAAGTATATCTTTCTGTGCATTGATATACTGATATATTTGAATATTGTGTATATATATGTGTGTATGTGTGTATATCTCAACAAAATTCACTGTCTTATTTTCTTAGATTTTTAAATTCTGAACTAAATATATATATGCATGTTGTACTACAGATAAATTTTCCTTTTACTGAAATAAGAAAAGTTATTTACATTTAGCCAAATATAGGTAGAAAATATAATTTGTTTAACATACACAAACATTGCAGATCAGTATTTAGACTACAAAGATTTTTTAAATATATTTATATTCTTTCAAATTAATACATCTGATTGTCTTTCTCTAGTGCTCCTGCTTCACCTGCAGCACATCAGACAAGGTAATAATTTATGATAATCATATGAAAATATACAATTAATATTCATCACCTCTCATTCCTCATCACTTTAGATGATCAGTAATGCAGAGTGAAAATGCTGTCAGATTTCTAATTGCTTTGTAATGGGCTTGAAACAGGGAAATCATTAAAAGCAAACAATCTGTCATTTGTCTGTTACTTTAACTATCTATCACAAAAAACTCATTAAAGAAATTGCTAATGAGCTACAAAACACTACACTCATGGTGCTTTGACAATAGATTAAAAAGTAGTACTGTGGATTGCTTAAAATATTTTAAAAATTGGATATTTGGGGAGAAATTCATCAGAAAACATCTATTCTTCAGCATATTTTTTAAGCTGTGTGCTTTCATTATTTTGGCATCCAATCCATCATTGTAGAAATCCCTTTAGCATATAAGACCTGTTTTTCATCAGTCTCTAAGTAATTAAACTGAAAGGTTGCAAGAAGAAGCTGAAATGCTAAATGTGTTTATTACTAGTAAACTGACACAAGTAATAAAAAATAGTACTATAGTAAGCCTGATGCTAAGTGGAGAATGTATTTTTAAATTTGATTTTTACCCTCATCTCTGTGGAATTGAACTGTTGACGTTGCCAGGCTTCATTCATTTTACATAGTGTTATCAATACAAAAATTATATTCAGCTATTGAATTTGAGCATAACATTAAACTTTGAATAACATTCAATATTTTTTTAATTTTTGAACATATCGACACTAAAATACTTAGGATCTTACCTAAAATAATTGGAGGAGAGGAAGAACAAATCACTTCTTTAAATGACCATACCAAATTTAAAAGAAAATCCATGACTTTTTTTAAAAATCATGATTATGATACAAATCTATCTTTAAAAACAAAGAGGAAGGAAAAACAAACCAACAAAACCAGAAATTTTTTGTTGGATATACAATAGAGTTGCATTTTATTTTAAGGAAAAATAGACTGCTACTAATACTGCTTATCATTTTGGTAATGATAAATGAAATCATGAATTTAATTTCTTATAACAAAACACAAAAATATTAGTACTGAAGTCAAATCTCTCTTAAATATGTAGACCTATTCATGTCTACTAGAATATACACAAACCTAAAAACCTGAATGCAATGGCATGTTCAGCCAGGTATCATAATCGATACACATGGGTGCATTCTAGGCTAACTTCAAAAGGTTCCCTCACACCCAGGAAACATCTTCATTATACTCTCTAATTGACTTAAACAGACTTCATATCAACTATTTAACACATTTTAACCTACAAATTAACACCCCTTGATCATTCAGATTAACCTTTCTTCTGTGAGACAATTACATGACAAAAATAAAATAAACTTAAAAATAAATTCAGGTTAAAAAAACCAAATGTTGACGGGAGAATGCATTTTAAAAATAGCACATAAATGCAGATCCCCCACATGGTTAGAATAGTATCACAAGACTTCAAATTTGGGGGTAACTGGAAAGTGCAAGAAAGAGCCTGAGTGGTTATAGGAACAAAGAGAAAGGGGTAAAGAAGGAATAATGAAAATAGTAAGCTGGCACCTCTCTATTACAATTACTAAAGAAAAATAGAAGTGATTATATATACTATCTTTAATAGGTTTGATGATTAAAACATCAGATGCGAAGAAATTAGAAGAACAAAACTCCCAGAAGAAATCAAGAAGTCTAAAACAAGCTTGAAAAACTGATACAAATGAAATTAAATAAACAAGTAAACAAACTATAAAAACAGGGTCACAGGTGTGGTGCCGATGAAAAGTATTTACCTCTCTGTCTCTCCTGCCTTGCACATGCTCAATGAATGTTCACTGATTATTACTGCTGTAAAGGTAAAAGAGAGAATTGATCAAGTGAAGACAACCAGTGAGGGAGAAAAACGAAAAACCATTTCTAAAAGATGAGGTATGATTGTTCATTAGAGTTGATTCTCAATACTGACTAAAGCTTTATGAGACTATGCCAAAAATAAGAAAAAAGTTTCTCTAATTCTAGCCATTCATCTCTACCCTTCAACAAGGCATTATTTCAAACTTAACACTTCCATACATCTTGCTGGATTTACCTCATTTTGATTCAAGAATTTCAATAATTCAAATAGATGCTTTAGTCTATTCCTGCTAACGGTAAGTTATTAACTGTCACAGCACCTGAATTTCCTCTGGCATTGAACCTCCCAGTTATTTCAGTTGTTTGTTTGTGAAATATCCAGATAATACCTAAGCTTTTGAGAGGACTGTCCACTATGCAGTCCACTGTGTCTTGCGTCTCTTGTTACAGAATATGTGATACACGGTAGACACTCAACAAGCAATTGTTGATTGAATAAGTGAATAAAGACTATAATGTACTATACCATTGTGGTTTTTAAGTATTTTATTGCAAAACTGTTCTACAAGTTAAAATAAATTAATGTGTAGTTTCCCCATATGTGCAGTTTTCCCATTTCTTACATATATATCAACACACCAAGTCCTCCACCAAATCATCAAGCATTCTTCACCACTGTCCAGTGGGCTCCACCACCATTTTCCCTCCTTCCCTGTCCCACACCCGGTCCCATTCCCTATTGGTAACCTCAGTTCTATTGCAAGTGTTCAAGGATTGCTTTTGTTTGTTCTTTTATTTTGTCTATTCACATTCTATTTTTCTTCTTTTGACCTATTTCACTTAGCATAATCCCCTATAGATCCATCCTGATTGATTCGAATGACAGGATTTCATCTCTTCTAAGGCTGTGTAATATCTCACTGTGTATAGGTACCATATCTTCTTTATCCATTTATCTGACATTGGGTACTTAGTTTCCAGTTCTTAGCTATTGCGAATAGGGCTACAACAAACATGGGGGTGCATATACCGCTGTGAGTTAATGTTTTGTATCTTTTAGGCAAACAACCAGAAGTTGGAATGGTGGGATCATATGGGATTCCCATATTCAACTTTTTGAGGAATCGCCATACTGTTTCCATAGGGGTTGCACTAATTTGTACTCCCACTAACAGTGTAAAAGTGTTTCATTTTCTCTACACCCTCAACAACTTTTGTTTTTTTCCAGACTTTTAGATAGCAGCCAATCTCTCAGGTGTAAGGTGATATCCCATTATTGTTTTGATTTGCATTTTCCTGAAAGCCAGTGAGTAGGATTATCTTTTCATGTGCCTGTTACCCATCTGTATATCCTCTTTGGAAAAGTGTCTCTCCAATTTTCTCATTTTTTGATTGGATTGCCTGTTTTTCTGTTATTGAGTTTTATGAGGTTTTTTTTTGTACATTTTGGATATTAAACCAAATCAGAAATAAGGAACGTAAATGTCTTCTCCCAGTTAGTAGGTTGTCTTTTTGTTTTGGTATGTTTTCTTTCACTGTGAAGGAGCTCTTTAGTTTAATGTAGTCCCAGTTGTTTCTTTTTCTTTTTGTTTCTTGTGATGATGCAATTAAGACCCCAAAGACCTCTCGAAAGCTGATGTCATGGAATGTCTTTCCTGTGTTGTCTTCCAAGAATTTTGTGGTTTCCAGTCTTATATCCAAGTCTCTCTTTCATTTTGAGTTAATTTTTGTGAATGGCTTTAAACAGTGATCAAGCTTCATTCTTTTGCATGTGGCTGTCCAACTATCCCAACACTACTTATTGAAGAAATTTTCATTTATCCATCATATGTTTTTGGCTCCTTTGTCATACATTAACTGACTCTATGTGGGTGTCAGTTTCTAGCAATTTATTTGTATTCCATTGACCTGTGCCTCTGTTATTATTTTAGTACCATACCATTTTAACCACTATTGCTTTATAGTGTAGCTCAATATCTGGGAGTGCAATCCCTCAATATTCGTTCTTTTTTCTCATAGTTGCTTTGGCTCTTCAGGGTGTTTTGCTGTTGTTTTATTTTCTTGAAATAAGCCCATAGGATTTTAATGGGGACTGCATAAAATCTGTATATTACTTTAGGTGAGATGACCATTTTAATGATATTGATTCTTCCCAACTATGAGCAGGGATGTCTTTGCTTCTCTTTCTGTTCTCCTCAATTTCTTTTAAGAAAGACTTGCAGTTCTCATTGTACAGGACTTTCGTTGCCTTGTTAAGTATATCACAAGATTTTTTTTTATTTCTATGTTGAACAGTGTGATTTTCTTAATTTTGTTTTTTCTAGCATGTGGTTTGTACAAAAATGCAAGATTTTTGTGCATTGATTTTGTAGTCTGCTGCTTTACTGTATTCATCGACTAGTTCTAGTAGTTTTCTGACAGTTTCTGTGATTTTATATATATATATATAATCTGCAAATAATGATAATTTTACTTTCTCCTTTCCAATTGGAATTTTATTTCTTTTTCTTGCCTAATTATTCTGGCTAAGACCACCAGTATTATATTAAATACCAGTGGTGAGACTGGATAGCCTTGCCTTGTTTCCAACCTTAGAGGAAATACTTCCAATTTTTCACC
Organism: Solenodon paradoxus; assembly: GCA_004363575.1. NCBI lineage: Eukaryota > Metazoa > Chordata > Mammalia > Eulipotyphla > Solenodontidae > Solenodon > Solenodon paradoxus. The sequence goes on from RJWH01000911.1 coordinate 193,460, forward strand.
TTTGACTATGCTGTTGACTGTGGGTTTATTGTATATGGCCTTTATTATATTGAGGTATGTACCTTCTATCTCCATTTTATGTAGGATTTCTTTTTTTAATAAAAATGAGTGCTGGATCTTGTTAAAAGTTTCCTTTCTGTCTATTGATGAGATCATGGTTTGCCTGCTTTTTCCCCTCCTTGCTCTTGTTGATATTGTATATTACATTAATAGATTGACATATGTTGAAACATCCTTGCATGCCTGGGATAAATCCCACTTGGTCATAATGGATGATTCTTTTGATGCACTGCTAGATTCGGTTTGCTAATATTTTGTTAAGAATTTTTGTACCTACATTCATTAGAGATATTTGTCCGTAATTTTCTTTCTGGGTGACGTCTCAATCAGTTTTTGGTATCAGTGTGATATTAGCTTCATATGAAGTGTTTGGATGTGTTTTCTGTTCTTCAATATTTTGGAAGAGTTAGAGAAGAATAGGTATATGGACTTACATTTTCAGGGGAATTTTGATTATCACTTCAATTTCCTTCCTTATGATTGTTCTGTTCAGGTGTTCCAATTCTTCCTGGTTCAGTCTTGGTAGACTGAATTTTTCTAAAAATCAGTCCATGCCCTTGAGGTTACCCACTTTATTGGCATAGATAATCGGCTAGTCATAGTAGTCTCTTATAATGCTTTGTATTTCTGTGGTATCTGTTGTAACTTCTCCTTTTTCATTTCTGATTCTAGTTATGAGAGTTTTCTCATATTTGTGAATCTAGTCAAATGTTTGTGAATTTTGTTTATTTGAAACTTTTGGTTTCACTGATTTCTGAATTGTCTTTTTGTTTTTCTATTTCATTTATTTCTGCTCAAATTCTTATTGTTTCCTTTTTTCTCTTGATTTTTGGCTTTGTTATTCTTTCACTAGTTCCTTTAGATGTAGGGTTAGATAGTTTATTTATAATTTTTCTTGTTTCTTGAAGTTGGCATGGATTGCAATGAACTTGCCTCTTAGTATTGCTTTTGCTTCATCCCATTGATTCTTTCATTCTCATTTGTCTCTAAGTATTTTTTAAGTTCCTCTTTGATCTCCTCTTTTACCTAAGAGTCATTCAGAAGCGTATTGCTTAGTGTCCAATTAATTTGAGGCCTTTCAGTTTTTTGTGTGTGTGGTTGATTTCTAGTTTTAAGCCATGTGATCAGGGAAGATTCTTGGTATGATTTCAGTCTTTGTAGGTCTGTTGAGACATGTTTTGTGATCCAACATATGATCTATCCTTGAGCATGTTCCATGTACACTTGAGAAGAAAGTGAAACCTGTAGTTATTGGATTAAGTGTTTGATACATATCTGTCAGACCTACGTACTCCAAATGGTCATTTAAAGCTACTGCTCCACTGTTAATTTTCTGCCTGGTTGATCTGTCTATTGTTATAAGTTGAGTGTTGAAGTCTCCCACTATTTTATACAATATAAGTGTAATTATTCCTGATTTTTTAAACTACTATTTCAGAATTTGTTAATGCTTGGCAGAGAGCAGTTAGTATATGGGCAATAAGTATGAAAGCGATAAACTGAATGGAACTGTAACTTTTTGCTATCACTACATCTAAGGGTCTTAATTCCTTGCTATGCACACCTATAGCTAAAGCTATATCTAACTATAGATACAGTATTAGATCAATCCTCTTAATGTCTAATATTTAATGGATGCCTATCTTCTAATGTTAGATACTAATGACACAGGAATTGAAGATTTTTGTCCAAACTTTCATCTTACAAACTAACAAATAGGCATGCCCTCATACAGTTATGGTTGGGTACACCACCTTCAGTGGATCATAGTCCATATACATCCCAAGGACTTGGGTTTGCAACCTGTGGCTGATGCAAAAACAAGATGATAATGAAATAAATAAAAATGTTTTTTCCTACTCTCTGTTCCTGCCTACTCAAGTTCATTGTACATGTACCTTTCCTTTTAAAAAGCGAAACAAAACAAAAAGAATAGTTCAATAAACTTTTGGATTTAGTTTCATTTTTGCAATTCTATATCCCATAGCTTTCATTTGCTCTATTTGAAAGGTTCTAAAATAATGCTATGATTCTTAATTTTCTAATACTTCAAAACTGAGCACTAGATGAGAAATATTTTGCTATTATTATTATTATTAATGATATTAATAATAACAGGTATTCTTTCTTGAGTACTCACTGCTTTCAGGCACTATTTATCTAGTTGAATCCTCACAACTAACTATGAGGTGGATACAATTATTACTCCTCTTTTACAGAAAAAGAAACCCAAGTACAGAGATTAACTTAAACAAGTTCACATAGCCAGGAAGAGGCAAAGCCTGCATTCAAAGGAGTGGTCTGACTCCAGAATTCATACTCTTTACCATTATGCTGACATAGTTTATAGCTCTATTTGTTTTACAAAAATATGAATAAATTACCTTACTAAAATAAAAAAGAAGGAAATCTATTATAGGCATACATCACTAGGATCCCAGATAATGTGGCAAGACAGCTGCTGTTTAGTTTCTCAAAAGGTGTTATCCCCACCTCAGTTTAAAATATAATCAGGGAATCAGAATATACATTGAAAGTGTATGACATGCACTGTGGGATAGGATGAGTTCAAAGGAGAAGTATTCATAGGATCCTTGAGGAGAAAGTAATTTATAATGACTGGGCCATCATAAATGGCTTGATGGAAGAGAAAGTTCTTAAAGGAAGGCTAAAACTGATAGAAGAAAGGAAAGATAGGCAAGTAGAACTATCTGAACAAGCTTTGAATGAAGAACCAAGATTCAACTGTTTAAATGTTTTATGTGTGAAGGTAATAGGCAATGAGGGTAGAAAACTCACTCATATTGGAGGAGGTAATCAATTGTAGTTAAGGAATTAGGAATTTACCATCTAGACCTACCTTGTTCAATACAGGAGGGACTATTAAGCACTTGAAATGTGGTTAGTCCAAAATGAGATGAGCTGTATAGGTTAAATTCTCACCACTTTTGTAGATTTACTATGAAAAAAAGAATGTAAAATATCTCATTACTAATTTTTAATATTGATTACATTTTTTAAAAGATCATATACTAAATATATTCAGTAAAATAAATACTTTATTAAAATATATTTTACACATTTCTTTTTTACTTTACTAATGTGGTTACTGAAAATTTTTCAGTAAAATATGTGGCTTGAATTTGTGGCTTACATTATATTCCCATTGGACAGCACCTTCTGGAAAATGAAAAAAATGAAGAAATATTAAAGAGGAACTAACAAGGGAAAAATACTTTTTGAGAAGTTTATTATGGTATAAACAGGCAAGTCATATTGCAAGATCAATGATCTCATTTTTCTATAAGCTAATGGCAGGAAAAGAGAAAAACAAAAACAAGGTATGGAGAAGTGGGATTGCTATTATTTCAAAGATATTTAGGAGAATCCCCAACCAATTACATGGTGTAGACTTTATTTCGGTCCTGATTCAAAAAGACAACCACACAAAGTAATTTTTGAGGCAATTAGGGAAGTGTCAGCAGAAAATAATATTATGAAGATAAAGAACAATTTGCAAACTAAAGTATGCTTTAGGAATGCAAACTAAGTACATAGAGATGCAATGATTGAGCACTCAGGATTTTCTTTTAAAATCCAAATATTATAAAACTGGAGTGCCTGAGCATATACAGGCAGCAATAAGAAGTGAAATAGAGCAATTTCAGGGCTTAGAGAAGTTGTGGGAGGCAGAATAACATTCTAATAGTACTATATTGGAAGGTATTCAGAACTATACTTCATTCTTTCCCTTAGGTGTGTCCTCAGGTCCATACAGAAGTTATGCTGCAACCAGGAGTAAAATCAGATCCTCTATTAGTAAACAGCTTTTATGTCTACTTTTAAACATGAAAAAAAAATCCTATCAGGAACCTAATTTACATTTATAGCTTTAGATTACTTTTTTAAGAAAAGGAGAAGAAAAGCAGCATTTAAAAAAAAGAACAAAGAAAGGAAAGAAGGAAGGGAGGGAGGGAGAGGAGGAAGCAGTTTAAAATTTATGTTTATTTATTTTTGATTGTCATCCCAACCCACCCCTGCACGAAGAACCTGGGTTCTTGGGCTCTACATGGCCTACATCCCAGCAAGTGACTTAGTGCCTGAGTCACCAGGACACTTTTTTTTTTTTAAACTTTACTGGATTTTTCAGTTACTCTATATAGTTCACACCATCATTAAATCACTGACAATATTATTTATGTGCTAAGTTTATTTAGACAACCTCAAACAGATTTGGTAGAAGATTAAAAAAAAAAAAGAAGGAAAACAAATCTTAGCAGTAACAGTGACAAAACTTTTAACATCTCTCAGAGAAATTTAGATCATACTGCCAAGAAAATAGTTTTACCTGCAGGTGCAATGCAAGGAAGCAAGGTCAATGTCAAGTAAGCAGCACAGAGCAGAGATAACACAGGAGAACGACAGAATGTAAGAAAGGGAGAGGTAAAACTAAGTGTCCACCTAGAGTGCCCAAAAACTGTCTCAAAGTGGGAGTAGTTTGCTTTTTCTGCAAACTTAAAGGATAGCATAGCTGCCTTGGAAATGTGTAGACTTACGAAGAGCCTCCTTCTACTGCCATCCAATTAAGTTGGTTTTGTTTCCTTTTACAAAGTGGCAATAATAACAATCACCTGGCTTGTCTCACTAGCTTGAGGTGAAAGTGAAGCAGAACTTAGTAAATGTGAAAGGGCTCGGGAAAGGTTTATTTTTGAAGTCGGTTGTTAAGATCAAAATGAAATAATTAGTTTCAACATCTTTTCTAGAAATGTATTAAAATTTAAAAATCTCAAAACAAAACCCAAAGCTTTTCTTGGAGAGGTTTTCGATCTCTTCGTCTTTAAGTGGGAGCATTCTAAGACAAGTGTAGTGAGCAGGATAGGATCAGACCTTCTTATTTCTTCTCAGGTCCCACCCCGCCCTGCAACCCCGACGTCCCCTCCATCTAACCCGTAGTCTTTGTACATTCACTCTTCACAAAAGGACTGCAGCGCTGAGTAGAAAAAACAGTGGAATCTTGGGAAAGACGGGGGCAGGATGGGGTGGGTAAGGGTGCCAGCTGAGGAAGATGGGGAAATCGACTGGCGCTGAGCGGGCACAAGAGGGACACAGAACCCGGCAAAAGGCGCCTTTTTCACAGCTCGGACACTTACTGCTGGTAAACTCCTAGGACGCGGCCATTAGTTACCATAGGGACCGCGTCGGTGCGGGCGGAAGGGCGCTTCCGCTTGGTGCTTCGGCCACTACGGCTCGACTAGAAACGTGGTCACGTCAGAGCAATGACTTCCGGCGGAAGGAGAAGCCGGCTTGGAGTTCTGATCGACCGCCCGCAGGGCGTGGGAGCGGATGGTCCTAAGAAGTTTTTGGTAAGTTCGCTGCCGTGTGTAGCTCCCCGCCTATGGCTGGACGATACAACTGAATGTAGGGATCCCCAGATCCCAATCTTGAGGCTCGGGCTATTAGGTTCACAGCGTGGGAAGAGGCTGCCTGGTTTCGAAATGTCTTTGGAGGGCTGGAACATCCCACCCGGACAGTTTTGTGGAGCATTCACTTAGTGAAGTCTGAGCTCTTCTTCACCGAGGTACTCTTTCTACCTGCCCGTACTGACTGGCTATTTCGCATATTCTTTAGAGGTAACCTGGAAGAAGTGAACTGGAAAAATTAAGAGGGAATGCTTCCAAGTTAATTGTATTTTATTTTTGGCCATCGCTGTCCGCAGGTCTCAAACCCAGTGCACTATTCTGAGCCTTAGCTGCTGGAGCCACAGAGGGGGACCATGTTAGTTTTGTTTTTGTTTTTGTTTTCATTAAAAAATTCGTTTATTTTGTAGCATGTATTAATCTCCTTTAGTGTGTTTAGTAAGTAGCAACTGTGTGTCACTTTTACTGTAAGGTCAGCCGAATACCTTCTTAGGGTTATCCACCACTCTGGTTATTCTGTTCTTTTTTTTTTTTTTTTTTAATGCTGTTGTACATCCTTAAAGATAAAAGCATATAGCATGAAACATCTAACAGCTTTTCCATACTTGTTTGTATACTTATACTTAGAATTCTTGAGCGTTTTGAATGAAAATAAATCCTTATTGGATTGCATTATAATAATGATGTACTCAGCTAAATAAATGAAGAACTTAGAAAAGCAGTACTTGCCTATTTCTTAGCTACATACAAATTAGTTGTCATCAATATTTCTATTCAGCAGGTCAGAGGAGGCTCACATCCTGTTCAAAGGATGATGGCATTTGAGCAGATACCAAAAAAGGATTGGTACAGCATTCTGGGAGCAGACCCATCTGCAAGTGTGTCAGACCTTAAGCAAAAGTATCAAAGACTCCTATTAATGGTAAGTCTTTTAGATTTTAAGTAATGGTGAGTTGGGGAGAGGGACAGTTTTGGTATTTTACCATGAATTTAAGTTTCCATAAAATTAAATATGTAATGTAATAGCAAAAAAGATTGAGTTTGGTTGCTTCAAAGTTTCAGTAATATTGTTTTAAAATTATATTAATATTGTTTTTAAAAAGTCGATTTGAGGAGGGATAGCATGGTGGCTTGAATTAGGCGAGCTGAGTCATGTTGAATGAATTAGAATCCTGATTCTGCCATTAATTGTAAGAAGTCGAACAAGTTACTTTCCTCTGTGTGTGCTTGAAGAATTAAATGAAGTAATTCATTTAAATACTTAAAAAGTGTGTCATGTAATAATCAGCAGTAGCATCCAGTAGCTACATATGGCTATCAAGCCCTTAAAATGTGTCTAATCCAAATTGGGATGTGCTGAGCAAAATGTGCAATATATTGAAGGCTTAGTACAAAAAAGAATGTAAAATAGTCTAAAAAATTTTAATGTTGATTACATGTTGAAATAATGTGTTGGCTATATGGGCTATTTTGCATATTTCATATATATTTATATTATAATAAGCATGTTCTTTTAATTAATTTTATCTGCTTTTTACTTTCTTAAACATTGCATCTGAGCCTTGCATTTATAGCTCATATTATATTTCTATTGAATCATGCCAGTTTAGGCCATTTGTATACTTTTTCACCCCACTCCATTCTTTTGTGAAATGAATTGTGATATTTATAAATGTATGGTTATTTTTTTAACATTATATTACTTTTAAACTTATATTGTGATGTTTCTTGAACCAGTGTTGCTAACTCTGTAGTGGTCTCCAATTAACTCAGTTTACAGAAAGAACGGAAGACCATTGCTTATATAGCATTAGTTTCCCTAGTTTGTATCAAATAGATGCCTAAGCTGTTGCCATAACTATTAGCCTTTGTTGTGAGATACACTTAGTGATTCACTCTCAGGAATACACTAACCCCTGCTTTAGATAATAAGTTGGACTAAAACACGTAACATTTTCTTGTGTCTTGTAATTTTGGAGATTTCTATCAGTAAAATCAAGTAGATTTTATTACGAAATTTCCTAATACTAAATCATCCTTGTTAAATGAAAGATAAGGCTGGAGTCTAGATCATTTAGGGCCTTGTAGACCTTTACTTTGGCCATGAAAGCCATTTGCACTTAATGATACAACAGCTGTCAAACACTGCATTGAACGAACTGCTTTGCTTACCTACTAACACTGTCTCTGAGAGTTCCAGTTGCTCCCCATCTTAACCAACATTTGATGCTGTCAATTTCTTTCACGTCAGCTATTGTGGTTTCTCAATTTTGCCACCACTGAGATTTTGGATAGGATAATTCTTTGTTATGCGAGGCTAACCTGTGCATGGCAGGATGTGTAGCAGTATTCTGGATCCTAGCAGCAAGTACAAATGTCTCCTGGAAGTCAGAATTACCAACTACCTCATCCCATTGAGAACCACTGCAGAGTTCTCTTTGTAGTCATGCTACATGGTGGTTTTATTTTGTATTTCTCGAATAATGAATGAAGCTGGGCACTTTTAACGTGCTTATTAGCTGTTTATATAATTTTATTTGAAAATATTAAGTTTATTCCTGATCTTGTGTATATGTTGTGTGTATTTACCCTCAGTCTGTGACTTGTCAATGCATTTTCTTAACAGTGTTTTTTGATAAGCAGATGTCTTTTGTTTTGGTGAAATGGAACTTAACAAAATTTTGTTTTGTGGTTAGTATTTACTGTATCTTTTCTAAGAAGGTCATGAAAATATACCCTTGCATGTTCTTCTAGAAGTTTTATAGTTTGCTTATACTTTTAGACCTATGATTTTTGTGTAGAATGGGGGGGGGGGTGTTTTCCTCCCCACTCAAAATGGATATCCAGTTCATCATTTATTAAAAAGATTTTCCTCTCCTTTGGATTTTCTTGAAACTGGGGGTCTACTTCTGGACTATATTGTTTGATATATTTGTTTATCCTTACTAATACCTCTGTCTTGATTATCTTAGATTTATGGTTTCAAAGATCCTCTCATATGCTTATCTTAACCTTCCATTCTGATAATTCTATTTCTGGGTCATTTCTGGGTCTGGTACTATATCCTTTCTCAATGATAGATCACATTTTCTTCTTCTTTGCATGTCTTACCTTTTTTTTTTTTTACAGGTGCCTAAAATTGTCTGTAAATGAAAAGTAGAGGCTAGGGTAAATGATATCTAGAGTCTCGGGAATAGGCATGCTCTTTTTTCTATACGGCAGCTTAGATGACGAGACGAGCTAAGTCAGTCTAGCTTGAAATTGAACTGAGTTTTTGGTGGTAGTGTTGCTTTAGTGATTTATTTCAACATGAGCTTCAAATGTTTTCTACAGAATCAGATCTGTCTCTTTAGTGCAGTTTATGAGCTGAGTGCCATTTGTCTCAGCTCTCCTGCCTTGTCCTTAGACAAGTCTCTGCATATTAGGAGGAGGTCTCTCAGTTTTCCTTTCTCTCCGTTAGCTGTGATGACTGTGGCCTGGTACTCAGTATAAAGTCTATATTGCTTAGAGAGTTTCTCTCAGTCACTTCTCAGCTCCTGGCCCCTGACATAGGCCACTTGTGTGTGGTCATGGTGACTCTTGGCTCTCCTGCCTTGTCTCTGCTTTTTATTGTGAACACTCGGTGCCAGAAACAAGAAAAAATGTCTCTTCTCCAAGAGTTGCCATCTCCAGCTGGCTTGTGGGATAGAGTTGGTGGGTGAGTTCAGATTTTCTATATGTTTAGGGTGCTTTGGGATTCTAAATTGTCACACCAGTTTATACTTCGTCTTTCAGATTTATTAAAAGTTTATTTTCTTCATTTATGTATCAATAGCAGTTTCCTACTTCTCCTTCTATGCCAAAGATGAAAACATCAGTGGATCTCTTCTCTTTAGAGAAGGTTTTTCCATTTAGGGTTTGGGTTCATCAGATCTCTTTGAGTCTTGACTCCATATTTAAAAAACAAAACAGTGAGTTTATAGGCTATCTGGCTTGTTCACCTGTTGTTTCTACCAGCATTAATTCTCCCATCTTTGAAAAAATTCTTTTGGTTTCCGCCACATTGCCCAACTTTGTGCTCTTCTTTGCTGCTTTAAAAACCGTTTCAGAAAGTTCTGCTTCCTTTCTCTGATTTCTCTTATCTCTTTTCTATTAAACCTACTTCACTGAGGCTTTGCTAGTACCATTGCATAAAAGCTGTCAAAGTCACTAATGGTATTTGTAATGGGAAGAAACGCACACTCATTCCTGTGTTTCTCTTTTACTCACACACTCAAAATACTTTTGGGTTTTTCACACATCAAGCAATTCTCTGACACCAATTTAGTGAACTGTCACTCACTTGAATTCTAATACTACCTGTAAGTGTCAGATCCCCGAAGTTAAGGACTCAGACCCTAAGACTACCCCCATTTCATGTGTTACTCACGTGTCCCAGACTGTCACCTGTACTTCTGACTGACCAGCTATAAATTAGGGTTCCCAGATCCACTCCTTAGGTTTGATAATTTACTTGAATGGCTCATGGAATTCAGGGAACCACTTATTTTACTAATTTAAAGACTGTGATGAAAGGTTACAGATGAACAGCCAGATGAAGAAGTATAGAAGGCAAGATCTGGAGGATCCCAAACACAGCAACTATTGTCCCTATTAATTGAAGTATACCACTCACCTTGAGTGTAGATGTGTTCACCAACCAAAAGGTCTGGAGCCCAATATTGTTGGGAATTTTATGGATACTTAATCACATAGACATGATCAAAGATTAATTTAATCTCCATTTTAAACCCCACTCCCCTTCCAGAGAATGGGTAGTGGGACTGAAAATGCCAAGTTTCTTATCATGGCTTGGTCTTTCTGGTGACTAGCCTCATCTAAGATCCTTTCATTAGAGCAAAAGACATTCCTGTCACTCAGGATATTCCAAGAGATTTAGGGGCTCTGTTTCAGGAACCAGGGTCAGAGACCAATGTATATATTCTGTTATTTCACAGTATCATATTGGTAAACCTGCTGGTCAGTTTTTAGTCTTTACTTTGATTTTTTAGTAAGGTGAGCATTTATCCTATTTTTTCCTGTGGTTCTTAGCTATTGTTCTGGCTTAATTAATATCTCCCCCTTTTGCTTTCTGAATTGTCCTAGTTTAACCAGTCCTTTAAATGATCATCTCTACTTATTTATGAAACAGCAATATTTGACATATTTTCTCATACTATCTCCTTTGATAGATTCTCATCACTTGTCTTCCAAGACATGACATTTTCTGAGTTTACTGCCTACTAAAACCATCTCTGAAATGTAGTAGGTACTCAGAGTATTAATTAGGTCAGTGAATTAACTATATTAATATGATCATCTTTATATTATAATTTCTGTTAATTTTATTTTTGTTTTTGTACTTTTAATTTCTAAGAGTGCTTATTCATTGAATATCTTTTAAATTTTTTGGTGGCTTTCTATTTACTGTTGTAGAGATTGAATATCTTTCTGAGATTATTGCAGATTTTTTTTAAAGTTTTTTTTCTTCCTTTGAATTTTGTTTTTTTGTTTTTGTTTTGTTTTCCTCCCTTTTTAATAAAGCCTTTTTATATATTTGGTCTTTTGTTCATATTATAAAAGAAAAGTTACAAGCTTACTTAGAGCTATCTGCATGACTGGGGGCTCTCATCAGGTAGGGTCAATCATTTCGTTGGATGACCCCAAATGTGTAGCCTCCGAATGCATTTCCAGGTGAGGAATTCTCAGGTCTACTACCTGGGAGATGGGAAATTGAATTCTTGTTGCTCTGTGTGTTGACCTTCCCTTTTCCTTTTGTTTTCAGTGTATCTTACCCCTCACCTCAGTCTGATGGTCCTAAGTCCAGATCCTTTTCTGGTGGATCTCTCCACACAGTAAGCCTTTATTTTTTTGCTGTGTCAGAACAGAGTAGATGCCTGACTTAATGATGATGGTAAAAAGAGGCCTAATTCTTTCTTCTGAAATCTCAGCCACTCTTACTGTTTTTAGTTCTGCCTTCAACCCTACTCTCAAAGGTCCATCATACCTTTAGTTCCTCAGTTTTCCTGGCCTCTGTGTCAATGAGTTTGCATCTTTTTCTTTTCTCTTGCTTTAGCATTGGTTTTCAGTTCTCTTTGGTAGACTGCATTTGTTATTATTTATTGATCAATTTTTGATCCCTTCAAATATTGCTATCTCACCAGATTTTTCTCTCCTATTATATTTGTTCTTACGCATTTAGCCTTTAAAATTATTATTATTGCCTTGCTGTTATTTTAGTGGCATTTGGGGAAGGAACACAGATAAATTTGCGTGTGAATTTGCCTTTTGTAGAAGCCCCAAACTCTTCTCCCTTCTTTTAGGGACCAGATTCCTGTCCTTGGCCTATGCCTTTATTTGCTGTCTCCCTGATCCTCTGGGCCCCTTCCCCTCTTCATCTAATACTCTTACTCATTGTTTCAAAATTAACCTGGCTTGTAACCCCAGCCTCCCTTGACTCCTGGCATATCCTTCTTCCCTATGGGTGCCCTCCTCTAGTAAAAGTGCATTCGGTGCATTCTCTCCGACAAGAGAAGTATAGCTATCAGGTAAGGAGAATGAAGGTAACTGTGTTTAAAATTTTTTGAACAAAAGATTAAATTTGTTTTCCTGCTTTTCCTTTTAGAAGATGGGAGAAACTTGAGCATGTTTAAATTTTATGCCAAGTAACCAAGAAAAGGCTTGGGATTGAAGTTAGATGATGGAGGGAATAGTGACAGAAGACAGAACGGAATGGGATCCTAGAAGAAGGATTAGCTTTAGGTAAGAGGGGAGAGTCTTCAGTAGTTACAAGTGGGAAGGAGAAATACAAGAGCTGGTTTGTCAGTTTGATGGCAGATCATTGATGATCTCATTTGGTGGCTTCTTTTCCTCTATGAAGAAGGCAAAGTTATCTGTTGAGAGAAAATGAGAGAAGAAATGTAACAGCAAATTATAGAAGAGGGACTCTTAGTTGGCATTATTCTGGGAAGGCTTCCTCTAGGTAGTTACATATACTGAGAGCAGCAGGAAGCCTTAGCCAACAACTAACTTAGAGAAGGTAAACACGTTCCAGAGTGGCACCCAAACCGTCAGCCTGGCATGTTGGCCTTCTTTAGCCTGGGTTGCAATGTCTTTGGTCCCTATATTACAGCTTAGCACAATAATTTTTATTCATAATTATGTTCATGAATTTAATTATGTTAAGTGCTTTTCATTTTAAAAAGCAAAGAAGCATGTAGTACAAAGTACATAATTACTGTCACATGTATTTTACCTTATAGCTTACATTTTATAAAGGCTTTCATATCTTACCTGGTTTTATCCTCTCAGCACTTCTGAGAGGTAGGTAATGTTATCCTTGCATTTGAGAAAACCAAAGTTTAGTGATAGTTAAGTGATGTGAGATACACAATTAGTAAGGGGTAAAATCTAGGCCTGATCTTATATCGTCTCACTCTAGACTTTCTCCTATTATATCAGATTTCTCATAATTGCCATCCAAAGGGGTTTACAGTTCTTGAAAGACAGAGTTTTCATGTTCCTAGATTTCTATGGAACACCTCATTCATGTGTTTAAGTGTTACAGGAGGTCAGATGTAATTACTACTCTGTTTTAATTTTGAAGGGATCTAGCTTAACATATAGTGGATGAAGTGAAATGTATTTTCCCTTTTTTTGTTTAAGTTTAGAGCTTCTAATAGAGTTTCAAAGAAGAAAATTATAAGGTAAACCACACTATTGTATTTTTCAGTTTTTTTTACAACAGACTATAAAGTTCGTATTCTTGCTTTCTAATTTGAATTACCATATTTTTTCAGTCTCTGTTTTTCAATATCACAAAACAGTTGAAGAATAAAATTACATTTGACAAATACCATTCTGTATCTAATTTTGTAAAAAGGCACACTTATTACGTGTACTTTTCCAAGTTCAGAAGACTTTGAATTTAACACCTCCTACATAATTAGTTGTTGGGATAAAATATTGCTAAATCATAGGCTGCTAAGTTTACAATACATGTTGATTTAGTAAATACTGTTTCCTTATTTCAGTTTTTGTAAATGTAGTGCTTATTCAACATCCTGATTCTGAAAAAGTTCTTAACTGACTCTTTGAGATATCTTAGAATGTTTTAAAGATACGTGTAAGTGTAAGTGAAGAATTAACCTGAAAGATATTTATTTATATATATTTAATAGTTTATATATATATATATATGCAATAGTTTACTGTTTAAGAACAAATGTAATTTTCAGCAGTATTTAATATTAGGCCCCTTATTAATAAAAGTACATTGCTCTTTTTATGAATCAATTTTTTAAACATTTTTAGCTTTCTAGTAATATAAATTGAATAACAATTCATTATTTTGAAATGGGGCAAAACCGATCAGTTATATTATCCCCATTCTTTTTTTCTGTTTTGTGTATGAGAATTGCAGTTTCCTTAGGATAAGGTTTCCCTCCCCACAAAAAAGCTTTATCACATTGAAAATGGGTGGGGGGTCTTTTGCCATAGAGGCTGGTAATATTACAGGATACCTTTCAACTGGAAAATAATTATTGTGATGGAAAATTATATGGTGCTATTACTATATGTTTCGTAATCTTAAAGAAAATGAATGTAATTTGAGGTGAGAGTGTGCAGGATGCTCTTATTCTTAATGTTGAAAGGGTGTAAAATGCCACCTAATACTTTATATGGGCATTCCGAAGGTCCTTTTGATTGTAAGTGGTTATATGTAGATTAGCATTAAGCTAGTTATGTAATACAATTTAGTGTCTTGGAAAGAAAAGTAGAAAGGGTACCTGCGTTATAGTCAGAAAACTTAACCACATTGGAAAAAAGGAGTTCAGTACAATTTTTTTAACAGATCTTTTGACTGCATTACAAAACAAAGTGATCTTGATAACGGGAAAGGCACTTAGACATTAAGATAAATTTTGTGAAAAAATCTAAACATGTTGTAAACATGTCAAATGGTTGAGAACTTTGGATATAGGCTGTAAAGTTTATCCTACAGTTCCTGAGGATATTTTTGAGCAAGATTAGATCTGTATTTTAGCAGGTATACCAGTAGCTTTAAGTAAGATACCTTGGAGTGGGAGGAAAGTCGTAGCAGAGAGAATATTATCTCTTTAGTAGTTAAGCTAAGAGGGAATAAGGACTTGAGCCATTGTGCTAATATTGGTGGTAAAATGGAAGAGGGATATGAAAGAGAATATGGAAGTGGATTTAATAATGGATTCAATGTGTAGGAATTGGGGAATTGAAAATATATTTGTGATTCTGAGCTTGAGATACAAGAGGAAAATGATGTTCTTAACTAAAACAGAGAGGAGGAAGTTTTCTGGAGAAAGATTTATTGAACAGCAATTTGAATGGATGTGTCTGTGGAAGAGCCATTCAGAGATTTCCGTTTGTCAGGAGGGAGTAGATTTGAGCTAAAAGTCAGACACAGAGCACTGCTTCCTTGAGATTACCCAGCCAAGGCAAGTGGAGAGTACAGTGTTAGCTCTTTGGGCAGAAACTTGAGGAATGACTCTGCCCTAAGACATTGAAAAGGAGTGACCAGAGATAATAGGCGTCTGAGGAGGACAGTGAGGTGTTACTAAAGTCAAGGAACAGACAGCGTGGCCAACAGTTGCAGATGTTATATGGGCCAGTGTGGCTGCTGATGGAAACAGTGTTGGATCTAGCAGCTAAAAACTGTGGTGAACCTGGAGAACTAAGCAATGCAGGGTAGCAGCAGAAATTGGACAGAGTCATAAAACTTTTTACAGGACCATTCAAATATAGAAATACCTGAAGTCCTTGGAATCTGTGATTTGATTAACAGTCTTGACTGAATATGTTACAATTGAAAATAATTGGGTAAATTAACTTCACTGGTTAAAGGAATATATAAACCGACCCAGAGTGAAAATTAAACCAGTAAAGTTGGCGGAAGGCATAAAAGATGGCAGTGTGGCTTTGTGGATACCTGGGTTCTTACGTGCCTTATTAATAAATGACATTTATTTCTTCCAGTTCCTGAGGAAGACCAAAATAAGTTTTACAAGAAGTATTATATACATATGTTGAAATATTGTGATGCACATTTAGTCCTATGTAATGTTATGATGCATTGTTCCTTTTAATAAATAAAAGTTTATTTTGGAATTTTAAAAGAAACGGAGTGGATTGGTGGTTGCCAGTGGCGGTGGGGATATAGAGGTGAGGAAAGTGGGTGAAGGTGGATAAGGGGTGCAAACTTCTAGTTATGAGTTGAAAAAGTTCTGGGGATCATCATGGTAACTATAGTTACAATATTGTATTATTAAGTTGCTAAGAGACTAGATTTTTAAAATTCTCATTACACAAAAAATGGTAACTATGGAGGTGATGGATGTGTTAACTAATTTCGACAATCATTTCACAATATACTCATGTATGATAACACTGCATTGTACATCTTAAACTTCCACAGTGTTTTATGTCAATTATATCTCAGATAAAGCTGGTGGAGGGGGGTGGAAAAAGTTCATTTTCTCTTACCCTCCCCATTGCTGGGTCAACTAAGATATGTTGCAAGTAATACAGACTCTTTGGGCTGAAGTTTCTTCAGTTGTAAAAACAAGATTCTTAACTGTTGCTTTCTCTAGCCAGCTCTAGAATGTTTCTTCTATATTTTTTCTTATTTTATTTTCATTTGTCATCTAGCGGACTCCCTGAATCTGAGAAATTCTTTCTTATTTTACCAGACATATTGAAAATAACATTCATTTGGTGGCCCAATATTGTTTTGTTGACTCTTAACCCATGCACTCCAGGCAGGACAAATAGTTTAATTGAAGCTGCTGTTGTAATCTGTCACCAGTTTGCCCTGTGTTTGAGATTCAAAAAACAGCCCCTCTGCAGGCTTGCCTTAACTTCTGTCACAGTCCTTTTCAAGTTTAAAATGGGTAGAAATGCTTCACTGTTTGTTTTTGCAGAATGTGAAAGAAGTAAATCTTAAAATAATTTTCTAATTATGATCTGACTTGTCTAGAAAATCCGTGAAGGGGTGTGGGGGTGATTTAGGACATTGTTGTTTATGTCATATTTTGGCATAAAAGAATTAAAGAATTTCAGAGTCTAACTAAAAGCGTGTCAGGACATAAAAAAAAGAACCTTTATGTTAGAAGGCTGTTAGATTAGGGAATTAAAAGTATTGAGCACAAAAATGTAGAACAAAGATATAGAATAAATAATTTGTAATCAAATAATTTGTAATATAATAGACCATAAATCATTTTAAAACTTACTTAAAATAATAAAGCTGTTTTAAATAAAACTTGAAAAGGGAAAAGTGAATGTTTTGTTTTAAAATACATTTACATTTAGAACTTCATTATGATTTGATGTACATTGTTTTCAATTACTCCAAGGTACAAGAAACAAACAAAAAGTCATTTTGCCCAGTGTTTCTCAAAGGAGTGAATATCACACTTTCGTTAAAGTAAATTCCCTAGAGTATTGTTCCTTTTTTTTTTTTTTTTTTTTTTTTAATCTAGAACTAGAACTTTTTTGTGTTTCTCAATATATGTCTTTAGGCATAGAAAATCAATTTGTTGAAATACAATTCATATGAAATAAAATGCACCTATTTTGGTACATTTCAGTGCATTTTGATTGCATAGACCTATATAACCACCAAGTCAATATCCAGAACGTTTCCATCAGCCCAGAGTGTGCTCTTCTGCCCCTCCTCCTTCCCTAGGCAACCATGGATCTGCTTTGACTGTCATAATAGATTTCTTTAGTCATTACCTAATCTCTAAAAATATCTTGATACTTTATTTGGCCTTTAGTGAATCAAATTACTTGTAATTTTTAAAGTGACACAATTTATCCCTTTACCTACTCCTGAAGAGTAAACCTTGTAACACCTTACATAATTATGTTTTTAACAAAAATGATTAAGAAATCTAGTTCACCCACTTAGGGCATATTCCCAGTGAATTGCATGAATTTCATAGGACTTGAAAATAATAACTGTCATCCTGCACAAGGTGCTCATAACACCATGCCATCTGAGAAATGAAGCACCTTTTAAATTTGCCTTAAAGTAAGTAAGGAATTTTAGCTCATTAATCCCCTTTTGCTTATTAAGGTTATTTGTGTTTTGACTAGCTTTTCCTTTATTTTCCAAATTCATTTATTCTTAGTAACTAGAATAATTTAAATTACATATGTGTATGCTTGAATTATTTTCTCTGTCACAAATAAAATTAATGCTGTTGTGCTTATGTTATCTACTAATTAAAGATCAAATAGATTCTTAAACTGAATATGGAATATAAAACCTTTTCTCATTCTGTGAGGCTTTGTGAAATATTGACTATAAATCTAGCATATCTTCAATGCAATATGTAGGATAAGATAACCTGAAAATACATGTCTTTTCCCCCTGTAAATACTAGCCATTATCTTTTGACTATCTCACAATATTAAAAAATACAATTTTTAACAATTTCTAAAGGTAACCGAAATTATTTGGAGAATCATCCTTTTCAAATTATTTAAATGCAGTATTATTCAGATCTATTTATGAGGATTGAAGCAATCTAAGTATGTCTTCAGTTATTCATTCATTTACACATTTGTTAGGGTTGCTATTTAATACATTTCTAGGCACTATCGTTGATGCCATGAATATAATAGTCTTACTTGATAGGAGGAAGAAACAGATGTTTAAATACTGATATCTGCTATAATAAATGTTATGATATACACAGCATATAAATTCTAAAATGTGATTTCATACAGAAGCTTATGTATAACATAATGACCAAGAATCTAGGTTTTGTATCACTTTTGCCCTGACTTTGAATATTATCTGTGCCAATATGATCAATGTGACACAGAACTGAGTCTCAGTTTCCTTATCTACAAAAATTGAACAAGATTTTTCTTTTCTTTTACAAATATTAAATGAAATAATGAATATAAAACTGTTAGCCACAGTGTTTTATGTGGTGCCTTATTTTGATTTATTATCATCACTAGAAATTATGTACAAGATGTAGTTAAGAGAGCCATGCATATGTACAGCATAATTACATCATACAAATTATTAAAGTTTAACTTAAAAATGACAAAATTATATTTCTAGTTTCAGTATGTTTATATCTGCACCTGTTTTGTGTTTATAAATACCTATTACTGTGCATAGTCATATTCATGAAACTTGAAATGCTATATGCAAAATTTAAAGATTTTAAGAATAGTTTTGACATTTTTACATTGCCTTTGTGTCTTGACTTATGAAAACTGTTTTTCCTCTGTGTCATTAGAGAAATTAGTGCTATTTTAGGAAATTAGGGCTATTACTGAATTACAGCATGGGAGAGCAAGGTTACGCTGTAATTTTGCTTATAACTTGTGAAAGAGAAAGCCCCTCTGGACTGTTATTTTGAGAGGAAAGGACAGCCCCAGTAAGTGTGGGCTCAGATCCTGTCCACAATGGACTCAGCACCTTTACCGTAATATAACGAAATTGGTCTCCTCTACACAACTGTGTTGGCTCAATTTCAACTTTAATGTTTTCTGTCTTAGTGACCTGTTCTCTGTCCCTTCAGTCAGACTCTCTGATGCAAGTTACCACCTTAAGCCAAGTGGGGTCATCAAAATGAAAGTTCATGTCCGAGATACTTTTCCTGAATACATGAATTGACCTTGGGCCAAAAGCACCTTTTATCTTTTGTCCTTGATTATCTGGTTTTTCTTCATTTTCATCCTGATAGTCTTTACTGTCTTGTCAACTTTTTGATGCTGTTATGAGTTTTTTAAATAACATTTTACCCAGGTTTCAATGGGAAGTCTCACTACCTTTGGAAATAGAAAGTTCTCTTCCCATTCTTTCCATCCCTTCCGAGTCAGTGGAAGGATGTCTCACTTTTCATTGAGATACAACTCATTAACTTCCTTCTGAAGTTTTCCCTTGTAGCTAATCATCATCATCATCATCATCATCATCATCATACTCCCTATGTGTTCCATGGTTGTGCTGTAACTCAGTTATCCCACTGACTGTATCCCGCCTTTTCCATAATAACTTATGCCTCAGGCTGCCTCACAGCTATAAGTAAAGTCTTTAAAGACAGGTATCTATCTGTTATCCTTTTTTGTATTAGGTAGCACCAACCTTGTGTACTTTTGTATAATAGAACCTCAACACTCATGTTGGTCGTATTGCACTGGATTTTACTGAAATAGTGTAGAAGGGTTAAGAAGGGACTTGACTTCTGTTATTGTGGCCTCTCTATGTGAGTTGCAGTCCTGTTTTTCTTTTTCTGGCTTTCCTTATAAATTCAGTGATGATGTTAGGTAGCCCTTGACCCATGTGAACTGATGACAGAATTGAGCCACAGCACCTGAAGTGATTTGACCTGTGGCAGTCTTTGAACTAATGATTTGTCTACACCTGTTCTTCTAGGATATCCAGCTGTTACCTTTCAGTTTTAATAATTCAGCCAAGAGTGTAGAATGTTTTTGCTGTGGCTTTTCAGTGATCTGAAGACTTATTTTTGAGAATTTTAAAGTGTTATGGGAGAGAATATTGAGATCAGGAAAAATTAAAGTAGAGATTTAAAAACAAAATAGGAAATGTGTGTGTATAATTTTTAGTTTATTAAGTTAAAGAATACTTTTTCTTAGGAAAAAGGAAATAATCATTAAAATTATAACTAAAATCAGGCTTTAAAAAACCCTCAGCTGCCTATTTTGATGTATTTTTAGTTTGGACATGACTGCTTCATGATAGTAGTATCTTATGACTTAAAAGTATTTTAAAATGATGTAACATTATTGTACAGTCTTAGCGTTAAGCTTCTAGAAAGTCAGTGATAAGATGAGCTTCAGGTGCTGACGTACACAGTTGGAGCCATTTATTGTTACATAATAAATATAGGACGAAAAAGTTCATTGTTCAGTCATGTTTTGTTTGAGCCATGATGTTATCAGATAACTTAAGCAGATTTTAAAATCTGCTTTTAACAGTTACTTTCTGCTTCTAGAACTCCCTCAAACTGGTGGCTATCTCGATGCGCCTGACTGTTCTGTGAATACTGTCTCACGCACATACTAGCATCATGGGCCACAACAGCATCTAAAATAAATTATATCTTACAAGATTTCTGATGATTTTGTCTTGTGTTAAAATGTGTGAAGCTGTTAAAGAGTGTCAAAGTTAAATCACTCCTGATTCTGCCATATGAGTGACTAATTCCCCTGGGAGTTAAATAAGCTAACTTACCAACTTACTTAAAATTAAGTTACGTTTGTAAGTTTATAAGTTAAGTAACCTGTCTCTAAGGTCACTAAAAATCCAAGAGTTTCTTGAATTTTTTTCCTTCTTCTTTGGATAAGTTTGTAGAAAAAAAAAAAAAAAGGTGATAGTAATAATGTAATATTACGAAGATCTTTTCTAATACTCCTATTTTTTGAAGCCCAGAGAAAGAATTACAAATAGGGACCTACACATATTTAAAAATTATGAGTCATAATATATGCTGTCCTCTTATCTTGAAAAGTATACTTTCATGACAAATACACTTTCATATTGACTTGGAAAACCAGAATAAAGTGTAGGGTTCTTTGAACTTTTGGAGTTCTCAGTCAGAATCAGAAGGAGCATGACAGAGAAATCTACCATTTTCTTTTCTTCTCTCCCCCCACCCTATGTAGACTAAGCTTCCTCTGATTTGGTGGCTGCTTGAACAGTGTCTGTGTCTGGTGGCCCCAAACGAAGGGGATAGGGCTACAAGAGGGGCATAGAAGTCTCAGAGGCAGATCATCTTAGTTAACGACTTCATCAGTGTGTCAGAAGGGACAGAGACCTCTCTGAAGGGGACAGAGTGTAAATTGTTATCTATGTATATATGTGTGTGTAATTATACAATCAGTTATTATTATTTGCTATAGTTTTGTGTTATACAGTTGCCAGCAACACTGAATTAGCAAATACTGAATCATTGCTCTTAGGAGAAATAAAAGGTTAGGTTCCTTTGGGTCTCTGGTCACAACATTTTTATTAAGTGATCAGTAAATAACTTTGTTTTATGTGTATTTCTGTTTAAAGACGCTTCAATTTATATTGTTGATCCATGAACATTGAACTCAGGCCAATAGCACTGTAACTCATACTGAAGAAAGCTTATCTAAAGCATATTCTGCCCCCCCACACACACACCCACTGCCACCCTGCCCGCACCCTAGACACGTCACAGACTTTTGTGTGATGACATTAGACAGTACTCAATGAACTATGCTTAGGAGTCATTTTAAATAGCAGAATTACAGCAAAAAAAAAAACACAAAAGTGAGAAAATGGTGACAATAAACTGTGAAATAGGTACTGAGAATGTGAGAACTGAAGCATGAAGTCTTCTACTTCAGTTGGAAGTATGAATGACAGGAGACTCAAATCTTTCAGTCTGGCATGTCCAAAAATGATTTCAAAAGTATCACAGTGGGGTTTAGAACTAAATTTTAGCAAGTAGGTGAATTTGCAAAGAATCCATGAATAGTGAAGATCTGCTGTGTTTCTATTAGAAGGTTTACTATGGCCCTTCTTTTCTGCCACATCCCATTAAAAAAATAACTATTAAAAATATATTCACTTACATTATGTCAATTGATTTTTATAAAACACAGCGAAATATATGATAGATCATTCATTGACTAAGTATTGAATGTCATGTATGTGCCGCAGCTGTGCCAGGTGCTGCAGGTACGTTAGTGACTATGGGATAAACGAAGATTCTCACCCTCATGAATAGTTTATAGTTTAGTGAGTGTTCTTTCTTTTTTCAGGGGAGGAATTTTTGTACAGTGGGATAACTTTTCTAGGGTCACATGATTAGCAGCAAAGCCGGATAAGAACTCCTTTTGTTCATACCATATCATCAGTTCTGCTCCAGTTCTGTCTTCGATTGTTTGTTAGCTTTCGCCGCTCCATACTGTAATGTCTTCCAAAAAAATACTCCCTGAGCCTTGGTCATTCTGGTTGTCACTCCTCTTCCTTCCCATCCATTTGCTTTTCAAACCTCTCTCTCACATCACTGCCATTCTTCTTTTCCAAACAGTCCCTGCTGACATGGCCAGTGTCCCCTTCTTACCACATTCAGTGAATTTCTTTGCTTCTGTCACAAGTCTTTCTTTAAATTCCTTCCTCCCTGGGCTTCTATATGGCCCGTTTTCCAGATATCTCATGGCTCACTGTTCTATGTTCTTTTCTAGCATCTTTTTCTCAGTGTGCTGTAAATGTTAGTATTTTGTTTTTCACATATCCCCAGATCAGGAACTCTTGTTAATCTGACGCCCAAATGCTTTTCTGGTCAGTCCCCAATTGTATGCAAATTTTTGGGTGAGATTTTTGGAGGAGTTTATAATTCAAAATGATTGAAAAGAACTGCTTTCCATTCCTATGACTTTATCAGCTTCATACATAACTCCAAATCACCTCCTTTCTCCTGCTCATCCTTCAAAACCCAGTTATCCTTTATTAAGGAAGCTTTCCCTGATTTATTCTAAGTTTCTTGCTGTCATCTTTTTTTAGCACCTCATCCTTCCATTGTATTTAATTAATTGTTTGCTTGTCTCTTCTTCCCCACCAGACTGTGAGTCCCTCCAGGGCAGGGGTCTGTTTTCATAATCATAGAGTCTTCATTGGCTAACACTGTGCCTGACTTGTAATAAGGTAGTTAGCTAGCATATTTTGAACATTTAGGCTACCAGTTTTGTACATGGATTATATTTTCTCTGTGAGTCAGAAAACCCTAGAAAAAATATTTAAAAAAATAATGCTTCAGTTGTTGACTGCTTCTTTAGGCAATCCTTTACTAAGCATTAGGTGGCAGCAGCGTGTTGTGCTTGACTTTACCTTTGTAATTTTTTTTCCCAGCTGTCATACTCTTAATGTAGTGTCAAAGTGTGAAGGACACAGTTGTAGTACTTTTATACCTAACTTGTTGTAACATCATCTTGTTTTAAACTAGTAGGCATCTTCCTGAAAATGAAAGAAAACAAAACAACCAGACACACAGCGTGTCAGTCAGTATGTATCACTCTACTGCCTACCTAAACAGTATTGGATTCATTAGAGAATTACTACTGCTCCATCTTAACAGCTCTTCCTCACCAACTGTTTAAACGGCTGCTTCATAATAACAGTGATTTACAATAAGGAAAACCAAAATTATCTCAGAGGATATGTGTTTTCTCAGCATCCTAAGAAGCTCACTTAGGCCTTTATCTCAGAAATAGTGTATTAAGTTCATTGAATTTAACTATAGCTATTAAATGGTTTGTTTCACTTTTTGTTTCTTCTCTTCTTTGTGTGTGTGTGTGTGTGTGTGTGTGTGTGTGTGTGTATGTGTGTGTGTTCAACAGTTACTGTCAGTTACTGATGTCACATTTCTTGTTTATTGAATTTCATTTTAGGTGCAATTCTCTCATCGTGAGATAGAATAAGAATTACCACTGCCTCTTAGCATTTAATCCTCCCGCGAAGACACTTACATGTGAAAATGCTGATGCTTTTAGTATACGTTTCATTCCCGTTGTATTTTCCTATAGCGTATCAAGTTAAATAAATAGATGTTATAAATTAATAGAACTTCTATTTTATTTGAGGGGAAATTTGTATACATAAGGTCCATGGGAGCATTTCTGCAAATAAAAGAAATTGGTAACTTTACGAAGACACAGTGTTAGTACTGATTCAAACATGAGATTGGTAAAATAAATCTTAACATTGTCTTTCTCAAATCTTCTGTACTTTCTTTTCTACCTTGAGGGTAAAGCCCTTGAGGGAACTCAAGGCCGGTGTGCTAGGATCATTACTGTGGCAGGATGATCAGTTAATAAAAGGAGAACATGACAGTGTTGACAGAGCACACTACCTAATTAGTACCCGATGGCCTTGATGGCCACAGAGCAGAACTCAGAGTAGCTGCAGCAGAGTGGCTCCATAGGAGCTGTAGGTCCTATCGCCACTTTTATTTAGCAGGATGACTTTAGTTTGGCATCATTTTAAGTCCTCATTTATATAAAAAAACATGCTTTCTCTGAGGGTAAGTGAAGTTAGTCGGTACACTGCTGCTAATTATCATTGGGGGGGTATTAGCCACAGAGTGTTGTTCTTGACATTCTCTGTGTAGTACCTATTGAGTATGTCATTGAAACGTTAATTTGATATGTTTTTGGGCGGGTAAGTTAGGGGATAGAGAGTCTAGCTTTACATGTAAATTGGATATAATATAACCCATTGCACCAGATTTTAAGGTTTTTTTCTTATCTTCTGTATAAAGTAGAGATTGTGTTATCCTTGCATGTAGTCATCAAAGAAAAGGCATAATTAGCAAAAGTAATTGGTGCAAAATGGTATTTTAGTGTTAGTAAATTCGTAGTTTAAAGTAGACATAGAATTTGGTCTTAGTTTTGAAAAGATTTTGCCATAAATTAGATTACTGGGTCAGGTATCATTCTACCTCTAATTTCTTTGAATCCAACTCCTACAACCTTTCTCATAGTTCTTTGTTTGAAAAACATCCATAGCTACCATAAATATTCCATGGACTTGTTTTTCTTCAACGTTTTTCAGTTTCTTTCTTCCCTTTTTTGCTTATCCTTCCTTTTCCTCTCCTTATTCCTCCTCCATGTCTCCTGTTCTTCCTCCCCTTTTTCTTTTGTCTCCCCTTTTCTGCTATTTGCCACTCTTCTCTTTTTCTTCCTTCTCCCATCCTCCTGTCCTCTTCCTTCCCTTTCCTTTTTTGTCTCCTCTTTTATCTCTTTCTCTTGGAGTTACCAGTAATCTCAGAGTGGGTCTCTTAGTGTAATTTCATGTAAGTGATGTAAGTGATATTTAGCAAAACTTTAAAAAAAATAACTATGCTAAGAAATCTAAAAGATTTCTTAAAAAATATTTGTGATGTTTCAAATGCTTTTTTGGAAACTATAGGTCTCCCTCTGTCACTCCCCCACTGTCAAGCATTCCTATTTGGTATGATTTGGTAGGTTATTTTGGGGGGCCTGGGAGAACTCAAATAGGAACATTCTACTTTTATAGAGTAGGGAAAGCCTATGTGGAAGCAATCTGCATTGTAGATTGTTGGTACAAACATTAGCAATCCTGGTAGACCAAAGAAATGCATATTTCTTCATACTATTCTGACAATGTGGTTGCCACATAATCACACAGAGGCCTTATTTTAAAGACTCATTCTGGGGACCCATGGGTCTTTGTTTTATGTAGGATTTTTATTACAAATAAATTCATAGGACCTTTCATAATGGATTATGTAGGAAAGTCTGTTGTTATGTTTGAAGCCAAATATTGATCTCTGGGCAAGCATATTGTTTTTGTCTATATTATACTCTTTCATCTTCTCACCTGTGCCCCAATATTTCTGAAGGAATTGAATAAGGTTAATTTTTATACTTAAGAATAACAATGTACTTTATAATTGATTTAGATGTGTATAAATACATGTGCACGTGTGTGTGCATGTATGTCTCTTCATTCCTGTCCACGACAGGCACATTCACAGAGGCAGAAGGTAGGTTAGCCAGGGGTTGGAGGCGAAAGGTGATAGAAAATGACTAGTAAAGACTATAGGAATTTAACAGGGTTAGGGGTGAGGCAGGTGATGAACATGTTCTGAATTAGATAGTGGTGCTGGTCACACAGCTCTGTAAATATATTTAAACTACTGTACTGTACACTTTACAAGGGTGAATCTTATAGCATGTGCATTATAGCTCAATAAAGCCCTTCTTTTTTAAGGTCAGGTCATAATTAAAAGTTTGATGGATTGGAAGAAAATTAAAAAGGCAAGTTTGTATCTGAAAACCAATCATTTCTGAAAAGGAGAATAACTATATTAACTCTGATTCTTAATCATTTTTCTTAAGTGAACTATAAGATTGTGGGCCCTGCTTTGTAGGATCACTTGTGTCTTCATCACACAAATTCTTACTATGTGACCTTAAAAGCAGTGCTTTAAACTATTATTTGTTTGAATTACATTATTTGCTATTTTGTCTTTCATTTTATTCAAATATAAAAACATTTTTGTTTTTGTATTTAAAAGGCATAGAAATAGAAATATATACTTTTCGAGCAGTGGAGATAGCAATAAACTTAGAGAAAATCTATTTAGGAAAAGGACTGCCCATCTTTGTCCTTTAAAAACTACTTTATTTTTTTAAAATACATCACTTTAGGAATTTCAGATTTTCCAAAATGATACAAGTTTAAGTTTCAATATGAAGAATATGCCATCTGTTCTGATTGACGATCCAGACAGTCTTTCTCACTCTACCCTCTCCTGCTCCTGCTGTCGTACATTTGGGAGGATAATAACCCTTGCCATTTATAGAGAGTAGAACCAAGAAGACAAGTATAGTAGGAAGAGCTTCCTGCATTTGAAGACTGTAAGACAAGGCAAGTCTGTATCTTTTCCTGTCCCTATCTACTTTCTTCCCTGATAGATCCTTCTGTAGAAAATTATTATGGAAGTTGATTGGCAGGGGGAAGCTGCCATAGTTCTTTGGCTAAGAGAGACTCCATTATCTACAGTCTTCCTTCTAGGAACCTCAAGGACCCAGTAGTGGGGACTACTCATATCCATAGTCTCTCCTAGCAGCCACATTTGATGCTTGTTTTCTGGTGGGTCTTGGCAGTGGTCACCCAGCAAACTGGACCTGACAGGCAGAAGTAAATACAGGCTTCTCAGCTCTCTTGTAATGTGGGAGGAAAGTGAAGCCTCAGAATGAGCCCAGTTTCTGAAGCGATCAGAACTCTGACCAGTTGTCTTGGCTGGGGAGTGCTGCTCTGCAAGACCTCTTGGAATCTGAGACATGTTTTGGATGAGTTTTGAGGGGAAACTGGAGAAGACCATGAGAAGCAACTGTGTTCAAGATGTAGATGAGAAAAGAGACGGGTCCTTCAGAAGAGTTGATGAGCGTTACTTGTGATGATTATCAGTATTTAAAGAATAAGAGCAAAGAGAGTTATTTGAAATTAACTTTAATTAATGAACTATTGCTTTTTTCTTTGTCTTACTTTCAGAGGAGAAAATACTAGAGATGTGATGAGCACTTTTGGAAAGAAGGTCCTTGGTTTTTTTTAAATTACCAAAGATTTTCATAAAATAGTTTAGTGTACACCCAATATTTAATACTTAGGTAAATCAAAAGCCCTTCAACATCAGAAAAACGTTGGGGGAATACTTTTCTAGTTGTCAGATATTGCAGTTTGATTTACTAATGCTTTATTATGTAATTCTCTCACATTGACTTTTTCAATCTTGTGTTATTTCATTATTCTCTTGCCTTGACCTTCACAATCTTATTTCACAATAAATGTCCAAATAAATGAGCTTTAATATCTTTAGAGGTAATGACTACCTCAAATGTCATGATAACCAGACCCACATAAGAATAAGAATTCTAAAAATAACCCACAATAAACTTTATTCCGTGTTTGTATATGTGCTACATTTTGAAGTTCCTCAGTGTTATTACAATCTTGTTGGAATGTGTCTTTACTAAGATATCATAGAAAATTCAGTGTGATATTGGAGCGTGGCAAGACAGTACTTGAATTGGGTCTCTGTCTCCAGGTTCCATTGGTAAAACAATAAAATACAATAAACTGAGATACTATAAAGATCTGCTGGTATTATGACACTCCCTTCTTGGTAGAACACACTTGATATTGGAAACAGTAATACTTTCCTTTCTGGGAAACTCAGAGTGGGGTGTAGAGAAAGGGACATTTGAGGGTGTTTTTAAGGATTCACCTTTTCCGTGTTTAAGTCTCATAGCTGCATTGTTTTTTCAAGTATACTCTTCAGAGTGTATTTATCTTCGTAAGTATTTATTTACTCTTTATATCATTCCTCAGTTTGGAAACTATATGGAAGCTTTTAGACTGAAGCATATGTCCTATCATATCTGTTCACAGTATCAGCTGAATAAAATGAAATAGTGAATACTTCTTTACAGAAACGAATAAAAGAGAAAAAGATACAACATCTCAGATTAAGCCTAAAATTGGCCCCTGGCCCCATCCAGTACTACTAAAATTAGGAACCTTCAGATTTTGGACTTAAGGGCAAAATGCTACATATATCCCTTAGACAAGTGTTTATAAAGAATACTTGTAAAAAAATGCACTGTGCTAAGAATCTCTACAGAAATACAGATGTAGTTAATTCATTGCCTTTTGGGGAAAGACTGACTTCACAAGTAACTATAAATTCCTTGAAAACTGAGGATGACTGAAGGAGTTCAAATAACATACATGTATGCACATGTTTGCATGCACATGTATGCATGCACACATACAATAGTATTGAAAGTCTTTGGGAATTTTTATTTAATCAAATTTGCCCAGTGTCCTTTTCATAGTTAATTATTACTTCTATTTGCAGTCAGTATTTTATAAGTCAAAACAGTATGTACTAAAGGATTAGTGCATCATCTTTCTTTTTAATCAATTTACAATATAAGTAGTATTTTACTAGTAAAGCAATATTTCCTTTTAAAAAGCAATAAAAGGCATTAAAGTAGACAAACCTCTGTTTAGGTGATCTAAGAATAGTACCTTATTGTATAATGAGCAGTTTCCCATAGAACTGTTTTCAGCATTTCCTTGAAAGAAATTCCATTTCATTTCTACTTTATATGTTGCTCAGCCAATAAAAAAGGTCATTTGGAGCTAATG
The DNA here is from genome assembly GCA_004363575.1 of Solenodon paradoxus. NCBI lineage: Eukaryota > Metazoa > Chordata > Mammalia > Eulipotyphla > Solenodontidae > Solenodon > Solenodon paradoxus. The sequence goes on from RJWH01000911.1 coordinate 222,692, forward strand.
AATATATACATTTTCACTAAAGCCTTTCAAAGATGCTACAATTTTTACAATGTATCATATTTCATTCTTTTCGCAACTTTGACACATTTTTACTTTTTTCTCTTCCAATAGAAAACACTAATTTGTCTCTGTGTTAAACCTGTTAGTGAGCACCATTGCCGTGTTCAAAAGTGGAAGCCAGATACAAATTATGTCCCCTCTTTAAAAAAACATCAACAGATTAAAATGCCTCTAGAATATTGTTCAGATTTCATCAGCTTCTTGATCAGTGAAGTTAGGTTGGCACATGTGCAAACAATGAAATAAAGATGTTGGCATTTATGATTAGTGAACAAAAGGTATCAATATCAAAACATTTCTGACTTAGAACATATCATTTTCATTGTGATGTTATAGGTTAACAACTGATAAGTGTCGCTCATTCACCACATATATGTGCTAAACACACACACAGGGATGCATTTTGTCAATGAGGAATGTTTAGGAAGCCCCAGTTCTCTCTTAATTTTATGTTGTAAGCAGTAGTGGTTAACAGTGTGCTTCTATGACTTTGACATGCATTGTAATTGTCTAGAGTTTGGTGGAACACAGATTCTGAGGGCCTTCCTTTGTAGGGTTGGTGTGGAGCCATCTTCTAACAAGCTCTTGGTAATTCTGATGTTGTAAATCTGAGGACCACAGTTAAGAGTAGTGATGGACTGACACATTGTTACAGTCACTCCAAAATGAGTAATTTAGAAAGCACTTGAGCTTATTATATAAAAAAAAATCTAAAATCACGATAAAATAATATTGGACAAATCCATTGCTATAAAATCTCAGCTAGTCAGAAATAAGAATTTATAGTTAAAACTTTAGTTATGATTAGATAATTAGTCCATTAGGAAATAGATAACACATACCACTCTTGATAAAATACTTCATTTTTTTTATACTCTTCGTAGTGTCATGAATGGTCATTTTGTGTCAAGACAGTTTCTTAAATCTTTTGTGTTCACATTTCTCATCCTCAATAAATGGTATGGGAATTTAAAGAATGTAAGAATTTGAAGAATTGATAAACTTCCTCAACATAAAGTTTTGAGTGTCAAGTCATTTGAGGAGAGTGAAATAGCAGTTTGATAAAACTTTTCAGATAGACTCCTTTGGATGATTACAATAAATAATCATAGCACCAAACACTGTCATTCATTGTTTTTAGCTTTGTGACATGTATATGATATTTAAGGTTTGAATATACTTCTTTCTCTAACACTAAACTTACTTACATATTTAAAAAATTTTGAAGGTTGCATATGTACTTAAAGTAAAAAATTATATTTCTATAGAGATCTATTCATTAATTCATTAGTCTTCATTAATTGTCTATGTTTTTAGACATCTCCGTTTTATTGGACAAAATTTCACCTTTTTCCTTTACATCTTAGGAAGTTTTGCTAGGTTCTTTTTAAAATAATTTAGACAAGTCTGATATTTTCTGTTGAGAAATGGTCAATATTCAATGCATAATCTTAGGTGCTCAGTTTGGTGAGCTTTGATACTATGTAACTCACTACCCCAAATAAGATACAGCACATTTTCATTCTTCCAGAAAATTCCCTTTCTACCACCTATCCCCAATCAACTTTTGATTTCTATTACTATGAATTGATTTTGCCTTAATTTGTATTTCATCAGTGTAATTTATACCCCTGTTCTTGCTTCTTTTGCTCAAGATATTTTAGACATTTATCTATGTTATTGAATGTCATTTTTGTTTTTGTTTTTTTTATTGTTCAATAGTATTCCCTTGAGGGGACATACTGTAATTTATTTGCTCATTTTCCTGTTGATATTTGTGGTTCCAGTTTTTGGCAATAAGTGAATAAGATGGTTATAGTACCGTCTTGTTAAAACTATTGTGACCCTAATGTTTTTGTTTTATTCTTCTTCGATAAATATCCAAAAGTGTAACTACATGACTTAGAGTAGATATATTGTGTATCTGCATAAGAAATTGTTAAATAGTTTCCAGCCATCAACATGAGAATCAATAGTTATTCCATCTTCTCACCAATATTTGGTGTTACCAACCTTTTATTTTAGGGTTTTAGTAGTATCTCGTGATACGGAATGAAATGAAAGGGTTTGAATGCAGGTATGTGTACACATTGTTCATTCCTCTGTCTTCTTTGATAAAGGTTAAAGAAGATGGGGTACACCATGGAATACCACCCAGCTATAAAAAATGATGAAATTCTGCAGTGTAACAACTTGGATGGACCCAGAGGGAATTAAGAGATAAGTCAGGAGACAGGCAAACATCTTATGTACTCATTCTTATGTGCTACACAGAGAAGCCAAACAAATGAACCAAATCAAAGACAAATAGATGTTTAGTCTATCAAATCGTATTTGTGGTTACCAGAAGGAAAGGAGGAGTGGAGCAGGGAAACTGGGGAAAATGGGCCCATTATATGGTGACGGGCAGAATTGGACTGTTGGTGCAGATGTTGATTTACAATGATGCACACCTTAAAGCTGTATGATGTAATGTTCCTTCATTAAATTTAAAAGATAGGGAAAGGGAGGGAGGGAAAAGACAAGGTTCAAGTTGTTTTCCTATTGATTTTTAATAAGTATGTCGTTTTATCATCAGTTCAAAGGATTTGTTTTTGTATATCCTGTATACAAGTCCTTTGTCAGATATATTTTTAGCCACTTTTCTCCAGGCTGTGGCTTGTCTGTTTATTTATTTTTTTAAAGGAAAGCCACAGGCAGGAATGAAGGCCAGTAGTAGGCAGGAAAAGAGAGGAAGAAGTATTTTGCTTTGCTTTAGTTGTACATCTTAGTTGGTCTCCCCGACCTGGGACATCCCAGGGGCCTTGGGATGTATGTGAACTGTGCTTCAACTAGATAGAGGCAGTTGACCAAACCACACTCCACTAGGGTGCATCAGTCTGTTTAGTTTCTTAAAGGCGTCTTTGATGAGCAGAAAGTTTTAAAATTTGATGTTCAGTTTAGCGATTTTGTGTCCTACAGTTTTATGCTTTGTTTTTTTTCCTGTTAAAGCAATTTATGCCTACCTCAAGGGTCAAGATTTTCTCGTGTTTCCGATTACAAACTGTATGGTTTTGTATTTTAAGTATGTGTCTATGGTTCATATTAAATTTTACTCTATTGGATGGCATTGAAGTGGAGGCTGATTTTTTTTTTCCCCACGTGGACATCCAGTTGTTTCAACTCTTCCCATTGTATTGCATTGGCATCTTCAATGAAGATCATATACATGCATGCATACATATATGGCCTATTTCTAGACTTTTATTTGGTTCTAACATCTATATGTATAAATATTTATATCAGTACTAGAGTTTGGTATCTGTAGCTTTATAATCTTGAAATTGAGTAATGCAAGTCCAGCTTTTTCTTCTGCAGGATCCTTTTGTCTGTCTAGATCTCATATATTTCTATGTTTTATAATTATCTTATCTAACTCAAAGTAACCCCCTAGGCTATTGATAAAAGTTGCCTTAAATTTATCTGTCAGTTTAGAGAAAATGGACATGATTCTCCCATTTATGAACTATTTCTTTACATTTGTTCAGATCTTCTTTGATTTTTCTTGGTGTATTTTGTGGTTTTAATGTAGAAGTCTTCCACAGCATATCAACCCTTTGGTTTATTCCAAAGTACTGTTTTTTCCTTGATGCTATTGCAGACAGTATTTCTTAAAATACAGTTTTCCAGTGGTTTGTTGCAAGACTTGCTCTCTTGATTTTTCAATCTGTTGCTTCCAAGTGACTAAGTTCTTCCAACTCCAGTAAAGTGCATTTCAATTTAACAATGAAAGAAAATAAAAATTATTTAAAATGACTTTACAACATTGATTTTAATACAAAACTATTCTATTAATTAATTTCTCTATTTGGTGAATGTTTTCCTCAGATCTCTTTGTTGTTTGTATGATTTAATTGACTTTTTTTAACATAAGTAAATCCGTGCTATCTTTTTGGCTGCTCCTAGAAACCTCAGTTATGTCATTCCTTTCTCCTTTTTTTTCCCCCTATATTCTCTCTTCTCTTTTTATCTGTCACTTCTTCTGGAAAAAAATAAAAGCTCATTATTTTATTTGCTTTTTGGCACTCTCTAAGATGAGTAAAATCAGCTCATCTAAATTTAGAGACATTTCACTTAAGTAATCTGGGATTCATTAAGTAATTTGGTTCCTCAATTAAATAATGAGTCCCTGGAGCACAGGATGCTTAAGATTTTATATATCTTCATTTGATTAGTGAGTGAATGAAGTAGGAATATTTTTGTTAAGGATGGGAAGGTTGACTAGTGTGGATTAAAGAAAATAAAGGCAAAGAATAAAGTTATTAGACCCGACAACAAAAGGGAAATGACTGTGGCCTTTTAGAGTGATAGTGAATGCCTCACTGAGCCTGCCTGCCACAAGAGGGCTCAGATATAGACGTAATAGGGGAAAAATTAACATTCACTTTGAGATTTAAAAGTCTTAAAATTTTGTATTAGGTACTTGATTTCCCATGGGTAATTAAGAATATTTGCATATTCTAGAGTTAAGAATATGGGTAATAGTACCATTTTATGAATAGACATTATAATTGAAAAATTTTAAAATATTGTTAATGTCTGTCATAGTCCATTTTTAAACACTAACATATTTTATTAATATATTGATATATATTAAACATTTTAAATATAAAGACCATTTATATGTATCTTGTGGCTACCAAAATAAACTACCACAAACTTGGTTATTTAAAACAACAGAAATTTACTTTTTCTTAATATTGGAAGCTAGGGGTCCAAAGTTAGCATAACTGGACTGAAACCAAAGTATCATCAGGGCCAACCTTCCTCTATAGGCTCTAGGTGGGAGTTCATTCCTTGTCTTTTCCAGCTCTGGTGGCTGCCAGCATTCCTCAGCATTCCTTGGCTGGTGGCCTCATCACTTCAGTCCTTCTGGTCAGTTATTTTAAATCTGTTTCTAGATAGTCTTCTTATCTTTGTGTGAAAATCTGTCTCCTTTTTATAAAAATTCTTGAAGTGAATTTAGGGCCCACCTGGATAATGCAGGAAAGTCTCCCTGTTTCAAGACCTTGCCCACAAAGACCCCAGGGACTTACAGGTACCAGGGATTTAGACCTGATTGATACTGCAGGAAATCAATTCTAGCATACCACAGAACATATTATCCTTTTTAGACCTGAATTTTCTTCTGGAAGTTCCTGCCAAAGTAGACTGGGCTGAGATTTTTAGCATCCTAAATAGCATACTTCTTTTCTTGCTGTTTTTGACATTTTTAATAGAACTTTGTATTATAGACTACAATTTTTATTTTTAAACATAATCAGCAGTGTGGAGAAGTTCAACATGAAAGTGAATCCACACTGTCAAAGTCACTAGTCTACATTATTATTAGACACTTTCTGAATTCTTGGATTGAGAATTGAAGTCATTTGACTATCATGTTACTTGCTACAATTTACTGGGTAACTTTGGCGTTAGTAACTTGGGTGATAAATGACATGGTATTTGTAACTTTTTATACCCTTTAAATATATGGAAACCTGTCAATGATAGAATGTAAACAGTTATATAAGTTGTTGAGTATGTGAGCTAACCATTAATGTCATGAAATATCAATACAGCAATTTATTTATTAAAACTCTGGAAAGTATAAAAAATAAAGGGTCCTATTCAACCAATTTAAAGAGAATGCCTAGGATTACTTTAAAAATATGATCTGTAATGTTTTGGTAAGCACTTCAGAGTAATTATTGATTGAAAATTCTAGATGAATACTATCAAGTGGTTCCTATTTACCTGAGTGAAAACAATCACATATCTGACATCTGCTATTGTTGCCCCCAGCATACATAAGTGAAATGTCTCTAAATTTAGATGAACTGACTTTACTCATTTCTTAGGGACTGCCAAAAAGCAAATAAAATATTGAGCCTTTTTTTTTTTTTTTCGGAAGAACTGATAAAAAGAGAAGGGAGAATATAGGGGGCGAAAAAGGCAGAACGGAATAATGTGAGGTTCCCAGGAAGCCACATTTAAATTAGCATTTGATAATTGATGCTTATGCCATACAGCACTGGCATAAAACTTTCTGGTTTTGACCAGTAGTATAAAGAAATTGCAACATATTAAAAGCATTCTTAAAAATTTTTTAGACCTAGAAAACATCTGTAAGAAAGATTCAATTCACTAATGAACTTATATTCAAATGTTCCATTGAGTTCTTTAAAGTTATTTCTTGACTTCTGCCTGAAAGTAACAATTTTGTAATAAAATTTAAGTCTGGGAATAATCTTCACAGCTGAACCAGAAGATGAAAGATATTTTATTTTAAATTAGGATTTCATAATCTACTTTCATTTTGTAAAAAAAGAAGCCATGTATAATGATTTTTACAGTTCAGTACATTATATAAAGAAAACTCCATACTTTGCATAGTTTGTGCTCTTCTTGTCATGTCCTGCTTGTCTGTGTGCACCTATTTCTGTTTGTGTTAGTCATCCTCTCTAGGTAAATTGTCCATGAGACCAGTGATTCCATTAGCAAATTATCCAGAAAATGCTGTCTTTGCACGTTGTGACAGATCATGTCACTGGTGGATTTATAGCTACTCCAGTGGTCTAATTAACCTGGCAGTTGTCTCCTGTGCCCAACACTGTTGTCTCGTTGCCTTGGCATCTTGGTTTTCATCTTCTGATTACCTTCTCTGTTAACTAAAGCTCAGATTTACATTTTTTAACCTACCCCCACTCAACCCCCCCCCCCGATTCATCACCCCTCCTATTTTTGATTGGCAGTATCATCCAGATAAACAAAGTGCAGATGTGCCAGCAGGAACGGTGGAGGAATGTATACAGAAGTTCATCGAAATTGATCAGGCATGGAAAATTCTAGGGAATGAAGAGACAAAAAAAGAGTATGACCTGCAGCGGCAAGGTAGGTACCTGCAAAGAGCCATAGCACATTGGCAACTCTTTGAAGCACAGTCTGCAGCCATTCCTGGGGACCATTTTCCAGCATTTGCACCAAGTTATTGTTGCCTTCTTTACTCCTCCCCTTCATCATTGTTTTTAATTATGCCCTATTCTTAGTAGTGATTATTGTGTATCCAGTGAGAAGTTAACAAAACTACTAGGATGTGCCTTCTTGTGAAGCTGTGAAAGCTCCTTTTTCTAACTAATGAAAAATGTTTAATTACACATTCCTAATTCATATGTTTTATGTGTTAAAAAAACTTTTTATTAAGTTTAATGAAGTAGTGATGAAATTTTTAATTATAGTTTTTTTAATACTGCATACTACATAAATGACAATCTAAAGTAAGATTGTGATGAATAACTCAGAAAGCCTTCTCTTCGCTGTCTTTGACCTTGTTTTAGGCTAGGTTTCATGATAATCTCCTGAATAAATCTATTCCTTATGAAATTACCATTGATGATATTTTAGCAATGCACACTTCCCGGCAGTTTTAAAAGTCACTTCTTTTATGCATTTTACAAAAGTAGCTTTTAAAACAGTGACAAGCTCTTGTTAAAAAGAAAGGGAGAAATGTAGGTCAGGTTTGTCACACATGGACTGCAGTTACATGAAGTGAGAGGCTGTCTTTCAGCACTGGCCTTGGGATAGGAGTTCTTCAACCTTCTTTTCAAACTTTCAGTATGCACCCTACACGCTAATAAGGAGAGTCAATAATCAGTTATGGCCTGTGGGGAAAACACTCAGTTGCACTCTGCAACAAAGAGTGTGCCAAGCTGAGCATTGACTCCTATGCGTTGATAAAAGCTTGTTCCCTCAGTAGTTGATTATTGAATCCTTTCCATGATCTGTACCGGCATCATTATCAAACCTCACAAAATGATTTTTAAGGTTATGAACATCTGATTTCAGAAATGAGGTTTTATTTCTAAATCACAGCATTATAGGATAAAACCAATGATATATATATAGAGAGAATATCTTTATTTTCAGAGGGAGTTGCGCTGATTAAGTATTAAAGAGCATTATGTGTGATACCTTTGTATGAAAAGTCGTTATGAACTAGTTGTTTATATGCTGGTTTATTTGTTTTTAAAGTGACTTATTCAGAACACAAATCAATGCTAAATGGCCTTTCTATTTAAGACTGATGAGCTTACTTTTTTAAAATGTCAGGAAACTGATGGAGTGCACTGAATTTGGATTAGTTTTAAATATGGCTTGAATGCTGGATCAAATGTTGTATTTCTCTTGTAATTATAATTTGTACTTCTGGCAAAAGAATACAGCGTTGCTTTTATTTGAATATAAATTCTATCAATACATACTTTTTTTTAAACTTTGTTTCACATATAATTTCTGTGAAAGTATTGAAACCAAAACACGTGAGTATGTTATGTGTGAGAAGTTATCTATGTTCCTAAAGCAATCAAGATTTACTGAACATGATTATTATGGTGCTTTTGCACATCTTTACCAGTTTTATTCTGTGGGAGCCAGTTTGGTTATGATAAGGGTAAGTCACATGAAACTGCATGTGAAGGAGTACAGGGTATGACTTGCACTGTTGCTCTGCATTTTTGTCACTCCACAGCCTGTGAACTATTAAGAACCTATCAGTGAAATTGACTAAGAAGCCTGCCTCTAAAGAGAATAGAAGTGTAGAGCAAGATCAGAAATTAAAAACAATACTTTCTTGCTAGGGTGTAAGGTGGGGTAGACCAGAAATGGAGAGGACTAGGAAACATGCTTAAAAATTAAAAGTAGGGCGGAAAGAGGGGAAAAGATTGGGTAAAAGGACTCTGGAACTCAGTGGGGGGTGGGGGGAGATTGTGGTGTGATGTATAGATTGAGATACATTGCAAAAAATTTCATGAAGGTTGGTTCAATAGATGTTGGAAGAACAGATAATCAACATCTTCAGGCCTTTCCCATTGCCTTTGAGAAGTCTTTAGGCATGTAGGTTTCATCTGAGCTTTGAGTCTTTGATTTTAAATGGAAGCAACTGTTGTCAGCTCTATTGCAGGAGACTATCAGGTCATTGATCATGTCACAACAAAGTTTAGAAAAACCAAATATACAGTGAAAATGGGACTTGATTCATGATCCAAATAAATCAGTCTTCTTTCTGCTTAAAATTTCTGTAATGTCAGTTTGCCTTTCTGGTTTTTCAGGCAAGTGATTACTCACTTTAGCTATATAATAGAAGGACAGAAAAGATACAACTTTTCTTGACATTTCAGTATCTTAAGCTCTATGTACTAAATACTGCCTTCTTTACCAGAGGCTTCAAGTAGAGAGATGCTTTGTTATAATTTTAAATTGATATAGTCATTTTTATAGTTCTATATATAGTCATCTTTTCTTCTTGACCCACCTTCATTCAATAAGTGACTCCTCAAAAGTAGAAAATGAACTTGAACTTCTAACAGTGAGCATTTATTTGGTAGAAGGAAAAACTTTGAGGCTGACAATTTGTTAAAGACCAGTATAAATTACTGAGAGAATTTGTTATAAATAGTCAAAGCACTTTTTTCCAACATCACTCCCTGGAAACATGGAAGTGTTTTTATTTTACAGAACTGTCTTTTTTGTGGTAATAATTCATTGTAGAACTTTCTTTTCACAGGTTGGGCTTAAATATATTTGTTACCTGGCCTCCATTCATTTGCAGTATATAAAATAAATTTCAGCTCTGTAATACTTGGGTGGGAAGGAGAGGTTTTATTGACTGATGTTGAAAACTTTCTTATACTCTACAGCTTAAGGTTGGTGCTGATTACCAGAACGGCCTCAGTATTACCCACAAAAATTTATTTCTCTGAAAGATCATTTGAAGGAGCCCTTGGTAATCCATATTTCTTTGCTTCACAAAGGAGTTATCAAATAAGTTCGTTTTAAATAAAGAAAAAGTCTGGAACAGATAACCTGAAGTAAAGTGTATATTTTTTTCCTCCCTCATTTCCACTTCAGTATTCATGGTTGACATTTTAGGGCCATGTTGCCCAGCCTGAATAAAAGCAAATCTAGAAAAGGATGAGTAATATTTAGTTCCCAGATATTATACATTTTGAAAGCAATGTTAACTAGTGAATTTCATCAATTAGTTCCAGTTGGCATATTTACCTTATTGTGTCTAAGGCGTTCCCCATGTTCCCTGGGAAGACATGTAGCGATTCATGGTGAAGCTTTACAATTCAGACCGCCAGAGGAGCACTCGGAAGATCTTTTCAAGACTGAGGAAATGTTCACGTTCATAATATCTGTTGAATAGATTTGGGTGCCTTTGTAAATCTTTGGGGGAATTTTCTCATATTAAAGCACATTAAAAACAAAGTGAAAATATATTCTGGGAGAATAATAGTGATCATGATTCAACAGCTTTTTAATGTGTCACACTGATCTCTAATGTCTCAGTGGCCACAGCTTAGGAGTTACGTTACTTCACTATGACCTGAAGAGAAACAAACCTTCAAATGAAGTTAGTCAGATTAGATTTTTTTTTTTTAAGTGGATTGTGTTTGGGCTCCTTGCTGGTATATTATTTGATATTAAGATGTATCTTATTTCTCTATTTATGAATTATTTCGGCAATATGGAACCTTCACTCTACACAATTGGCAAAGTACTTGGATACTCAAAACAGCCTGGTTCAGAAAGGGATTGCAGCCTGACATTGTAAAATCAGGGTGTCTACTCAAAACTAACCAGGTGCTGTCCCTTAGCTAGATACAAAAGGTCATTATTGATAATGTTTTGTACAACTCACTTTTTCCCTCTGTTAGCATAACTATTTGAAAATGAGAGGTGAACAAATCAACCTTGAACCCAACAAGGAACAGATCTAAAATACACCAACATTTGCATGTCAGATAACTGAATTAACTTACAATTTCTTATGCTCAAAATAAGAATCTTCCCTGAAGATCAAGTTAATGTTAAACATTGATTAACTCCTTACAAAGGGAAGTAATACTTTTAAATACAGATAATATGAATTTGGGTTATTAGGAACATGGCTTAAGTCATTAAGCCACTAGATATTTGTGTAAATTATGTGATAAAACTGACCCTTAGAAAATACTTGTGTTAGTCAGAATAGGGTTTCCATTTATGGTTGTATCAGTATTGCCATTTGATTTTAGGAATTTGAAAATTGGCTATAAAAATGTGCTTCAGGTAAAACTCGAAGATAAGCATCAAGAGGCATGCTTTTCGTTGGTGGTGGTGGTGACTGTTTCTGGGAAAAGTAAAGTTTGTGAAATGATGCAGAAAATCCATCTAGACAGTCAAAGACTGGCATTTTCTTCAGAGGGAGAAGAGATTAGAAAAAAATTTCTGTGTGGGTTTTCCTGCTCTGTCTTATTTGTAACAAGATGACTACTTGTATTGTTATTTTCACTTGAATTAAATACCTGCTTGTTTTTTTTTCAATGTTTTTGAATGAAAATGTGACTAATTTCAAGTAATTCTGTAGAAACCTATGGGCAAGATTACAGTTATTACTCTTGTATGCTTGCATGTAATTGGGAGTGCTGATTTAAACAGAGGATGTAGGATTTTAGAAGGTTCGTGTCCCCAGCTTTAACCTTTCTCCCGGTTTCTACCTGGTGCTTGACCCAGTTGAAACCTCTGGTCCCAAACCAAGCGGGGCTCCCCTTTCTCATTGCTTGTTTCTTCCCTCTGACTTGAACTCTTAGTTTCATACTATCCTCTGATTACTGCTACTTTGCTCAGTTTACAACCAGTGAATTCGAAATGAATTTTGACATTTCTTCTTTTCTAATACTGATTTTTTTTATGTGGTCTTTCTAATCTGACAGCTACCAAAGTCCTTATTACCACGTTGTGTTGTCCAGATTATAACACATATCCAGGTCATTTCCATAGTTGTTAATTGACCTTTTCCCATAGTCATTTACATTTGGATTGGTCAAACTTTCTTTATTTTCACTCCACAATTAAGAACTTTTATAACCCCTTTCCCCAACAAAACATTTACCCATTCACCTGGAATTTACTTGGGACAGCAGCTTTTATGTTTGTCCCTGATTACTTTTTTCAAACCTCATATCCAGTTACAAACCTAATGTTAATCTTCTCCCCTGGTCCGTTTGCAGGCCCCCAAGCACATCTGCTGAGACTGCCATTACTCAGCACCCCTCCCATTCTGATCCTTCACAGATTATTCTGGGTGAAAAGTCCCACTCAAGTCTGCCCCCCTACCCTCACCCCACCCCATCACAAAAAAGCCTTCCACAACATTTTAATTCACCGTCATGTCTACCCTAGGAATTTAACATATGCATTATTTTACCTTTTTTTTCTTTTTGTTTGAGACTTCTAAAGGCTGAACTTAAGTCATTATATAAAATGTGGTTTTAATAATGAGTCCATTTTGAAAGGACTGACAATCGCAACATACATCAGACTTTACAACATTGTTACAAAAATGAATAAGGTCAAGAGTTTCTGTCTTCCTACACTGGTTCTTGAGGCTTTTCCCTCCCTAATAATATACTGATGTTTAGTCATTTTTAATGGTCTGGTATAGACAGGTCAACACGAATGCTGTTACAGCAGTTAAAAGAGCGACCATTAGTTGAACACTAAAACTTCAGTGATTGTCTTTTCATCACTGTTTAACAACCTTGGGAGGAGGACATTCATAATCTATTGACCAGAGAAAGAGTCTGAGGCTCATAAAGGTTAAGTAATTTGACTAAGGTCACAGAGCTAGTAATTGATAGAGCGGGGTTCGTAGCTATTTTCTCTGACTCTTAATCACTGTGCTCGGCTGCCAAGTTTTGAATAGGGATGTACAACCTACTATTTTTAGTTCCAAATAGTCATGAATGAGGCATATTTGAGCCTCAGAATGAGGCCAGCCCTACTTCTGTGGCTGTTCTACCTGTTTTATGGTGAAACATGGGATTCAGTTTCCAGGTTCCATTTACTACCTCTCATGAGCACAGTTTACACTGAGCTATAAAAGCGCCACAGTTCTTTAAGTCATAATGAAAGTCCAAGTTTGTAATTTTCTTCTATGTGGAAAGCCTTGTCATCATGACTCTGAATTTCAGCTGGAAAAGGATGCTAGAGCTTTATGATTTAAAGAGCAGGTTTCAAGCTAAACGTTCCCTGCCTCCCAAGGTGTGGAAACTGTTCCTAGAAAAGAGATTAACAAGGAAACTGACTACTTTCAAGCTGTTTCCTATATGAAAATTTAAATTATGTAGAGTGAAAGGACTTTAAAGAATGATAATTGTTTAAAATTAACTTTACTCAGAGCTAAAGGAAAGTGCTGCTGTTTGCTTTTACTACACATAGATGATTTAAGTTTGAAATAAACTTTTATTTCTAAGTGACATAAAAAATAGAGTAGACTCATTGCTAAAGGAGAGCATTCTGTAGACTTGGTCACTTGAGTGGCATGACATTGCCCCTCCTGAAGAGTGGGGCCAGAGCTGCAGACTTGATCTTTAGTCAATGCTGGGTTGAAGGAGTCTTTTAGATAACTCAACTATAATGAATAAAGTTAAATTCCTCTTCTCTGTTACTTTTTGTTGGTGTTACTTATTTTTATTTATTTGAATTGTAGCTACAGTTAGAAAAGCTTTCCTGGGATTAGGAAGTGTAATTATTTAGGCAGCAAAGAGTTGTTTTAGAAATTTTACTATCATTAGGAGGAAGTTTAAAAAGACTGGAATTCCATTGTCTTGTAAGAAGTAAGAAATATTTATTGATTCCCAAATGGAGCTGAAAAACCCTTTCCTCTTTCAGAAAGTTGTGAATGACCCAGCGAGAGCTCTGGTAAGCTTTACTGAACCAAGCTGCTAATAGTTATTTAATGTTATTCTTCAGTGTGAAAGAATCTCCCTAGATTTTCCTTTTAATCTCTTTGAATTGCAGGCTCATAAACCTCTCTGATGAGTCCTGCCAGTGTTTTCTTAGATCCCACTGTTGAGACAATGCAGCCACAGAATTCTTTCACCTCTTGTTGTCAGACAAATCCAATAGAACACAAGGTCAGAGGGGTCTGTATTTCTAAAGGTTGAAAGATTCTTTTTCAAGTAACCACATAAATTATTTGATTTTATCATTTTATTCCTCAGGAATCTTTAACTATATGTAGTATATTGCTTTCTATGTGTAAAATATGCAAGATTTTCTTCTTTTCTTATTTGGCAAAGCTTGTAAGCAATAGCAGTGAGCCTTAGTGTTCCCAGATATCCTGAAAAAAGCCGAGACAACTCTTCACTTTAAAAGAATTAAGAATCATGTAGTGTTGTTTGGACTCAAGATAAGTACACCAAATGGTTGGCAATGCATTTTCTTGTTGTTTTGTGTTTTTTAAGTTATTACCTTTCTGTATCTAAGATTCCAGATAGAAATCTTGGCTGTTCCTTCGATTAAGTCACTTCCTAAGCCAGTATGTTTTCTCAGCATTTTTAGTAGTGTCATATTAATAGACACTTTGAGATAGATTTTGCATTTTCAGATACCTGTTAAATTATTTCATTGAATAACGGAAAATATTTATAATATCTAATACTCAAAATAAAAAAGAACTTAACTGTACTACAGATGCCATGGCTGATTAGTAGACAATTATCAGTTAATTACAGGATTCCTGTGAGTTACTTGAAGGGCTTAAGATGAATTAAGTTTTCTAATTATAACTACAATGTTGGACAAAACAAAGATCATTGTTTAAAAAAAAACCAGATTGATTTGTTTGTGCTTCTTCCTTGTAATCATAGTGGGGGGGAGGGAGTTACTGGACACCTGCCCCTTGACAAAGGATCTTGGTCTCCTCTCCACCCGCTGCACTTAGAATCACCTTTTCCTTGTCTGTACCCCCTCTGCTCATTATACAGTTCTCCAGGGATCCAATTTTCCCGAGTTAATCACCCCCAGCCTCTTTCACAATTTGTTATCTTACTGTCCTTTGAAAGATTACATACTTTCTTATGAGATGCTTAACTTCTTTCCCCTCGCTTTTCTTTCTTTGTGTTTAAAACTATAGCCATTAGAATCTCAACACACTACCTTGGAAACTTTTTACTGAAGTATATGGTACACATTTAGAAAGGTGTACAGATCCTAAGGTTCAGCTTGATGGATTTTCACAGTAAACACATCCATCTCACCATTACCCCAGAAGGACTCTGTGACTCTTCCTAGTTACAGCTCACTCACCCACACCCAACACGAGAGTTTTGCCTGTTCCAGTTCCTGTACTGGGAAATCATACAGTCTGGTCTCTTTTGTGTCAGATACTGATTTTCACAACCAGAATCCCTTCAAACACTTGGCCTGTTGCACATAATACTGAATAATCAGGTCAAGATACAGAAGTGTAGACACTCACAGAATAAGAGAGTATCTTAATTCCTTTTAACACTGACCTTGGGTAAAGTACTAATCATTTTTGTGTTCTATTTTTTCTAAGCTGATCTTTCAACTAAGTAGATAACTACTCTAAAATTCCTGTACATAAAGAAAAAAGAATAATAAAAATGTAAAAAAGTCACTTTTTTGAGTAGGTGGGATAATAGAATGAAGTAGTAACTAGGATAACGGTGGCTTTCCAGTAGAGAAGCAGAACAATGTAAGTGTTTAGAAATTGTATTTCCTAGTTATTTCTCATTATTTTAAAATAAAAGTGACATAATGGTTATATATGAATGGGTTGTCTTTTTTTGTACTATGACTTTATTGCAGGTGTCCAAGATAGGTCAAATTGAAGCTTAATCATCTTGTCCTTAACTATTGCCTTGTTTGCTTTAATTGATATCAGTTAAGATATCTATGATACCTGAAATATAGGCAGATTGTCTGCAAATTATTTATACCTATTTTTTCCCCCAAACGGTATCTGTTAAATATCAATTACTTATACTCCTCAAAACTAAAACAGAATTTCATTTCCCCAATTCAAGCAAACTACCCTGGTCCTTCTGAGTAGGAAATGAAAATATGTGCTCAGACATTTTTCTCTACCTATGAGACTTTTAGAGAGAATTTTTAAAAGTTAGGAATACTGAATAACCTGTAGTCAGGTGTCCTTTATGTAGAATGTTTTGTTTTGTTCAGAAATGACTTAGCATACTGATACACTCTGAATAGCTCTTCACTAGGCACATAGAGACAGAGAGAGAAACTAATGACCACTGGGAAAAATCCTTTTTGGGTTTTAGGGACAGTTTAATAGACTGTTGGTACCCAGTAAATACGAAGTAATATAATATTTGACATACCTTAATAGAAATCATGGCGAGTTCAAAATATTGTATAATCTTTTCATCTATTTTAAAAGTGTGTAACTCACCAATAAATTTTGAACAGGCATTTATTAAATATAATTAAAGTGCAGGCATTCACACAACAGAACAAAGGGAAGCATTCCCAGCAAGTGAACAAGAGATTAGTGAGACAGCTAAAGAAAATTTCATTGGGGTAGGGGGGTGGATTTTAGTAGTTTCTTTCAAGCAATGACTTCTAGAACAATACAAGCATAAAGGAAATATAACATGCCTTTAAAAACAAAGACAAGTGCTTCTCATTTATAGTTGCCGTCTTTGTTCCAAAGTGCACTTGTTCTGAGCAAGTGCGTGCTTAAGACTGTCTGGACCATACTCTTGCTAAATTTAGGTGTAATTCCAGGCGTCTTTGGAACTTCCATCTGTCGGAGAAAACTTTGGCCCAGAAAACAGCAATGAGACATCATCACAATATAGTTGTACCACAGGGCTACTGAACTTACTACTCTGTTGCAAGCAATTTGTTGTTGGGTGTGATGTTATGATGAGTAGTAAACTTGCACACCGAAACTTGTAGTATTTTGTAAAGTTCCACAATAAAAATTTTAAACAAAAATCAGATGACTGATACCTCCTAACATTTGGATCGAGCTTTATTCTTGAAAGCACTTTTGGCCTGACCTTGTTTGATTGGAAGAACAATCATATATTGGTCTGCTTCATCTGCCAGTAATACAATTCCATTGACTGGGTGGTTTCAGCAGCACGAGTTTATTTCTTACAGTTCGGAAACCAGGAAGCTCCAGACTAGTCGATTCGGTTCCTGGCTTCCAGAAGGCCTCTTTCTGGCTGTTCTCACGACACTTTCCTTGGTGCATGCACATGGCGAGGCACCTCTCTTCCTCTTATAAGGTCACTAATTCTATGGGATTAGGACCCCACTCAAATTACCTGATTTAACTGTAGTTACTATCTCCTAAAAACCTGTGTCCAATATAGTCACATTGGTGATTTGGCTTCAATATATGAATTGGGGGGGCAGCGGGGAACACAGTTCAGTCCTTAAACTCTGTAAGTTGATATGGAAGATAACTCAGTATAACTAAGGTTATTGACTTCTAACCTAAGGTTAGAAAACTACTAAAATATCACAACTCAGGTTCATACAGCTGTTTCTAGGCAACTCCACATTGCCCTCCTTGCTACAGATGTAGTTTTATCTGGGACAAAATTTCCCTACCTCTTAGAAAAAAGGGGACACCAATGACCACAAGGAATCATCAAAATCAACTTCATGGTTTTGCATATTATTTGTAAACATGGCATAGATTTTTACTGTTACAGTTTATAAGAACTGATAATGTTCTGGACTTTTTTTGGTCAGCTGACACAGGCAGCTTTAAAACTATTGTCAAAATTGTACGCCAAGTTTTCTAGTGGTAAGTAAATTAGAATTGTTGGTACCAGGCTGGAGTTGCATTCTGTCATTATTCATGATTATGATTAAGTATCAAAATTAAGTCTCATTTTATATTTTACAGAAGATGATCTAAGAAATATGGGACCAATAGATGCTCAAGTATATCTTGAAGAAATGTCTTGGAATGAAGGTTGGATTTTTTCTTTTCTCTTGACTACAGTGAAAAAACTACTAAGATTTTCTATAAGAAAAGAATATAAGACAACAAATCAAAGTGACTTGTAGGAAATTTGAAATCTTAAAAAGAATAATAGCTTGGCTTTATATACATATATAAGTTGTTTTATTGAAGTCTTCCTAATTCAGTTATTTTCTATTCTGATTAGATGTTAGGTATGTAAGATTTTCTTTTTGAGACTACTTTATGTAATAGGGAGAAAAAAGCGCAAGAAGACTTATTTTTTTCCATCTTTCCTAGGTCGACATTTGAGATGAATTCCTATTGGAATTTTTAGTTTCGCTTCTTTATATGGAATAATAAACTGTCAGAGCTCATAGCATAAGCTATAACTTTTACTCACATAGGCGTCTACTTAAGAGCTTGATTTTTTTGCTCTCACTTTGTGACTGTGTCTTAGGAGGACAAGAAAAGTCACTCCCCTTTACTAACCATGGGTTTTCCCTTTCATATTACTATACTTTTGAAACTTAAATCTTTCATTTGTTTGATAGCGCCATGATTTGCTCTGATCAGACATTGCTAATGTGGGGGAAAAAACCTTTTCCTAAATGGAAGCCATGAAAACCACACTTTTTTCTTTTTAATCAGGGAAAATGAAGAAAATCTAAATTTTCTAGAATTTTTATATACTCCACCCTGTAATTTGACTGTTTGCCTAGGGGTTCAAATTTCCTGGGAGTTTATAAAAATGTACTCACGAGTATTGATAGGTAGAAGGTAAAGTCCATTCTTCCTGAAACCAACTTTAGTGCAATTATTTTTTTAATGGCACATTCTTAACTTAGTGTTCTTAGAAGTTGGATCACAGATAAATTGACTTAGAAAGGAAAACATGTTTTTACTTACGGACAACTCTGCTCCTAAACCCCCAAATAAAATCCTCGATTAGAGATTTGTACTGATAGTGCACAGCTGGAAAGCTTGAGGTTCCGTGTAACGGGGTCCCAGTGATGGTGCGGTTTTCTGAGAGTGAACAGGAAGAGCGGTGCTGTGAAAACAGACTGCCCCGGTGACAGGCTTTCACTGCTGGGATGGGAGACAGACGCCAACTGTTTTTTCTGTATTTTTTCCTTCTTCAGTAACCTTTTGAAAACAATTTAAGGCATGCCCTGGTGACTCAGGCACTAGCTGGTGGCTGGGGTGTGAACCAAGTAAAAGCCCAAGGACCTGGGTTTCGCAGTGGGAGAGAGGGAGGTGAACCACCAAAGTAAACCAAAAAGTGCTTCCTCCTCTCCATAAAATGCTGCTGCTTCCTCTCGCTTTCTTCCTCTTTAAAATATAGGGTTTTCAGTTAAGAATATGTAATTGGTATTCAGTCAACAAATATATATGAGCTTTTTTTTCCAATGCAAGTGAAAATGCCAGGGCACTGAAGGAAATACAACATGAACTCGTCAAGAGTTACTCGTAAATGTGTTGTCCTTGGGACTTCCCACACTTGTCAGCAAAGATGTATGAAAGGATCTCAGCTAAATCCAATGACTGTTAAAAGCAGCTATAGTTCATCTTAAAAGTCTAGGGTGTCCTTAAATGCTTAAATTAAGGGCTTTTTATAACTGTAAAGATGGAAATAATCCTAATCCTTGTGGGAGAAAATACTGAGCTTGCAGGAGTATTTAAAAGCTAGTCACATAAGTTTTGCAATTGATTTTGAAGCTTTGAATAATTTGTAATTAAAAGATGAAGCACTGGCAGATGAAGTTAAATAAAAAGTGTGATCAACTGGGGCAAGTTAAAAATAGGAAATTCCTTAATGGTTATAGTCAGAATAATGAAGACCTAAAACCAGGTGAAAAGTGTCTGGAACACTCCATGATAAACATAGCCAGACTGCCAGCTTCTTGGTTCAAGGACAGTATGACACGACGCATTTTATCATGCTTGAAGTCAAATCTGAAGAACTGTGGAGACTGCAGTTAACCTTTCCTCTTAACAGTCTGTGATGACCACAACTTGGTCATTTTTATCTTCATTCAGTATGTTGAAACTGATTATTTCTGTGGGGATATCACTTCGGTAAGTGATGGTAGAATAATACAAGACGACATTTAGCTTGTGAGTTTAAGATGTGAGTTTTCAGTCATTAACATTTGGAATCATCTACAACACTCCACAGCGGCCATGTTGGCCTCCGCATCACGTACTGAACGCGTCTCCTCAAATTGTTTTTCTCATTCACCGAGGTAATTTTTTTTAAAAGGGGAGGTTTAGCTTAAGAAAGCCAATGGTTAGAGTATATGTTTTTAGATACTTTAATCTTTGAAATAAACTTTGAAAACATGCGCTACTTTATATATATATTTTGACTTAGATAGAAGATGTTCAATTACTTTTCTTTATGGAGGAAATAAAACATGGTGGTTAAAAATAGAAAACAGAATTGGGTAAATGACTTCATATTTTCCTTACTGATAAAAGAAATATATAAACTTGGTTTATTTAATTACTCATTTTTCTTGATTAGAAAACAAATGCTATAAGGTCTTTGAATTCTTTTTTTTTTTTTTTCTTTTCTCATTCTTTCTCTTCCTCTCTCCCTTTCATTCTTTCTTTTACGGGCACATAATGAGATCTGAGTGTTAAAAAATGAAGTCTGAGAATGAAATGAAGGTATTTGATGATAGGAAATCATGTATTCTGATACTTAATGCATTCATCTCTAATAAGAAATTATGACAAAATGATTAGTAATTATTTTTCTTTGACAGTCACT
This sequence comes from Solenodon paradoxus, assembly GCA_004363575.1. Lineage (NCBI taxonomy): Eukaryota > Metazoa > Chordata > Mammalia > Eulipotyphla > Solenodontidae > Solenodon > Solenodon paradoxus. The sequence continues at coordinate 243,343 of RJWH01000911.1, forward strand.
TTTCAGTGATAGTAAAAATGGAATGCCCAGTGAAGATTCTTCAAGGCCTACAACATTGCAACCTACCAGGAGAATGACACTAGTTTCCACAATTACTAGGCTATGTATGTTGCACCACACTGCCTGCTCTAGGTATCTCACTTGAGTATCCTGTTGGTTCAGAAACCTTTTGTAAACACCAACAAATAAAGAGGTACACACACACTCCACACACATCAACGATCATGGTGTGTGTGTTTATATATTTAAGTCAAGATTCTTGAAAGAGTGTGATACCCAAAAAGATAGTATTCAAATGCTGAAGTTGTAAACTGTCAAATTAGAATTGTCTCCAAAAGGATGTACTCCAGGCAAAAGTATTTTCCTTAGCACTAAGTATTTTCGTTACTTAAGCCTGTTTTTTTCCCTTCATAGTAAATTTTAGACAAACATTGAGATGTAAAATTTATGAGTCCTAAGAAAACACAAGCTATCAAATAAATTTCAGGAGTCATATCTGAGCATCTGCTTCTCCCTGATCCCCAAGATCTTTTAGACTGTTGATTCAGAGCTTCATTTAACATTCTTTGGTGCAGATAATTTTTAGAAATGCTGTCCCTATGCTAGTTTTTTGCGTTCCCATTTAAGTAAATTTTATATTTACTGAGCTGCTTTCGTTTTGCAATTTTTGTGGAATAAACTGCATCTTTTAAAGGTATTAATGAAGTTGTTACTTATAAGCTTTTGAAGTATTACTTTGTTTTATTTGCAGATGATCAATGTTTTTCTCTGAGTTGCCGGTGTGGTGGAACATACAGTGTTTCCAAGGATGAAGCCGAGGAAGTCACCCTGATTTCTTGTGATACATGCTCACTAATTATTGAGCTGCTTCATAACTGCTGAAATTATCTACTAAATAGAATCCTGTAACTAGGTATTCATAAATGTTGAGGAGCGTGTCTTTCAATTTTCAATTTTGTCTACTCAAGAACAAGACTGAAGCTGATATTTAAAAAAAAAAAAAAGGGCAGGATTTTTTTTTTTTTTTGTCAGCTTGTATTATTACAAGTACATTACTTTTTATATCAGAGTATTAATGCCTCTGTTTATGAAAAAGGAACACTGAATTTCTCATGAAATGGACCTTTTACATGTTATTATTGATCATAATAAACTATATAAAGATTTTATTTTTTATATATTTAACACTGTACAGTCTGTCAGAACACGTTTAAATTTAAAAGATACTTTGGATAATCACTGGAATCTTTTTACACTTTCAAATAAGTGAGCCAAGGATGTTGAATTAGAACTTTTTATTAGAATATACTCTTGGTATTTATTGTTGTCTTTGGACTTATAAAAATGAGATGAATTACTACGCTGATACATAAATGTAGCCTAAAGTATGAGGCACATTCAAGAGGAAGTTACTTTTGTTATATCCTTAAAATCAAAAATTCAAAAGTGAGGTAGTCATCCAGATTTTTGCCCTATTATCTCAAAACTTAGATGATTTATTTATTTTGGATTATATCTTTAATCTATATATCTTGAACTAATCTGGTTTGCAGAAAGTATGGCTTATTTACTATTTAACAATTAAAAATTACTAAAACTGAATAGCAAATAGTTTATTAGTAGTCCATGGTTTTAGTTGCAATAAATTCATTTGAATAAAAGACAAAAATCAAAAGAATAAATGCTTGCTAATCATCAGAAAATTTGTGGTTATTCGGGCTGTCACGTAGAAATCCAAAATCACTCAGAGGCCAAATCTGTAAAATCAAAATGTGATTGAAGATAATTAATGAAAGTAGTGTTCTATCATTTATTCCCTTTTTTCCATTCATCCCTTTTCTCTAACCAAATTAAATACTGTCTCCTTATTTGGTAAATGCCAGATTTTCTACATGAAAATAAGGCTTTAGAAAATAAATGTGTCTGTGTTAAACTAAAGTTTGAGACATTCAAACACAAGAAATTATGTGTAATGTGTGACTATGAGTATCTGTTTATTTTAATACCCTCAAGAGTTAACTATAAACCTAAGTTTTTGAATATATGTTTAAATGTAAATAATCTTATAAGTTAATTGACAGTCCCAAATATTCGTGTTTTTTTCTCCTTATAGCTTGCGGCAAAAAGGAGAAGCAGGTGAAAATAATCTTTCCAAGGACTCATACATTTACTGCAACCATAAGTCCATTAATCACCGAGTTTAAATGAGATATCCCTGAATTACTGACGGTTGGATTCTAGACTACTCTTAAGCAAATTCTTATGAATATATGCCCAGGATTTGAATATGGCTGTAAAGTTGCATGAGAGACAGTGCATTTTTGAAGATTCAAATTAAAGGCTACTTTTGTTACAACTAAGGTAGTTTGAACTTTATTATTCAAACAAAACAATGATTCTCAGTTACCCATCTTAATGTGGGAAAGGCATAAAGTTTATAGCTATGATGGCCAACATATTAAAATAGTGTCACTACAAATAGTTTAGTCTGCTGACAGTCTGAAGATTTCAAAGCTCTTTTGAAAGAAATTAGTTTTACCTTCCAATTCAGACAAGAAAGCCTGCATTTAAAGCAGAAAAAAGTACCTTAAAGAATATACGTCCTCTTATTAGTCCATATGGAATAGGTCCATAGAACCTGGAATCTGTAGAATTCTGTTGATTATCCCCTTCTAACCAAACATGACCAGTTGGCACCTATAATTAGAGAAGAAAGCAGCAACCATTTTAAAAAAGAAAACCAATTTGGGTACTATAAATAAAAAGCATGTCTTTTGGAGGTAGGGAGAAATATTCTAAAGTTTTCTTTCATGAAATAGCACACTGATTTGCATTTTTGTTTTTCTCATATTGTATATTGTAATATATAATTATATATATCAAAATTTCAGTTTTTTTTAAAAAGACCTATCTTTTTTGCCATATGGTTCCCAAACATTCGTTAAAGACACCCAAAACAATTTAATAGACTTCAAAAGAGGTCATGAGGATGCTGACTGAAAATGTGCCCTCCTGTCTCTATAACGGCATAAGCAACTCACTCAGTAACATCCTGGGGCCAGTACCAAGGCCAGACCTATTAGAATGCTCATGAGGAACCAAATGGTAATTGATTGTGACATCAATTACAAATAATCTCATCATTTTATTGGAGTGGGCTTGTCAGAATTCTAATTAAGATCCCTGTTCTGCCTTTGTACAGGGCATATCTTGAATACATTATACTTCAATAATGACCATCATGAGCTAGAAGGACCCATTATAAAATTATCAGTTGTAAAATTAATGATGGTAACCTTCTAAATGAAAAGAACCTATCTCCCATATGTCCTATATACTAGCTGATAAAAAACAAAACAAAACATAAGTTCAAGTTTTTTGTTTGGATAATGATGAGCATATTTAAGACCGAACATGCAGCCTTATAAGAAGTGCTGAATTAGCAGGGTGGTAGGAAAAGGCCCTGAGAGTCTAGCAGTGAGTGTGGTATGACATGTACACAGAATAAGCTATGAACTCAATATCCTAAAAAGTATATAATAAATTATTTTTTTTTATTTTAAAAAGAAAAAAAAAAAACAAGGAGGGGGTGTAGAACCCCAAGGAATATATTTGTATTTAATTAATAACCTTGCTGACTATATGGTATCTAATTCAGGAAGAAAGGGAGGGAAGATTGGAAATCATTTCCCTTCATTTTTAGGTATTCATGAATAATTTGTTTTCTTTTAAATGTAGCGCCAAGTTTATCCAAAAGAATGTTTAATTCTAATAGGTCTAATCATCACTTTACATCTGAATTATAAATGGTAAAAGTTCTTTTATTTATAGTTCATGAATATTAGGGGCCATAAGATATTGGTTGTTCAGTTATAGAATTGATAAAAGCATTTTTTATGACAGTGGATTCACAGAGAATACATGAATTGACCTTTCTATACAGAATAATCTTAATAGTCCATGAAAAATGAAATATAATTAGAAGAGTCAACTTCTTTAAAAGGAAATAAATTTTTCTAAATTTAAAAAGTTACTTCTTGTTTCATTCAACCTCTCACCCCTTTACCTGGTCTCAAGGTAACTCGTGATCTATTCCTAAATTTCCTAAGAAAGAGATGAACATTATGAACTATTTTGTGTATGGCTTTCATTCTGCAATTTTTAAGGACTAATCCATGTTATACATGTATCAGTCAGTCATTCCTTTTTACTATTGAGTCGTATTCCATTGTAAATCACAATTAATCTGTTGATGGACTTTTGAGATGTTTGCAGGTTGAGACCATTACAGATAAAGTACTGTGAACACTGGCATACAAGTATTTCTTCGGTAAGTATCCATGGATGAAATTTATGGGTCATAAATATATGCTTTACCTTCAAAACACTTTCAAAGTGATTGTCACTTTACACTCCCAGCAGCGCTGTGTGCATGTTCCCATTGCTTCACAACTCTGGAATTTTCAGTTTTTAAACTTCTTGCTATTCTCATCAGCCAATCATATCATCTAATCATCTGTATTTCTATGATAAGCATATTTTATTTGGTGTATTAGTGTATCTTTTGCCTATTTTAAATGAATTGTCGTTCTCATTGTCCTTTTTAAGCTTCCTTCATATATCTTAAGTAAAGTTTTTTGACAATTATAAGTATTTCCTCCCAGTTGTGAATTACCTTTTTATTTCCTAAAAATTAAAAGTAGACAAGCTTTTTCCCTAATGTTTCATCCATTTTAAGTCCAACAAATCTTTACCCATATCCAGATTATGAAAATTATCTGACATTTCTTCTATAGGTTTTATAGTTTTAGTTTTATGTTTAGATTATATGGTCCATTTTAAAATAACTTGGTATGGTGTGCAGTTTTATTGCATCTTTTTGTCGCTTTTTTCTTTTGGAATGAGTATTTTAAAAGTTGTTTTATTCCTCTGTTGACATATTCAATCTACATCATATTTTAAGTGGTTGCTCTACGTTTTCCAGTCTTAATTCTTTAATCACTGTCTACTTTTATAAGGCAGTGATTGACCTTCACATATTATATCACTTCATGTAAAATATAAGCATTTTACAACTGTATTTTCACCCCCATTTCTGCTTTCTGATCTTTAAGCTATAGTTGTCAAGCATTTTCTCTCTACTCATGTCATAAATCACACAGATTTTTAAACAATGCTTAATTTCAAAACAAGGACAAGTAAGTCTTTTCTATGGACCCACATGCTTAGCATGACTAGTGCTCTTTATTCTTTTGTGAGTCCAAATTTCCCTCTCTTCTTTCAGTTTGGAGAAATGCCTTCCCATTTCCTGTAGTATAAGACTAGCAATGAATTCGTTCAACTTCTGTCTGAAAACATCCTTTTTATACCCTTATTTTTGAAAGATATTTTAACTGGCCATGGAGTTCTAGATTAATAGCATCCCCCCTCCCTTTAAAGATTTCATTTCATTGTCTTCTTACTATTTCTGATGACAGAGTAACAGAAATTCCTTGTTTTCATGTTGTATATAATGTGCCTTTCTCTCTAGTTGCTTTATCACTGGCTTTTTGTAATATAATTGTGATGTTCCTTGGATTTTCTTTTTCATTCAACCAGAACTACTTCCTGAACTTCTCAGATCTTTGGTTTATAGTTGATTGTATTGGGACAAAAAAGTGTGAATCACCTTTTCCTCCCACTGATCTGGGACTTCCGTAACATGTATTCTACTCTGCTTAATAATATCCTGTAGGTTACTGATACTCATTTTTGTTCCCCAGACTTTTTCTCTTTCCTTCAGTTTTTATGTTTTTAAAAAGAAGGTGCAGGCAGGAATGAAGGAGAGCTAGTAGGCAGTTAGCAAGAGAGAGGAGGAAGAAGCATTTATTGTTGTATTTGCTTATCAGGTTGTTCCCTCCACCCCACCACCTGCCCTGGGTCTCAAACACAGGTCCTTGGGAAGTATGTGAAACTAAACTGGCCAGAAAGTAGCAGTCTTAACTGTTAAACCACCAAGGTGTGTCTAGTTTGTATAATTTTCCATTGCTATGTCTTCAAATTCACTGATCTTTTCTTTTCCTAATGTACTATATAAACTATATAATTTACTTTTAAGTTCAAAAAATTTCATTTGGTTCTTTTTTTTTAACATTTACTATTTCCTCATTATGTTCATACTCTCGAGCCTTTAAAATACTTAGAATTGGTTTTTAGAGCATGTATCTTCTTTCCATCATCTGTCATCTCTGGATCTATTTAACTGATTATTCCTCTAGTTCTGGGTTATATTTTCCCACATCTTCACATATCTCCTATTGTTGATTGAGTAGGACATTCATTTGTTGAGTGGATTTTATAATCTTTCTTCAGTGAGGAGGTTTATTTTCAGGGAGGCAGTTGCTTTTAAGGATCGTTTGTAAAAGCTTGTTAGGTTGGGCCTATTTTACACTGTATTCTATAGGCGAATTTGGCCCTATACTAAGGTGTAATATTCCAGGGTCTCTACTATTCATTGAGCTCTGTGCACTTGGCTGCTCAGAACTCAGATATGTCCCAGCCCTGTGTGACCTCTGGGAATCGCTTGGCTCCCTGCAAGCTTCACCGTAAGAAGGCGCAATTTAGTATTCAGTCCACAAGAGAAAACCTACAGAGATTTCTGGAGATCTTCCTGTGGGTCTGTCCTCCCTGTAGTGTGACCCTTGAATTCCAACTGTTTCTGCCCTAATACCTTGTCTCTTCAATTCAACAAGACCCATATCTTTAAATTTTTCTTTTTTTTACCTTCCGAAAATCAGCCTGAAGGCAAAAGTTAGAGCAGGTAAAGGGCTTGCAGTGTCTGTTTTCCTTCTATTAGGAATCTATCTTATATTATTTGAAAACTGTTGTTTTTTTATATTTTTTTCAGTTTTCTATCTCTTGATGGCAGGAGGCAAGTTCAGCATCAGCTACTATATCATTAGCAGAAAATGTCCAAATCATCGAATTTTTTTAAATCTTTATTTTTCTTAGCATATTTATTAGTATCAATATTTCTCAGTAGGCAAAGATTAAGTTAAAATAGTTTACTTATATAATAGAAGACAGCTGCTTAAAAAAACTAATGGAAAGATTTGCATGAATATAGTCAGTTAAAAAGTTGCAAGACAATATATAAATGTTTTTTAAAACCCGTGAAACTTGGTTTTATGTATTTTAAAATTTACATTTTCATGACTAGTATGGGTTATTTAAAATTTTTATTTTCATGTATATGCATACACACACATAATGCATGTGTGTTTTAATAGTCTAGCTTTTTCATTGATACTTCAATTTTTAGAAATAGAACACTGTCTAAGATGCAAGTTAGAAGGAGATTTGTTGAATAAAACAAAATTGATTTTAATTGTGTGGAAAGAAAGGTGTGGAAAGAAAGGTGTGGAAAGAAAGGAACGAACTTCAAATCCATACAGCAGGCTCTGCTGCTTTGTATAAGTAAGACAGCAATTAGTATTGTCAGCAGATCTCTGGATGACTAAAATATTAGTTTAGCCAAGAACACATTTATTTAAACACACATAAAGCTCAACACATTTTTGATATGGGTGTGAAACACAAAAACCTGATATCTGATATAGACTGAGGCCAGGAATAAAACAAACACTTTCTAATAATGCAAAGCACAGTTATTATCTGTTGGCTTAACCTACTATCCCAAATAAAAAATTTTAAACATAAGAAAATTCTGCAGCAATATATTAATTAAATATTAACAGAAAAAAACCCGGCAGATTAAAACTCATTTTAAAATGTATTTTTTTTAAAGCTGTAATAACCTTGCAACTAAAGTAATAAAGAATACTACTTTAAATGCATTTATAATATTTAGGAAATGTACAAAAATAGAAATCTTTAATTCCATGTCTTTATTGTGTCTTAAAATCAAAAATTTTCCTTGATGACTTTTCCTTTTTATAGTTTGGTATATCTGCCATGCCAACTTGAATGTATACACATGAGCAAAGGTGAATATATACTTAAAATTAATGCCACAAGGAAATATTAACTTTTGCTCAAATCTGAATTTTCCCAGGATCCCAGCTATATTAGCTTTAGAGCTAAATTTTCAAGCATTAAAAGAACCTTTAAATAATTCTTGTTTTTCCTTTCTACGTCAGAGGTTTACTTCCTGAGCTACCATAAAACCTAATCTCAGCACCTGACAAAAGAATCAGGCCTCCATTTCTCAACTATCCTTGCTGAGGTCTAGTTAAGTGCCTCCTCTAGAGGACAGGCAACAAATGTAATTGCCTCCTGGCCTGCGGGTGTCCATTTAACAAAAGAGGCTTTTGTGAAGGACCCACAGGTGTTACCTTTCTTGATTCAAGTGAAATCTGATGAAAGAGTCCACTCTATCAAATAATACATTTACTAAACTGTACTCAAACTCATTTGCTTGATTAAGCAATGGAAAAGTTAAGACTGAATTAAGAAAAAGTTCTGAATGAAGACTAAGATATTTAAATGTTTGACCTTTCAAAGATTTCAAAATAAACTCCTAATTACAGATGGATTTTTAATGAACCCATTATTTGCTGCATATTTGTATAGCTTGTAACCAGCAAATGTAGGGTGATCATTGGCCCTACAGCCACATGTACTTTAGTGGTTTTTCTAAAGTGACTTTAAGTGAATGGAATCAACAGGTATAAAGAAAAACAAAATCATAATGGCAAGGAGAGGAGAAAAGTTTTTGCAGTCCTTTCTTGACGATTATTTTTCCCTTTTCCTAAATTATACAGGAAAACATATAGGATTTCATGAAAGCAATCAGATAAAGCTTGGTTTCTTTTTGGCAAAAGCAAATAGGACTGACATATCAACAACACTTTAAAAGTATTTCATGGTACATATATTTTTAAAATTTTGTTTTGTGTCTGATGAATGGTGTGAAATATAAAATGCGTTGTTTCCACGGTGAGGAAAAAGTTCTTCCGATGAATGTACATTCATAACATTTTATTTAGTATAATGATAATTGTCTCTTATGTTACTATTTTCCTGACAAGCAGGATCAAGTTAAAATACTGTGCCATTATGTGGCTAGTGCATATTCTGCTTAATCATGATTTCATTAACCAAAATGTATCCTCCTAAGATGCTGTGGAGAGAAATGACTAGAGAGAATATTTAGCAAATGAAATAATTTTATGACATAGCTCTAAAAGAACTTGATAAAATCAGTATTTGTTTTGACTCATACAACAGCCAAATGAGAAACAGTACCAGTAAATAACTGTTGGTGTTTACCTTTGCTAGAATACCAACAAAAGTTATGAACAAAGATATATATCAAAAGTGAAGCATTCAATCCAACCCACTCCCCCACAAGCAGTCAAGTAGAACGAAGAACTCAAAGCTGGGAAACTATTATTAACTGTAATTTTAAAAAATGGGAATATGTTGTCGTAAAATTACAGGTATCTTTGAAAGCAAAATAAGGGACAGCTCCACAATATTCTATTTCACTGACATTTTGCTTGCCACCACTTCTTGCCCACATTTGTATACCTGAGCTAATTAAGACAAGTGGATTATCTGGAGTCCTGAAGGAGGTACTCCCAAATATGTGCATGACAAATGGCTTAACACTTACAAGGAGCAGCAAGGAATGGTTAACATACTGATTATCTCGACAGATAACTTTCTATACAATCTATTTAAATTCTAACATTACTATACTATACCAACCTTTCCTAGGGACTGTTACAGTCCTTACCCACTTAAAAATGGTGCTACTTTAAGGAACAATTATCACTAAAGAGGAATATACACAAAAGTTCCAGTAGGTTATACCTACTGTAATGGGATGGGGGTAGCAAATGGAGGAGGTGCTTTTTGCTAACTTAATGGGTTCTTTTCATTACTGAGCATCTCCTGCTGAATAGGTTTAGAGCTTAGTCTAAGACTTGCCTTGCTCATTCTCATAGCTATTGCAAACTAAGCTCCTTCATCTTCTCCATCCAGCCTGAAGAGGAATCTGATGGGTTGTTTAGCATGGTGGTTAAAGATACAGTTCACAGGGATCTAGTCCTGAGTTTAAATGTAGTTCTGCCACTTACTAGTCTCGTCTATAAAACAGACTAATAAATGCCCTACACAAATATTGAGAACCAAATGAAAACAACACATAAGGCTCCTGGCACCCAATAAACACTCATTAGGTATCAGCTCTTGTTGGCAGTGGCCCCGGCCGTTGGAAGGAGTGATGGCTGCAGGACTTCCTTTGTCCGTGGCTGCTTGGGCAGTCTACCCAGTTCTCCACAGTAAACGGTGCTTTACAACTTTACTTTGGCTGTTTTTGGTTGTTTTATTTTACACTATATTCAGTTACGCAGCTCTGGTGCTAGCCAAGACTTTGAATTTAATTGACTATAATTTAAAGTACACATTAATTGTGAATAGGTGTCATATTATGTTACCAGATTTAATAAAACTCAGTTTTTAAGACCAAATCATCCAAATGTAGTGAAGACTAGCATTTAATAGGCATCAATAAATAATTATTAAATATAAAATGCATACTCTTCCTTATAAGTATTCACCTCTTCAAATCCATCTACCAACAACTTAGAAAGTAGAGGGAGGAAAAAAGATTGGGATTGAATAGTAAAGTAAATAGGCCTTATCATCTTGGCTTTCTAATACTAAAGTCCCAATCATACAGAATTTTTTTTCCTAGGACAATGAATAATTTGCTCTAACTTAATTAAACACAGGGTATTTCAGAGAAGTAGGCAGCTGTAAGTAAGTAAACAGTTTTCTCATGCTCTCAGAAAGTCCAAATATTAGTAAATCTAATGCATACTTTATAAAATATGTACTAGTATTTCCACCAAAATTCTTATTCCTGGGACTTAAAAATCTCCCCAAAGTCAAAACTCATCCCTATATGGATTACTATAGATGAATTTCTATTGCTCTCTTCAATTTACACTGGCCCCTATGTAAAACTACTTCATATAGATATTTGCTGGGAAACTGATGTAGATGTGGTATTAGAAATATAAGACCACTGGTAAAACAATAACCCATATCCAAAAAAGAAATGATAAAATATATAGGTCTTTTTGTACTTGCTACTAAATGCTATTACAAAACAAAAAAACATTTAAAAACTAAAACACCATGTTACATGTTTTTCTTTGACAGATAATAAGATGCTTCTCCGACTTGTGTTTTGTTCTTCAAAACTACAACTTGAATGTTCCAGACCCTGGAAGTTATTTAGAATGAAATCTAGCTTTGTGAATATAAAATTGCAAATTAGGCAGGTGGATGACAGATGACATTTTTGTGAAGATGTAAGATACAAAGAGAATAGCTGAAGATATTTAAAAAGTAAGATTGATCTCTGAGGGATGAAAGCATCAAAACATTGTTTTGACTAAGAGATCATGAAAACACACTGTGGACATCAACGAGGGAATAGTATAGCATTCATATGTCAGTCGGGAAAGCACTCCCCCCTGCCACCTCCTAGAATAATTTAATTGCCATTGTATTTATTTAAAGTACAATCTATCTTAGGCGTTATTAGATAGGCTTCCACTCTCCTCTAAAACTGAACATACTCTCCATTTCTCAAATTAACATCTCCTCTAGGGTCTCCTATTTTAATACACCATCTATCCCTAGTGCCATAGCCAGAAATTTGCATTAATTTTAAGCCCTTTACTTCCATTTCTTCCAGCTTCCAATTCTAATTTTTCTCCATCCTTTGTACTGCTTTCCACTTTTAATGTTATTACTACAATTATATCTTACTCAGTCTAGTAACTAGTCTCCCTGCCTCTGGTGTCTCCAACGTCAAATTGTCCTCCATTAGTCTGTAACTCTCAGGGTGAGTTTTAAAAACTAAGTCTGATAATATTATTCCCTTGCTAAAGACAAACAAGGAACAGAGTCCTGTTCATCTTTTCATTTTATTTGAACTACCCTTCACTCCCCACAACTTGTCCTAGACATAGGGATTAACTTTTGGCAGTTCCCCAAAGTACCCCCTTGCAGACCTTCTGCATAAGCTGCTTGGTTTGGCTAACTCCAGTTTATCCTTAAGAACTTCAACTCAAGTTTTACTTCCTGAGTCTGGAATAACTATATCTACCTTGATCTAGATAAATATTTTTGTGTCTTACATACTATCCTTTGGTACCATATTATAATTACTATTTACACCTTGACTACAAGTTTCTCAAGCTGTACTGTCCAATATTTAGTACTAGTAATATATGTGCTCTTTAATTTTATAAATTATATAAAATTTAAAATTCACTTTCTTAGAGACAACAGCCACATTTCATGTGCTCAATAGCCATGTGTGCTAGTGGCTACCTTATTAGACAGTGCTGATACAGAATATTCTATTTTTGCAGAAAGTTCTATTGGACAGTGCTAGAAGCAGGTGCTGGCCCGCAAATGTTCAAAAATGGTGTAATTAATGAATGCCTGAATAAGGAAAATTATGAAGTTAGTGTCTGGCAAATTTTGTCCACTTCTGTAACCTCCTGAAGGTCATTTAGGTCTTCTGTTCACCTACCATCCTGCCCGCCAAGGCCAATGGTTTCAGCTGGTCCTGAGGCACAGCCTCGTTAAGGAAGATGCCTGAATGCTGGGATTGGTTGGGGGTTAGGTACATTTGCAGTTAGGGATGAAGTTCATATATGTTCTTAGATCAACTCTGACTTTCTATTACATAGGTCAAATTTCAAGTTTCTTCAGACAAAGGTTTCTCTTATCCTTCCTGATTTGGGGATTCACATACACGATGTACAGGAAGTAGAATGGAATCTTAACTTTTGGGTTTGTTTGTTTTTTAATTAATTACTCACTTTATAGTTTTAAGTACTGTGTCATCTTTCCCCATTGGCTTTGCATGTGTGCTCAGTGGTGATGCAAGCACTAGTTGTGCCAAAATAAATGCTTCCTACATTTTGTTAAAGTAGTCATAAAAATCCTAACCCAGGAGGGACTGCACTCCCACATGATTAGGTTAGTAGTATAATCAATGACTTGTAACATCAATATTTTCTTGTTAATTTAACATTTTCAACTATTTTATAACATATCTTTTTGTATCTGTTATTCATCTTTTCCATTCTTAGAGAATGGTGGAGGAAGTAGAGTGGGAATGCTTTATGGACTAAGACTAAGTGGGTCAGAGAAAACTGTAGAATTTTATTATACAAAGTGGTAATATTAGATCTTAATTTAATTGCTTATGTTCCAAAGACATCTGAACAAATTCCACCTAGTCTATAGCAGCCACTGGATAAAATCAGGAAGCCACATGGCACTTGGAAAATATTCTCTTCACTGCCATTGAAACTGAAGTCTGCTTCAGATTCTTAAACAGCCATGTTACAATTTCAGTCTTCTTAATAGCTCCCAATTACTTTTAGGTTGCTTAAAGTATAGGTGTCTCATATAATCTGCAGATATAATAAATGCATATTAGTATATGCATTTTACTTAATTTCATACCAGCTCCAGAGATTCACAACAATGGCAATGACTTTCCAACTTTGGTTAAAATAATTTTAGATGAGTAAAACATTTTCAGGAAGACTTGGTATTTAATAGAAGTGCTGATCTTCATAAATATACATACATATATGTTAAAATCTATATAAGAAAATGCATTTCTACAAAATAAAATGCTATAAACTACATAAGTTCAAATTAGTCTGAAAATGTGCAGAGATAACATCAGAAAATGCTTAAGTTATGGGGGCCTCAAAGATGAATCTTTACGGCTAACATCTGAAGAAAAACACCTCAGAATTACAAACAGTAAGTTATATTTATCTTCAGAATTGTGTTAGCTATAGGATGAAAAAGTCATGTCATCTCCGCAGTGAACTTCACTTTAGCAAAAGAGTAAACATATTTCCTCTGCATCAGCTGCAATCAAGGCATTAGCAGTATGCCATGATTGATTATCCTGGGAGCCGTTGCTGAGAAATGGATGTGTGGTACAGCTCTTTATCACTATAGTCTGCAAAAAGCAAGTCCCTTGTTTAGATACCCTTGTTGTAATAAGTGACATTATTAGGTAGTTCTGTTTAAATGACATAAGGATTCAGTGTATCAGCAGCTTATAATAAATAAGCCCATTCAATTTGATGATTCCTCTCCCTACACAGAAGTACTTTTTCTGTTTATAATACAAGCAGTAATAGAAGGCCATATGGTTGTGACATTTAGCTAAAGTAAATGACATTTAAACAAACAGAAAAACAGCATTAGGATATTCAAAGATGTGAACTATAACCTAAATTACACAGTACTGACTAAGGGGTTACTAGTGTTAACAATATAAAGTGACCATTTTCTAATGCTGTCCAATTAGTGAGATTATTTTTAGTTGTCAATACATTTAAATATTTTCCAATATAACAGTTTTATTAATTATTCCATTTTCAAGTTCTCGTTTGAATACAATACCAGTGCATCCTGAAAATAATCAGTTCTTTTTGAAATGTAAAATTATCTCTGTAAAATTGTTTCTTGTTTCTCATAATAATAATGTTATTAAAATACTTTATAAATTCGAAGAGAAAAATGTCAGAAATCCTATATTCCTTGTTCACCTACCATCACTCTACTAGTAACAATCATTTGGTGAACTTTGTATATAATACTAAACTTTGGTATTAAGAATCAAAAAGCTTTAGCTCTCCTGATATTTTAATAGGTTAATAATAAAAGTAAAAAATTATTCTAATTAAGTATAGAAATTTCCTTTAGTAAAAGCAAAAGATTATTATGCTCTTAAGTATAGGAATATACTAAAATCTCTATAATATGTCCATTTTAATAGAGAGTGACTGCTATGGGTGAGAAACTAAAATTCAATAATTAAGATTTTGATTATTTAAATGATTCTTTTTTAAAAGGAAAGGTGCAGGCAGGAATAAAGATGAGTGGGCAGACATGCAGGCAGGGAGAGAGAGGAGGAACCATCTTTATTTTTATTTAGTTGTTCACATTGGTTGCTTCCCTCAGACTCAGCACTTGAACCCAGGGGTATGTGGCTTGCTTCTTTTGGAGGCGACTGACCTAAACACTGCTCCACCATGGCATACCTGAAAATGATTCTTCGTGAACAACCACTGGAAAGCAGAAGTTTACACTTAAATGAGCACTGTGCAAACTAGAGGTGAGCACTTTACCAATCTTTAATATATATGCCAACCAATGAAAGGAAAAAAAGAACGAAACATCCATCTAATGACGTCTGTCCCAAAAGAAGATACATTTCTAGTGAACTATAGAAAAAAAGTCATCACACAACTGAATTAGTAGGCATTGCATGTTGCAAGTGCCCTCATTATAACAAAAAACATCAGAGTATTTCTAGGGCAGCAAACCTTCCCTCGAAATGAGAGCAAGGGTAATAGGACCCAGGATAACTCAGTTCCACCATTCTTTTAAAAGATACAGTATATCCCAAAATGATAAGCTGATTCAGAACCAGATGAAATTTTAGTCTTCTGTATAAAAGGGCTGAAAAATATCATATAGTCCAAATACAAGTAAGTCACTTGGGGAAAGAAACACTTAATCAACACTCTGCTATCCTGTTACAAAATAACAGGTACATTCCAATATTTTCCACAACTTTCGCCTGCAATTAATTATGGAAAGTGATCAGGTAGCCCTACCATGGAAGTGGCCTGACTTTCAAGTCCTCTCTGAAGACTAGAGTGACCACAGAATGGCCAGTTGAGAGTAGCAAACAGTGTGGTGAGATACAGGAATATCTATATTACTGAAAAAGAGTCATTGCAGTTACTTGGGAGCAAGTTTACAGCAAAAAAAAGTAGGAGAAACTGAGTAGAAATGCGCTAGTAGAAAACATGATTGAACTCCATTCACAGAAACATTTATGTTCTCTAAGTATTTTTTAGGTATCCACTAGATGTCAAATCATAGTTTAGGTTTGGGAAATCAAGCATGATCAAGACAAATTCCTGCCATCAAGAACTTTGCATGCTACAACAAGAGTCAGCAAGCCTCTTTTGTAAAGGCTAGAGAATAAACAGTCTGAACTTTGTGAACCAAATACCGTTACAACTACTCAAGTCTGCTGTTTTAGTGAAAGCAGCCACAGACAATATATAAGCAAGCATGCTTTTGTTCCAGTAAAAATGTAATCACAAGAACGGGTTGCAGAAAAAATAGCCACATAGGACTTGTAAGTTCTATGACTTTTATTATATGTGAAATGGGAAGCCACTAGTGTCTGAGCAGAAGAGTAGCATTACTTTTAAAAAAGAATCACTATTAAAAAGAATCACTTCAACTATGTAGAAAATAGTGGAAAGGTAGGGACGCATGATGGGAAAGGTATAAGCAAAGAGAGCAAACAGCTATGAGATGACTTTGCCCTGTACCAGGATCGCATCAGTGACAGCAAGAAGTGGTCGAATTCTGATTACATTTAAATGATAGTCATCATGATCTGTGTGAACTGGATGTGGGGTGAAAGAAAGAGTCAAGAATGAGTCTGAGGTTTATGACCTGAGGAAGCAGGAAAAATGAAGTTCCCCTTACTGTAATGATAATGTGTGGGAGGAGCTAGTCTGGGAAAGAAAATCATGAGTTTACTTATGAACATATTTGAACATTATAGACTAAAATAGCAGATTATTAGATACATGGTTCTAGAGCTCAGGGAAGAGGTTGTGGTTGATATAAATTTGGAATTCTTACTATTTAAGCCATGAGATTTGATGAGGTCAGCTACAATAATGAGTATATGCAAAGAAAAGAAATTCAAAATATGAATCCTTAGTTACTCCAATGTTTAGAGGAACAACAAAGGAAACTCAGAAAAAGAAAAATAGGAAGATTTCATAAACTAAGTGAAACCAGGTTTCAAGAACAACTATTTCACATATAATAAATAAAATGAAGACTGACATTTGATCAGTAAATTCACAGCAGAGAAATCCTTGGGAACCAATGAAAGAACTATTTTAAATAATAATGTAATCAAAATATAACTAGAATGAGTTCAAAGAGAGAGAGAATGAGTTCAGAGTAGATTCAGTAAGTATGCACATCTCTTTTATCAAAGGACTTGTTTAGAGAGGAGATTTTTTTAGCATGTTTGCTGATGGAACTTTACTATATTTCAAAACACTTTATATTACCACATTTACACTATGGACTAAAATCATGCAATTTACTATCACATAATGTCATCCTGAGAAAGATTATAAATGGTTTTTCTTTGTCTCTTCTTAGCTATTTTTTATAACAAAATTTTACTCTATTTCCTGAGTAATGGCCCTATATTCCCTGGGGGGGGAATGTACACTACATTAAATAGATTTTTTACTTTCCATTATGCCTATTGTGCAAATCAACAGGAGAATGCCAGTACACTTTATATATTTCTTATCTGTTAGGTCCCTTCATTTCCCAATAAGTTAATTTTTGGCAAGTTAGTGCTTCTCACAGCAAACTGAAAAATTCCTATAGTACAGAAAGGCAAGTTATTTCAAGATGTGTGTGCTAAAGACGATTTCTTTTGAGTCATAAATTAAGCTCATAGCCAATGCTCGCCTGTAACCCAAGGAAAGAATTACTGGCCTCCATACCATCAAAATAAGTAAATCTCACTGCAATGGCACTTTGATAAGGACTTCGTTTCCAAACACTTAATGTAAAAAATAAATCATGGTTTGTAAGTGTTAATTCGCTACATGAACTTTTAGAACTCTGAAATGAATAAAATGGTTCCACATCACTTAACCAATGATCTGTTTATATATATTTTTTGCCAACTTATGAACAATGCTACTTCTTTCATATGCTAAACTCCATATTCTAGTTTCCAAATGATGATTTTGGTATTTTGCTTTCTGAAGCACCGCTTAGGAGAATAAATGTAATTTTGCCTGAAGTTCAAAACGTGTTTTTAATAGTCATCATCTTTACTGAGCAGCACAACTAAGATCGGAATAGTAATATCTTCATCTTACAAGCAACAATGATTTTTCTAAGACTATTCACAGGTAAGGGGAAGAAGCCTGTTTTGTAAAACACAGGCCAATATGTCTCTGAGATAGCTGAAAAAGGGAACACTCTAGAGGCGCTGACCCTGCAAACAGTCTGGGTATCTTTTCAGAGTGCTCAAACTTGGATGAATTTTTGTTATAAATCACCTTGATAAATGGAACACATTTGCTAAAGTGGTTCTGTAATAGCTACAGAATTCTTACAGCTTGAATAACATAGCCTCAAAAAAACTGGTGGGGAAGGGATGGACAAATTACAAAAATCTTTTTTTTGTTGTTTCAGAACCAATACTAATTACCCTGATCAGAAATAGTTACCCGTTCTTTTTAAAAAATAGTAATATATACACATAAGGGAAGTACACTTTGATAATAGAGAAGTAAAAATAATTACTAGTAGAGGATATTTGGGGAGAAGTAAAAGCTTGATAAGGAGCAAAGATTCTGGATGGAGCAGGCTACTTTGTGTTTTAATCCCAGTTATTCCCTTCACTAATTGTTTGAAAATGGGCAATTTGTTTAATCTCCCTGTATTTCAGTTTTCTCATCTGTCAAATACTACAACTGCCTACCTCACTGGGTTGTTACTGTGATGATCAAATTAATTAACCCTTGTAAAGAATTTCAATATGTGGTATACAATAAGTACAGAAATTTGCAATGTTATAAGAATTATATTTGTAGACTTAACGTGCAAACCACAGTGAATAGAATAATACACCTGGAACAAAATGGCAGGCCTCTAATTTATCCATTCACCAAAGATAAAAATATGATGCTTTCCTAAAACAGAATTTTTTTTTTTAAATGACATCTTACAGTCTTCTGGTCCTCTGCTCTGCCTACCAGAGATTTCAGCTAAATCCTTTTGCTTTGATATTCCTTCTCTAAAAATTTTTAAAAAGAAAACAACAATGGTAAGGTTTTCAAGTAGTTAGATAGTAAATGCCTTTGTTCTATTGATAAAACTATTTCTGGTCTCATATATGCTTGCTTCTTCAGCAACTTAGAAGTAACTAGAATGCCTCGTGAAATGATAGTCATATGAAGATGAAATCATGATGTCAAAATATGACATTTTTTAAAAAATATCCATGATAAAGAGCTTAGAAAAATACGTTATCTGATACCAAACTATCATCTTCAACATTATCATAACCATCAGCTAACAATTTCTAGCATGCTTAGCACTGGAATGATAAATATCAAAAGCATTTATACAGTTGAACTACAGTCTATTACGGTAAATAATTATTTAATAATTTATGATTGATCAAACTTACTTATAGGGCAATAGAGGCTATTATAAAATTCAAAGTAAATTTCCAGTGATGAAGACAATTTAACCCTTAATTATATGCTTAAATTGAAGATAGAGATAAAATATATTACCAAATGTAACCACTCTTAATAATTTGATAGTATCACAGAAAATTTAATGAAAAGTAGAAAATGAAGTTATAATTACTACAGAAAGGAAGGTATATGCTGATTAAACAAAAGGTCACCCTTCACAGTAAACACTGCCTAGCAGCCATGTGACTGATTAAAAGAGATAACATTACGTCTACTTTTCACTCTTCAATCCACTGCTTTTGCTCTTTTTCTAACTGGATGAATAGGCAAGTTGTCTAGACCAAAAGCGCATACAATTTCTACTTAAAAGTTTAAGTAGGATTTATAAAAAAATTAAACTATAGACTTTATTTACTAACAAGTCTCTAACAAGTCAGCTGAAAAACTTTCCAAACTAGGATCTCAAATTGCATTCAGTTGTTTCATCTCCTTTATTTCCTCCAGTCTATGATAGTTCCTCAGTCTTTCCTTGTTTTTTGTAATCTGACATTTTGAAGAGCACTGGTCAGTTGTATTGCAAAATGACCCCCAAAAAGGGTTTGTCTGATTTTTCTCATGATTAAACAGAGTTTATACCTTCTTTGAAGGAATACCACCAAAGTCATGTACCCGTCTCACTGATTCAATTCAGGTATTATGTTGCTTTGTCTTGTTATTAGTAAAATTAATCTGGATCCTCCATTAAGATGGTCTCTGCCAGGTTATGCCTCTAAGAAGCTACTATGTTTCACTTTGTAATAAATATCTTTGAAGAGATACTTGGTGATTCAGTGAACATAGAGTTTCTCCTCAAACTTTTATCCACTAATTTTAGCATCCATTGATGCATCTTGCCTGCAATTATTATTTCTGAGGTGTTTATACAAGGTTTTAAAAGGCTTAATTAAATATATAGAGTATAATGGACAAACTGTTTTTGATACAAACATTTTAAATCCTACTGAATGCAGCACTTTATCATACATTCAAAATATGAGTAAAAGATATTTTCTTTTATCGGTATGTTCAATTCATGTTAATCAACTATAATATCAATGAATACATGAAATGATACTTACGTAACTATGACTTTTAAATAACTCAGCTGGACTATTGGTGAGGATTTTGTCTCCTTCCAAACCAACTACTCTTTTACAAATATTTGATTTTGGATCACTCGGGCTTTTTGCAATCACAATGTCACCTCTGAGGGAAAGAAAGATTTTAAAAAGTATTTTTTATTAAGCATAAACACATGCATAGTGCAACAGAAATAATGTCACATCTTTATCCTCTCATTGATCCTCGCATTTACCAACTGTGAGAACCTTTGTGACTGACTTTTAAGGGTTAGAATCCAACAATTTAGGGGTTAGAATCCAATAATGAGAATGACAGAAAAGTTATTAGAAGATTTTAGCATTTCTCATAACTGCATAAGAATTATCTTTTTGTACTGTTATCCACTGGGTTACTTCTGTATCCAAATATTTAGAAACAAAATTATGGACAAATAACTCCATGTAAATGCTACCAAATGAAATAAATTATACTGCCCATCTAGTTGTACTGATTAAGTCCAGAGAACACAAGAAGACAAAACCATTGTTTCCCCAGAACACAAAAATCGAGGGAATAAGTTACAGCAAATATGCTATATAACCATGGTAATCTACAAGATAGTCGAAAAAGATCCATATTGAGGAAAACTATCGTTAAGACACAACAAAATAAAATGCTACAAGCTGCCCAAACATACACTACAAAAAATATAGTGTGGCCTGGTGGAGTAGCAGCTAGGTCAGCTGCCTCCAGAGCGTAGTCCATGCACATCTCAAAGACCGAGGTTCACATCCCTGGGCCCAGGGAAACAACTACGGTGAAAAACTAAATAAAAATAAAGTACCCTTCTTACTTGTTCTTCCTGCCTTCCTACTCACATTCACTCTAGCTGAACCTTTCCTTTAAATAAACAAAGTGGCACATCATACATATAAAACTAATATGTATATGATGACATATGGAAAGAATAAATCATAAAAGAAGTCACAATTTACATGTAAGAGAAAACTAAGAAAGATCTTTAAAAGTGGAAAGGAAGAAGGGGACAAAAATGTAGGACTAATGTCCAAACCATACAAAATACAATGCTCTTTATGCATAAAATGAGCATAAAGTGAATGCTGATTAATGCGTATTAGAAAGAATTTTATATATATAATTGTCATCTGCATCTAGTTCCAGAAATAACGATATTGATATTATAAAAATGCAAATATCAAAATAATATAAAAAGTTATAAAAAAAGGAAGGATGGTTAAATCAGACTTTGTGCTATACATACTAAATGAGTTCTAAATTTTTTGGTAGCCAAGTCAAAAAGAAATTATGATTAATTACATGGCAACCATTAACAACTAAAATTTTAGTTTGGGAGATATGACAATATTTTCCTTAAGCACTAAACAGAGGAATATATAAGAACTCTTGTAAAAGGGAGTAAGAGACACAATCTTCACCAGAAATTTTACAGAAAATACAGGAACAGTTTTCAGACTGGTCATTTCTTGACACTATTCTTGATAAGTGTTGAGAGCCACTAAAATATTAAATTCTGTAATTTGAAAGCAATAAAAGGCTGCCCTTTTTTGAACATTGGATAAATAATTCTCTTTCCAATAAACTGGAACCACGTCAATGGAACCATTAGAAGAAAAAGTTTGAAAATATTTTAACATAGTTAATTTGTGTAGCATTGAGGAAAGAAATATTTTCTGTGGGTGTCCTATTTGAGCTTGAGTTGTTTGACCAAATAATCACTATGACCCTTCAAACTTTGATTGGCAACATAAAAAGTAATTTAATCAGGATGTTTTTACAGGAAGCAATAATTATGTAGATTATATTGCTGATAGTCTAACCTGATATACACACACACACACACACACACACACACACACACACACACACGCAAGAGCTTACATCAAAATAAATATCCCTTGGACAATCAACTCTTTCAAATAGGGTTTTAAAAGGAACTTAATAGAACTGAGACTTAATTTTCCTTTCTCATCTGTAATTGTAAAAGTCCTCATTTTATTAGATTGTAAGCTTTTGAAAAAGAAGGGTCGATATCTTATTCATCTAATTCTCTATAATGTACAGCATATCATAAATTGGGTGCTCATTGACTATTTGTTGAAAGAATAAGTACTAATAACACATTGTGATTCTCTCAGATGTGAGTGTTGTGCAATTTGACTGAAAAGAGACCCTTGTTCTTTAGACACCAGATATGCAGACTCTCATTTTGCCTACACAGATGGCTATACTAGCTTTAGAAATAAGCAATGAGCAAAAGAATCTATTGCCAGATCAGAGATTCCCCTGAGATTACAGAGTGCTGTGGCATAAAGAAAAAAGGATATATGGGACACTAATGCTTTTACATCATAATTTACCAACCGACTACCTTGGTTGTAAAAATTACTTTGGTGTGTCTCATACAGATGCCAAATTTTGAGCTGTCCTGTAACTTAATGGGCCCCCTGAATGAAGAGAACACAAGATGAAACCTTAATTAATATACCGAATGTACTTATTTGTATTACCCGTCTAATTGAAAAAAACGTAGCTTATTAAAAAAAAAAAAAAAAAAAACTACTGAGTCTATTCATTAAAAAACTACGTAGCTAACATTTTTTGCTTCTCTTTAAGGATGCTCAAGACTATGAAAGTAAAATGATATTAACATGAAAAACAAAAGCTTCATGCTATAATGAGGCTAGGTCTCCAGGTAATCCAAAAACTGTATTAAGTTATTTTGTGGTAAGTTAAAAGGAAGCTAGAATATAACCTGTTATGTAAGTTTCATTTTTTTAAACTCCTTAATCAGTGTCTTTAAACTGTTATGGGAAAAAGATCTGAGGAAGAATTACCTAGGGACCATGCTAGACCATATAGCTTGACCAAGAAATAGTTTCAAGTTGATAGACTCTAAGATAATGAAAGATCACTAAGTGCAAAATATAGGTTTACACTATTCTTAATATTTTTTCAGTAATTTGAAGCCAACTATAGAAAAGGTCAAAATAAAAGAGTACCTAAACTTATTTATATCATAAACTAGATACCCCCTCAAGTAAGTAAAATTTGAAGTTTATAGAGAGGAAAGCAGGTATAGAATAATTTTTCAGAACTATGAAAAACTAACAGACCTCAAATTTTAGGGAATTGGTAATTTTAAAGAGATAATTTTACAATCTGAATTTAAAATATTTTCTCTAAAGGTGTCCTTTAGAAAATACATTAAATTAATAATATCTGACATCATTCAGAAGGGATAATATGGAGTTAAGTAGGATGAACAGTTTTAAAGAACTGGAAACATCATTTAGAATGGGATTTTAAAGCTTTAGTGGCAAACAATATTTACCAAGGATATTTTCAACTTAATATAATCAGTCAGGAGAATCATAACAAAAAACTTTGGTGGCTCCCAACTAGATACAGTGTGTTATCAAATTCTCATCACAGGCTACAGAAAATAGGACAGTCATTCATAGAAATACCAGATTAATTTAAAACAATTAAAAACCAAACCACTGATTTGATATGTAATATAGTTCCTGAGTCCCCAGTTCTTGACTCAAAACATTCTAGAGCATTCCCCCCACACCCTCAAAAAGAATATAGGCTTAAATGTATATTATAAAAGGTACTATTTGGGACAACAATGAAAGAGACACAATGAAAATATGAATTTTTTTTAAATATTAAAATTTCTCAATAGAAAATATTTGAGTCAAAATCTTATCTGGCTGGTCATTAACATGGCTATTTAACAAAAGAGTTTTTCAAGACAATCTTAAGAAAATGAAGAAATGATACATTGTGTTTTCATGGTAAAGAGAAATTTACCTTTGGATACCATAAAAACGTCGACTAAGATTTTCTGCAAAGACAATATCTGAATTTTGAATTGTAGGTTCCATTGATGGTCCAGAACACTGAAAAGACAGGTAATTGGTAATTTGAGTTCAAACCTCTTTTTAATTTAATATAAATCATCTGAGTAGGCTTAAGAAAAAAATTTTAAAATGTTCTTTTGGTCTTAGAGGATGATGCATAATAAGTCAGTAACTCCCAGATAAATGCAACTCTACAGAGTGACAACCAATTCGGGAAACACAGGCAAATATAAGTGATTTATTGATATTATGCTATAATTCATGAATCAGATAACACTGTTTCAAAATTTTGGCTATGTAAAATGCAAGCTCCATGAAGGCAGAAACCTTGTCTCTCATGTGCCCAGCTATATACCAAGACCAACAACAGTGCTTGGTATAAAATTGATACTTGTTGAAAAAAATAAGTGAATGATTTATTTTTCTACTATTGTCAAATACTGTCCAGTGTCCATTACGGTAACTTATTAGGTGATATCATACTAGTCGACCTTTGAACAATTTGGGGATTAGGGTCCCTATCCCGAAAGAGGAAAATTCATATACAACTTTTGACTCCCCCAAAATGTAATTACAGTAGTTCTTTCATATTATCCATGTGGGATTGGTTTCAGACCCACCCACCCACCCCCACAATCAAAATCCAAGGATGTTCAAGTCTCTATATGTTAGCATTCTGTATTTCCTGGTTCCACATTCAACTAACCAATATTCTTGGTTGGTTGAATCCTTGAATACAGAGCCCTTGGGCAGAAAAACATCACTTAAAAAGTAGACCCCTACAATTGAAGGATCAACTGTATTCTCTATGAGTTGATGCCATTCTTTCTCTTCTAAGAGAACTTACTCAACTGATGGTGCTACAACTTTGATTTTTTACTGAAAAATAAGCCATAATGAGATACATTTTTAAAGTTTATTTATTAGATGTCTTAAAACTATAATCTTCATATATACCTCAAAACTATAATAATTATCACTGCCACTTAAAAAATCTAAATACAATAATTTCCATTTATTCCACTTAAGCAAAAATAAAACATTTTGCTCAAAACTTTTTACTCAAAGTAGAGTCCAATGGAATTACCAGTGTAACATGAAAAAAACAAAGAGGATTTCACTTAAATATACTCATTTGCATTACTCCAGCTCAACTTGAGATTATATGATTTTGAATCTGTTAGGGTAAACCTGATAAAAACAACCAACCCCAACAACAAAACCCACTGACTGCCTTTCAATCAATTAATCTTTCATTTGTATGATGAAAAGTTAGTAACATCATGGTTGATATTGATAAAATATTTGTGATCCAACATTAATAAAAAGTATTCATGGAGGGGGAACAGCTATAACATTTTAATACTGACAAAAAACAGAATAATCATTTGTTTTAAAGTTAGTTAACACAGAGATTAAGAGTAGGAGTTTTGAAAAAAGAGAAGTCTCTACTGAAATTCCAAGCCTGCTACTGAGTAACTGGGTGACCTGAAGCAAGTTTCCTAAGCTTTCTGAGCCGTAGCTGCCTCATACAGAATGCATTTCTAATAAATGTCTTATAGAATGTGAATGATTAAATCAGTTAATAAATGTATATCAAACACACCCTGGAACACAGTAAATGACATTCAATAAATGGTAAAAAGAAAAAAATCTATCATTAAATATTATTTATTTATTGGGCTTTTTGTGTCCCTATCAGAAGCAGAATACAGAATCATGTATAAAGTAATGGTTCTTATACTTCATATCACTACCAATTCAAATATATTCTCTTATACTGCGAAATGTAGAAAGATTTTGTTTTAACCTTCACTTTATTCATTAAATAACTTCAATAAAGGGAAAAACATTTTTCCTTCAATTTTAAAAGTGTATTTTAAATAATTATTCTTGAATGTAAAAACTTACCATGACAACACCACCAACGTATTCAAAAGTACAATGAGCTATACAGCCATACTGAATAGTATAGCCAACAAGTCGAAAGGTTTTTCCCAGAACACCACGAAGCATAGTTCTATGTAGACTCTGCTACCAATGGCCTGATGGTAAATTTCAAAAAGTTTCATCATCAATACTATTTACAAACACTTAAGAAATAGTTCTATGGTAAAACATTTTACAATCACACAGAATGTAAGAAATGTCAAATACATTTTGGTGCAGAAACGAACGTACTTTTTTCTCCTTCGATTCTGCTGGAGATTAAGTGGCAAATTATAGCTGCTTAATACTTATTGTGAAATTCGAACCAAATATCACTGGGCTTAGCTATAACTAAGATAATTAGTAGACTAAACGTGTTTGTCCCCTTTTTTGCCTTGGTTATTTCATGGTATCCAAGCAGATACTAACTCTTTCAAAGTACCAATAATAGTTTTTCATATTGTTGTCTACTACATCTGTTCTCATTATAAAGGAGAAAGAACTAGAATAAGTGTATATAAATTCAAGTTTTAAATTAGCTCTTTTATTAACTTGTGTGATCTTCAATGGACTACTAAACTTCTTTGGGCCTTAATAAAAGTAACATCTCCAGAAGTATTCTGAGAATCAAATTCAATAGCATATGTTAAAGAGCTTTGTAAATTATAAAGTAACATTAAGTTGTCAGTTAACTATTGATAATAAAATGAACACATGAGTAATAAGAAACAGCATAAACAACCATTAAGTTTTTTAAGTATTAACATTATTCATCTAAAATATTCCTAGTATCTGCCCCTTCCTATTTACTTGTTACAATTGCATTTCAAGCATTTCTCAACCAATGGCATAGGGCTTAGGCTGAGGCCAATACACTTACCACATTCTACTTAAACACATCAATAATATGTAACATTTGCTTAATGCTTACTAATGCCCAGCTTTACAAATTAGCCTCTGTAATGTACATTATACCATCATCCTCATTTTATAGATAAGGAGCCTAAAAGTAGCAAATTAACATGCTGCACATCACAAAGTGGTCAAGAACTCAAGCATTATGTATAATGACCTACCTCTTACTCCCCCACTTCCACAACGGAAGTATTTTACTATTAGATCAAGCATAGATTATTTACTCATTTTAAAGGCCATCCCCTTCCAGATGATTCTCATCCCGTCCTCAGTTTCCAACCTGATCTTCCTTGACTACTCAATCATACTGGTCTGTTCTTCAAGTGAACTTTGCCTCATGAACCTTTATATAAGCACCCACCCCCGGGATATTCTTCATGATTCCTGTTCTCTATCTAATGGATAACTCTTCTCTAAACACTCTCAATAGGTAAGGTTTCCCTTCTCTTTTGGGTTCCTATGGTCTTTAATGTTCTTTTTTTTATGGTTAGGAATATTGTTTTTTAAAGTTGATCTGAGTTTGTATCATATTTGTATCATATGATCTGAGTGTGCTCCATATTTTAGCTGTGTGATTCCATGAGATTATTTCATCTAAGTCTCAATATCTTTATCTGTATAATGGTTTTAATATTAGTACCTATCTCAGAGAGTTATGAGGATTTCATGTGATAAGATATGTAGCCTGTGTGGCAGAGTATTTGAATAACTGTTAAGTTATTATATAATTGACTTGGCAATCAAAGACTGTGTCATCTCATAACATCAGCTATATTCTCAAGTGTCCAAGTTCAGAGCCCACAGCATAGGACTATTATCTTTTATTAGTATTTTTATTACCTTTTAGTGTTTCTTCATCTATTAAACATCTGTGTCCCTTTCCTAACAAGTGTTCGCTGGCATAATCCCCAGAAATGTTACTCATGTTTTGTCACTCACCTATCTCAAGTATATACTTACTATGTTACACTGTTATTTACATCTGTTCCCTTATTACAAACTATATTAGTTTATATGCCTGTGTATAATGAGTGCATTATTTATCTTTGTATCCTCAGGGTCTACCAAATAAGTTAGGACCTACCAAATAAGGTGACTTGTAACTGACTGAATTAATGAATACTGAACCCAAATTTCCTATACCTTCCACATCTTCAGTATGATAAAACAGTTATAATGTTCAATGTTATGATCACAATCCATTGAGAGCTTTGGAAAAACATATTAATGTCATACTTAATTGAGAAATTATAAGTAATATGTTAAAAAGTCCTCTAAGTTATTCAGGTGATGTGAAAAACAACTCCTCCTACAATAGAAATCTGGGTTCCATTGTAACTCATGTACTTTAAAAGCTAGTGGTTTTCAGAATTCAATAAAGAAAAAGCCTGAAACAGAGGCTCTCTTAAGTCAAAAAGACTTCAGAGGAATAACAAAATAAGAATAAATGTTGCCAATAAAGTTAACTAAGTAGTCTAAACAATACTTTGCTTCAACTATAAAATTAGAGAAAAAAAATAGGGTTAAACCCTAAGTATATCTTTAAAAATGTGATCTCTGAGAATAAATCCTAAAAAAAGTTGAAGGGGACATTACATTTTAAAACAAATAGAAATGAATCTATTTGATATTAGAGGATAGATTATAAAACAAGAAGAAATATATGGCATGTACTATGAAAATGTGAATACAAAAAACAAAATTACAGGATAAATCACTGCGCAATCTGCCAAAATTTAAATCATTTGAATTATAAAATAGAATCCACTTGGTTAAAAGACATTTTTAAAAATACCACAATGTTGTAACTAGGCAATAGTTCTGATTCACTAAGAATGTTTATAATTAGTGCCCATGAGTAATAACTGAGACCATAAAGAGTTACCTTAATTAGTCAGATAACACTCAACTCCAAATGCAATGTTTATGATAAAATTGTCTCATAAAATTATAACTAGATTAATATAAATTAATCTATAAATAAAAAATGATCAAAAGAGTTAACAGATACCTTTTCTTCTCTACAGAAGAATGGAGTTTGAAGTGTCATTATAAAATTACTTTGAATCTTAATCTCTTAAGGTAAAAAGACAACGATGAAGCTATTTAGAGAGGACTGAGCATACAGACTATCTGGCCTTCTATTTTAAAAGTTCAGTAATGACCATTATAAAGAAATATTATTGAAATTGAAAATAAGTTGATTATTTTTTAAAGATCTGAGTGGAAAGTCACATTCATTAGTACATGAATAAGCCATATTTATTTCAGGCACTAAGAAGCTATACTAGTAAAAGGGATTAAGACAGAGGCTACATACCTCTGCTTTAGTTATTTCTGTGGATCTATGAATGTCTATGTGCTTACATGTGCTGTATATATTCTATTTGTCACTTCAGATACACTATCCTCCTTACTGATGTCTGCCCTTGAAAAAGTGACCTACATAAACCACATCAAGGCTCTCGTACCCTTTGACTCAATTAGTGGGTGAATGGAAGTCAGCAAACAGGGTAAGTGGAAAGTATTTAAGAAAATAACTAACTTACATTGGGAACAAAATACCTTTACACAGAGATCTGGCACATATCTTAATTAAGTAACTAAATTTGCCTGCATACATAATGAGACAAACTGGTAATACAAAGCCTATGGACACAAGGCAATGGCAAATAACATAATTTGTGCACTATTCTTGCCAAAAAAGGTACAATATAAATCTAAACATGAATAATTAGACTCACCCACTAAATACATCCATTATGGACATGCTACAGGATAATACTTAGAACTTTTAAAATAAAATTTAATTCAAGAAAAAATATAGAGTACCATTTTAAAATGTAAGAAAATAGGCATAACAACCAAATACAATATGAAAGTCTCAATTATATCCTAGAGTAAAAGGAAAAAAGGGTAATAAAAGATACACTGGAGAAAATTTAAACAAGGTCTGGACACCAAAATAGATCACTGTTTAAATGTTAATTTTTTTTAAAAGGAAAAGTGCAGACAGGAATAAAGGTGAGCAGAGACAAGCAGGCAGGAAGAAAAAGAAGGAAGAAGGACTTTATTAATTTTATTTAGTTGTTCATCTTGGTTTTTACCCTGGTCCCAGGTCTTAAACCGGGTCCTTGGACTATGAAGACAGTACTCTCAGCCCAAGACAGTTGACCAATTGGCTACTCCATCAGGGTGCACCTTAAATGTTAAATTTTTAACATTATAATATCCCAGACAGAAAAACCTTGAATTATTTAGAAATGGACAACATGATGGATACATCATGTCTGAAATTTCCTTTTACATGGTATACTTCTTCACATATTACAGAGTAATGTATTCTTGTGCATATACATATATAATCTAATATGGCAAAATATTAATTGTAAATCTAGATGAAGTGCTTAAGAATGTATAGTATTTTTTTCAACTTTTTTATAGAATAGAATTTTTGAAAAATCACTTTGGGAACACAGTTGTTCTTAGTCATTCAGCCATTCGATCATCCAATAAATATTTACTGATCTTCTACAATGTGCCTGATACTGTGTTCAAACCCTGGAAATACAGCAGTAAATGACACCTGTGCTTAGAGAGATTAGTGTTTATTAAATCATACTATAAAGTACACAGACATAAATATAGTAATTTCCATAGAGTGAAAATTAAAATGAGAAAGAATTAAAGTGAGTGGGGTATATTTTCTTTTAAATGAACTAAGAAAAAATTCTTTAAAGAATTACCACTGGAGTTGGGTTCTAAAAACTGACAAAATAACTATTTAAAGGGTGGGATGGGAAGAGCACTGTGTGGAAAACATGAGACTTCATGTGCTAGGCAAGATTATTCATGTCTTATAGAATTTTGGATATTTTTCTTTATTTTAGTAATATTTTATTCACAATGTTACATTCATTTTAGGATACTGAAATTGCATCTAAATCTATATTCATACCATACCCACCACTAGAGTTCCAGTACCCTTACCTTTTCCCCTTTGGATATTATTGTAAAAATAATGGGAAACCTTTGATGAATCTTAAGCAGGAGACGACATCTGACTTATAATTAAGTTCATATAATTAAATTCACTGCTATGTAGAGATGGGACTGAGGGGTGGTGGGCAGGAACAGAAATGCTGTGAGGGCAGTTAGGCAGGCAAGGAATTAAGGGGAACTAGCTGCAGTAGCAGCTGGATTGGAGAAATGGATTTGAGAAACTTGGAAGCTAAAATAAATGCCAAGAGAAAGGAAAGAATCAGGATCACCCTCAAGTTTTCAAACAGAGTAACCTGGTAAACGGAGGTCAATTTACAAGTTTCTACTCATGTCCACAGTTGAGGCAGACTAATGAAGGGTCTAGTTTTGGTCTTGTTAAATTTGCTGTCTGTGAAATATCCAAATAGATTGGATGATGTGGAGCTCTAGACTCAGAGGAGATTGCATATGTAGAAATTCTTGAAAAACAAATTCCTATTTCAGAGAGATTTTATTCTGCTGCAAACAAGAGTAAATTAGAATAACAGTAGCTTAAATAAGTAAAGGATTTATTTTCTGACAACACTGGCTGCTGCAACCAAGTTACACACGTGAAGAAGTATCGAGAGTGTACTCTGTTAATTTTGTCTTTTTATCCAGGAAAGACCCTTGTCTTCCATCTACATCTAACTAGCTAAGACTATATAAATAAGTACAAGCGGTGCTGGGAAAACTTTGCTATTTTCTTTATAAGTGTTGTAACACGGATCTTTAAAAATTACATGAAGTATTACTTGGACAAAAATTAAAACTTTTTAAAAAGTATGAAATGAGATGTGGAAGTGAAGACAACACTTGAGAAATTTATCTATGGAGGCAAGCCTACTAGTTGAGCAGGATTAGCCTCAGTAACACTGACAATTCTTTGCTGTGGACGGTTGTCTTATTTTAGCAGGAGACCAGGCCTAGATGTCAGGAGTCCCTTCATCTGTTCTAACAAACTAAAGTGTCTCCAGACACTGCCAAATGTCCCTGGGATACAAAACTAGCCCCAGTGGAGAAGCACTGACATAATCAGAAGAATGTGGGATTAAGCATACTTTTTTTCAATTTAAAGATATACTAGCATATGCTTGAGAACCACTGGTAACAAGTCCACAGAGTGAGGCTAATGATAAGGAAAAAATAATGACGAGTGAGAAAAGGAGAAGGAAAAAAGAGAGATGAGAGAATGTGAAGAAGGCAAGAGGAGGACTTCAAAGTGTGCAGTAACAGTAGTTTGTACCAGATTAATCTACTTGGTGAAAACAATATAACAACTAAAATATCTGGATAAAATACACATTATAGCTATTTAAAGGCATTAGGTAGTCATACAGATAGGGTTTGAAAGAAGATCTATGAGACAAGGAAAGAATACAAGCAGAGCGCTACTATTCACCTGGTCTTTTTCTCTGAGGGTAATGACCAGTTTACAGCAGTGGAAAATACGTTTTAGCATTTGACTAAGATGAAGTCTGAAATCTGGCTGTCAAAGTAGAACTTGAGAGGGTCAAACTCAGAAAATAACTACAAGTCTGAATGCAATCTCCCTGAGGTGGTAGACAATTCTGAAACTATCACACGAGTAGAGACCCACCTGCAAGCAGCATATACAAGACTAGAAAATTAAGCAGAGATGTTAGCAACCACAGAAAACCACACAATATGAGGGAGACATAGTCTGGACTTCAAGATCCTCCAAGGTGAGCCAGCCATGTACTTAGGACTACAGTAAGGTCACTAACTTGGATTAAGGGAACAAATGAAACAGATCAGCTTTAACAAAAAATGTGGCCTAACCTTGCCAGAGTTAAACTGTTCATACATTAACTACCTGCTAGAAAAAAACAAAATTAAATTAAACCCCTTGGTTTTCATGAGAACACATTATTTTGAACTTCTAAATATTTTTTCTAACATCTGATGGGAAGACATGTTTTTTACAGTAAGATATAATTCACATACTATAAAATTTACCATTTTAAGAAAGTGTCCAATTCATTGGTTTTTCAGTATATCCATGAAGGTTTTAGTATATCCATCACCATTATCTAATTCTAAAATATTTTCATCCTCTAAAAAAGAAACACTTATACCCATTAGTAGTCACTCTCCATCACCTACACTTTCCTTCCCTCTAGCTCCTAGCAATCATGTCTCTATGAATTTGCTATTCTAAACATGTCATATGAATAAAATACAAGAATGGCATGTTGCTTGATTTTTAGTATTTCATTGTAATAACTTTGTTTTACAAATTAAAATAAATTCTTACATGTAGGTTCCCCGTATGTGCAGATTCCACATTCCTCAGATATGTCAAAACACCTAGCCCTTCACCAAATCACCAAGTGTTCTTCACCGTTGTCCAGTGGGTTCCACCACCACTTGTGCCCACCTCCTGTCCCATTCCCTACTGATAAACCCAGTTCTAATGCAAGTGTCCAAGGAATGGTTTTGTCTATATCTCTGTTTTATCTATTCACATTCCACCTATGAGGGAGATCATCTGGTACCTATCTTTCTTCTTTTTACTTACTTCACTTAGCATCATCCCTTCTAGATCCATCCATGTTGATTCAAATGACTGCATTTCATCTCTTCTAAGGGCTGTGTAGTATTCCATTGTACGTATGTATGTATATATATACACACTCACACACACACACACACACACACACACACACTTTATCTAGTCATCGGACGTTGGGCACTTAGGTAGTTTCTACTTCTCAGTTATTGTGAATGGGAGTGCATAAATCTCTGTGAATTACTAATTCACTAATTCAAATGGCATCATATGGGATTTTCATCTTCAATTTTTTGAGGAATCTCCATACTATTTTCCATAGGGGTTGCACCAATTTGCACTCTCACCAACAGTAAAAGTGTTCCCTTTTCTCCACATCCTTGCCAACATTTGTTGTTTCCAGACTTCAGTATAATAGCCAATCTCTTGGGAATAAGGTGACATCTCATTTTTCTTTTTCCAAAGCAAAGGTGCAGGCAGAATGAAGGCAAGCAGAGGTAAGCAGAAACAAAGAGGAGGAAGAAGACCCCATTTTAATTTAGTTGTTCATGTTGACTGTTCCCACCAGTCTGGGTCTTCAACCAGGGACCTTGAGACATACGTATGTTTACTGTACCCAACCCCCACTCCATCAGGAAGTACCTCATTGTTGTTCTGATTTGCATTTCCTTGACAGCCAGCAAGTAGGAACATCTTTTCATGTGTCTGTTGGCCATCTGTATATCCTCTCTGAAAAAAAATCTCTCCAATTCCTCATCCCATTTTTTAATGGAATGCCTGTTTTCTGTTAGTTAGTATATTTTGGATATTACATCTTTGTCAGAAATATTGAACAGAAATATCTTCTACTACTTAGCAGGCTGTCTTTTTGTTTTGGTAATGTATTATTTTGCTGTGAAGCAGCTTTTTATTTTCCATAGAACTATTTTTGTGGTGAATTCCTCTAACTTCTGGTTATCTGAAAAGCTTTTTATCAATCCTTCAGTTACAAATGATAATCTTGTACAGTATCGCACCCTAGGTTGAAAATGTTTTTCTTTCAGTACCTTAAACATAACATGCCATTCCCCTCTGCTCTGTACAGTTTCAGTTGAGAAACTCACCAACAATCTTATAGGGACACCTTTCCATGTGACTTTTTTTTTCTTTAGCTTCTTTGAAGATTCTTTATCTTGTATTTTTGACATTTTGATGACAATGTGACTTGGTATAAGTCTGGTTGGGTTTCTTTTATTTGGAACTCTTTGGGCTTCCTAGGTCTGGAGGCTTGCCTGATTCCTCATGTTAGGGAAATGCTCGTGCATTATTTCTTCAAATACTGTTTCTGTCCATTTTTATCTCTCTTCTACTTCTGGGATCCCTATGGTGCGAATGTTGTTGCTTCTGATGTTACCCCATTGGTTTCAAAAGCTATCTTTTCTTTTCATTTTTTTTTTCTTTGCTGGTTTGCTTGACTGCATTCCTCTGCTCTAACTTCTAACACACTGATCCTATTGGAGGCTTCACTCATCCTATTTTTGAGTCCCTCATTGAGTAGGTTAGTTATCATGTTCTTCATTTCTTTGACAACTTGCTTCATTCTTCTCTTTTTTGTTGTTCATTTTTACTTCCTGTATTGTTTTCCTGATTTTCATGAGTATGTTTATCACTGATGCACTAAGTTGATCATCAGGTAGTTTCGTTTGCAAATGTCTGCTGCATTCAGAATTTCACTAAGGTTTTAATTGTATCCATCATTTCACATGTATTTCTGTGTCTTCGCTCTGTTTGGCCTTCTGATTGTTCCTGTAGAGATGGCACTGTGTAAGGTATTGACTTGCACCGATAGCCTGGCTCTTGGTTTGAGCACTCGGAATTATTAAGTTTTATGGCATCACTGCTGGATGGATTTGTTGAAGTTCTTTGGTGGACCCTGCAATGAGGTCCAAGAGTTCAGCCTATGGGTTGGAGTTTATGTGTGGGATACAGAGTCTTCCCACAGCATCACAGATCTGAACAGTAACAACCACCATGTGGCTGGCCCACAGTAAGCAATCAGGCTGCAGTTCTGCCTCCACCCACAGGGCAGCACTAATGAGTAACACTAGTTTCCTTTCTTCTATAAGATTCTCTTCCTACTTTAAACCTGGGTGTCGAATTTCTGTTGGGTGGATGGTGTCTCTGGTGCAATATGGTGGGAGGGGATAGAGGTGGGAGATACCCCCAGCTGCCTTCCCCGCTATCGTGGCATCCCTGTGTAATTTCCCCTTGGGCTTCCTACTCAGTCCACCCAGGCACTCATCCTCTCACTCTGTGCGGAGGCCGTCTTCCCCAGCTCCATTTCCAGGTCCCGCTGGACAGGCATTCTGCTTTCCAAGTGACTCTCCAGGAGATTCAGTTCTTCCCGAGGCTCCACCCACTCTGCCATGGTCCTTGTTATCCTGAAGCTGAGAATTATGAATCCTCAATGTAGCTCCAAACCCCAATGTCTCTACTTACCCTTTCTGTTGTTGAATGCTGGCACTACCTCTGGAGCCTTCGAACATGCTTTTCCTCAGTGAAATCAAATTGAGAGCACAGACATAAAACCACAAATACATAGGTAGCTAATCTATGAAAAAAGTGCCAAGAGCATACGATGGAGTAAGGAAAATCTATTCACAAAATGGTGTTGGGAAAACTGAAAAGACATCTGACAAAAAAAAAGGAAACTAGATTACTCATTAGCACCATACACAAAAGTTAATTCAAAATGGATCAAAGACCGAGATATAGGAACCAAAACCATAAAATACTTAGAAGAAAATGTGAACAACAGCCCATGACTTCAACCTCAAAGATGTCTTTGTGGGAGGAACAGTGAAAGCAAAAGAAACCAAAGAAAAACTAAGCAATGTGGACCACATCAAAGTGAAAAACTTTGGCACAGCAAAAGAAACTGCCACTAAAACAAAAAGACAACACACTGAATTGGAGAAGATATTCATACAACATACAGCAGATAAGCGCTTAATCTCCAAAATATATAAAAAATTCATACATCTCAACAATAAAAAAGGAAACGAGCCACTCAAAATATGAAAAACAGAACTGAACACCATTGTAAAGACACAAAGATGGCCTACAGACATCTGAAAAAATGTTTCACATCATTCATCATCAAAGAAATACAAATAAAAATGACAAAGACACTACCGTACACAAGTATGAATGGTCTATATCAATAATATTGGAAATAACAGGAAGGAGGTGTGGAGAAAAAGGAAACCTCCTACACTGTTGGTGGGAATATAAATTGGTACAACCTCTTTAGAAAACAGTATGGAGAGTCCTCAAAGATGGGTGAATCATTTGATCCGGCAGTCCCACTCCTAAGCATATACTCAGGACATACAAAATCTCCAATCAGAAAAAATATCTGCACCCTTATGTTTATAGCAGCACAGATTACAATAGCCAAGACCTGAAAACCTAAATACCCATCAATATATGACTGGAAAGAAGCTATGTTACTCAATGGAATACTGTGCTACTATTAAAAAAGATGAAATTATGCTCTTTGCAACAATCTGGCTGGAACTGGAGGGGATTATTGTTAAGTGAAATAAGTCAGAAAAAGTAATACAGGAGGGTTTCACTCATATGTTGAATATAATGAAATGCAACAAAAGATCATATAAATGTCAACAAAAATAATAGGACACAGGACTGTGACTGGATGAGGGGAGGGAAGGGGAAGAGAACAAAAGGTAAAGAGTAAAGGTAAACGACACCGAACTCTGGTGGTGGGTGTGGTATGGAATATAGGCTGATAATGCAATTTCAGTATCCTAAAATAGATATATCATTGTGAACAAAAGAAATAACAAACCAATTATTACTATTAAAAAAAAAATAAAGCTGGAGAGACTTTTTCTCAGACATCCAGATTCATGATAAGTCCAGGCATAGACTGGACTATATGCAAGCAAATCTAGATAAAAAGACCATGGAGCAGAATAAAAAGAAAAATAAAACAGATCCACATAGACATATCTGATTTATAATAAGTGCTCTAGTATATATCAGTGGAAAAATTCTTTTCAATAATTGGTGTTGGGTCAACAAAATATGCATATTGCGAAAAAAAACACCTTGACCCACAAACTTGCCAAATACAAAATTAATTGAGATGAATTACAGACATAAATATGAATGATAAAACAATAAAACTTTAAAAGGTAATGATTATTTTCATTACCTGTGAGTAAGGTTAATAATTCTATGATATAGTATACTATTAATATTAACATACAAATACACTAACCTTAAAATTGAGTTAATTTTTATGTTAAAAAATTGTGAAAATATCAAAAACAATGAAAAAATTAAAAGGAAGTCCACAGGAGACAGCTATATCTGATAGATATATATCTAGTAAAAGCATATACAAATTACACAGATTTCGATGAATTAATCAGAAGAAAAACAACCTAACAAAAATTTGGCAAAAAGCTCAGAGATGTCACAAAAAGAAGACATTAAAAAGGTTAATACTATGAAAAGCTCATCATCATTTATCATCGGGGAACTGTAAATTAAAACCACAGTGGGATACTACTATAAGACCACCACAATGTCTAAAATTAGAAAGACAAACAACACAAAGAGCTGAAGATGTGCAGCAACTACAACATTCATTGCTGGTGAAAGGACACCCTAGTGGAGTAGCAGTTAGGTTAATCACCTCTGAAGGACACAGGCCACATACTTCGGTGTTCGAGTTGCAGGCCCAGGGGAAGAAACAAACAGTGTGCACTAAAAAAAATATATAATAAAATAAAGTGCATCTTCCTTTTCTCTCTTCCTGCCTGCCTGCCTACTACTGCCTTCATTCCTGCCTGCACCTTTCCTTTAAAAAAAGAAAAAAGAAAGGATACATTTACACAACCACTTTGGAAGACTAGAAATATCTATTAAGCTAATACATTCCCTCTAGTTCAGCAATATTACTCTTAGATACATATTGCATAGAAAGAGATGTTTATGCTTATCAAAAGACTGATATTCACAGGAGTTTTATATAATATTCCCCAAATATATCATCAATGCCAACCATCAAGAGAATGGATAAACTGTTATATTCAGACAATGGAATACTACATAGCAGTGAAAAGGGACACAATACTATTACATGCCTGGATCAGAATGAATCTCACATACATTTGTGAAAGAAGACACACACAAAAGAGTTCGTGCTGTATGATTACATTTACATTCTTAGTTTTTATGAATGTCAAGTAGACACAAAACAATCTATGACAACAAGTCAGAAAAGTGGCTTACATTTGAGTGCTGGGTTTTGCTCCTGAGTAGTAGATACACAGGTATATACATATGTAGAGAAATATATAACATGCTAGTCATGTGTGCATGTGTACAAAAACATTATATATGTAAATATGAGTAATAAAACATCTGTATGTGTGTGTATATATCTATACACACACACAACATGGCAAAAGTAAACAAACAGGTTTAACAGAAGGCAAAAGGGAGGATGCTGTCTCCAATGTATTACAAGGAAAAGAAAACAAGGTTCAGACATTAGTAATTTTGTCAATTTGATGGTAGAAAAGTGAGAGAATTCTTGCTTCAGGCTTTTATTTTTTCAGTCACATGATTTAAGATCATGAGCAGAAACTGGGAACTCAGCATACAGCAAACGGTAAACAGAGAATTGGTTACAAATGTATTAGCATTCTGTTACTGCTGTAATATATTACCACAGTTAGTAGCTTAAAACAATACAAATTTATTCTGTCAGAGTCTGAGGGTCAGAAGCCCAATATGGGTTTCAATGAGCTAAATACTGAGGTGATAATAGGGCTGCATTCCTTCCAGGAGGCTGGAGGGGAGAATCTGCTTCCTTGCCTTTTCCACTTTCTAGAAATTGCCAACATTTCTTGGCTAACAGTACCTTCCTCCAATTTCAAAGCCAGGAGCATCACATCTCTCTGACCATTTTCCAGAGTCATAACTCTAAAACTTTTACTCTCTTCCACTGCCTTCTACTTTGAAGACCCTTATGATTACACAGGGTGCATGCACATAATTCTTAATAATCTCATTCAAAGTCCTTAATTAAATCAAATCTGCGAAGTTCTTCTTGCCATGTATAGTGGCATGTCATAGGTTCTGGGAATTGCAACACACACAGAAGTACTGCTGTACTTATTACACCATGGTACTGATACACCACACTAGTACTTATCAAAATGAGGCCCCCATACCAGCATGATGGGCATCCAGCAACTTGTTTGAAATGTAAATTCATGGGCCAAACTCAAGATTTGTGTAGTCAGAAAATTTTGGAATGCTGCTCAGCAATCTGTCTTTTAGCAAGTCCTCCAGGTGATTCTGAAGCACGGTGACATTTGAGAATTACTACTGTAAGCTGTCATGGTGGCCAACGGTCACCTGAATCTTGAGGATCAGTCTTCTTTATCTAGACATTTGCTGACATGTGCCATATAACTTGCCATATTCTATGTGCGCTACAAAAAAAGTTGGGAATCTTTGGCATAAAGAATTCTTACTTTTCTAGAAAATAGAACTTGTTAATTTTTATTCCCACTCACCTCTGTATTTTTTAAAAACTGAGTAATCAATATTAAGAACCAGTTCCTTTAAAGGTGAGAGTCTGTACTCTATCAAATCATTAATAGAAAAGCAAGTGATAATGGCTTCTTTAAATACACATAAAAAATTTTGTAATACCAACCAACAGCAATGAAAACAACATGAAATACGAGTTCTTGCTATGTGCCAAGTGCTATTCTAATTACATACATCAACTCATTTAATATTTTCAAAATACCCTGTGACTTAAGTATCTCATCTGAGGAACAGAGAGGTTAAGGAACTATTCAAAGCCATGCAGCTCATACACAGCAGAGTCAGAATTCAAAATGAGGTGTGTGGGCTATAAAATACACCAGCATGCCACAATGCCTCTCAATTAAAATGAAAGAAATTTGTTAGAAATTATAAAATAGGCATGGGAAGGAGAGCTTCAAATGATGTGAAAACTGTAAAAAGATGGAGCACAGTAAATTATAGAAGCTATAAAGAAAGTAGAGATTCTTTTATCTCTAGATATTTCTGGGAAGAGAAGTACAATTCCAAGTACTTGACTTAGATCTGACCATCAAGGTAACCACAGAGTGATTTCAGGATATCCAAAGTCACAAAGGAAGTATCCACCTGATAGTTCAGGTCTGGAAATCCTCTGAAAAAAGACAGCATACTGTTTCAAAAACAGGGAAAAAAATGTAAAGTGCCAATGTTAACAAGAGACAGGTTACAGAAACTCATTTTAAAATATAAGCAACCAACCAATCAAAAGCATGATTGCTATAGTTTTGTGTTTTATTGATAAGAGGATAATAGTGATTATATTAGCCCTTAAAGTATTCACATTAAGAAATGAAGAGAAAAAAAAGTAGATGTGAAGCTGAAGACAAACCTCAACTTCATAGTTTTGTTAGTACCTTCATTTGGACAACAGTAAGCAGGACATTCTTAGGACTTTTCTGATGTCTCAAATTCAAGAATTCCTAAAAAAATACATCTTCCTCATATAATAATGTATATGAAGTTGCTGAAAGATGTATGCCAATTTTAGACCCTGAATAGAAAGTTGCTGTGACAACTTGAGAACAATGAAGACTCATTAGATATGAATGTACAGTGGTGTCCTCTGCTCAACAGCCAAATCATTCATTCTCACACAGGGGCCTCTCTCCATCAAAGCAATTCATATTCTAGCCATTATAAAATCACCTCCAGGAATGCTCATGAATTTTCAAATCTAGAAAGTTAAATCTACTCTAAGACTATGTAAAGGGTATTTATTTCCAACAACTGTAAATTAAAGGAGTTCTGATCCTAATAATCAATGAAAATTTTATTTAAACTTATTCATTTTGATTCATTCCCAGAGAAAATTATAATTATTACTTTAAATTTAAAGAAGTGAATCTAACTACAGCATCAAAACAACCTGAGAAGCTAATTTAAAATCCGAATTTTCTGGCTCCAATCATAATGCTAAAGAATGGGGAATCTATAAGAACAAAACTTCAGAGTTTGCACTTTAATAAACTCACAAGAAGGAAGCTTATTAAAGGATTTTGTGCTGTCACTTGAAACCACTGACATACTCAATATTTTCAGAATCTTGACAAAATTTAACTGTTCATATTTTAACTAAATATTAATACTGGGCTAATTCTACAAGTGTTCATCAAATAAGCTATATATTGCTAATATTTCAATGAATTTAATACAATATTGTTTCTGAAATCACTACACATATAT
Organism: Solenodon paradoxus; assembly: GCA_004363575.1. NCBI lineage: Eukaryota > Metazoa > Chordata > Mammalia > Eulipotyphla > Solenodontidae > Solenodon > Solenodon paradoxus. The sequence continues at coordinate 285,435 of RJWH01000911.1, forward strand.
ATCCAATATCAAAACTCACTTTATGTTTATAAAGTATAAGCAGTTGACAATTCTAATCAGCAAGTACCAGCTTCCAAAGAGTAAAATGCCAAAACCACCCCATTCATCCACCAATATATCCCTATAGCTATATGATCTATTTCAGAACAACACACAAGTGGAACAGGCAATAGTGAATGGTATTCATGCAAGTGAAAGAAATATCATTTAGCATTATCATAGGCTAGCTGTCTCTGTGCCAGTCTATAGTTCATGCCCAGCCCTTTAGAGATATTCTTATAAATTACCAAAAAAGAAAGAAGTTTATCAGCCCTTAAATAATCAATACTTTCTATGATTCCCATCTTGTTCCTGTGCTACACCTTATTTTAAAAAGGTTTCTTCTTATTTCTCTGACCCTGTATCTCTTTATTTCCAAAAATATCTCCCTCAATTCTTACTGAGATCATTATGAATCACCTGTGCAATAAATTAAATCAGTATTTGTAGCTTTTAAAGATGAACCAAATGTCTTATTAATTTTCAGTGAAGAACTAAATTCAAGTAAATAAACTATCTGGAAAGAACGTATTTAAATAAGAGGACTTTGTTTACAATAAATTTAATTACAATGAATTTACGTAGGATACTCCAAAGGATATAACCAACTCTAATAAAATGAAAATGATGCCTTGGGTAGTAAAGGAAAAAATACTAACTCTCAAAAACCATATGAATAAAAAGCAGAAAAATAAAGTGATATCATGCTTAATAAAAGCTTTGAGACAAGTTTTATTGAAAAGAAAGCTATTGTAAAAAAAAACCCTAAATAATACCATTAACATAGGAAGTCATCTGGAGAAAATACACTACCTGGTAAAATAATTTGCAATTACTATTAACCAAATATTTTATATCTAATATACAAGTAATTATAAGGATAGGAAAAAGATTTTAGCTCATTTAGTCCATAGATAGATCTTTTCATAGGGAGAACATAATTTTATAAACAGCTTTTCAAACAGTAAAAATACAAACAGAAGGCTAATGAAGTCCTTCATAAACTAATAAAATACAGGTCAGTAAAAATATTCTTATGCTTTTTCATTCCTTTTAAAATGTGAACAAATTTATAAAATACATTTTGGAATACAATACCTTGAAACCATTTAGCGCTAAATTCATTAAGAATGACAAGTTTGCTAGGTAATTTTGACCAAAAAACACAAGTTTACTATAGTTTACTAATCTATATTTCTAATAAAGACTTCACAAGGAGAATAAATTGCACTATATGTAAGGAGAAGCTACAAGTAAATAATACATCATTCATGATGATTGTTTTAATTATTCTAAAATTTCTAAGAAGTATTTTAGTCATCTACAGTTAGGACTTTAAAAATCAAAAAACATTAAGATCAGGATTTTATCTTTTTAAAATATAAAGCTACTAAGTTAAAAAACAGATATGGTAAAAATCAAATTCTATAAATAAATATTTTAAAAGTAAGTACTGTGGGATCATAACACTGACAACACTAATTATCTCTTCTAGTCTTGGCAGTTATGTTGCATACTGTTTGGGTGAATGATGGGATAATTTCACTTCATTTTCTCTCAGTTTATTCTGGACTGTATAAGAGAATAATATTAAAATAATTAACACCTCTAAACAAAGTACTTGATAAAGTTTTTATCTGAAATAAAATGCTTTAAAAAACAATTAACTAACTCATGATTCTAGAGCAAATAACAAAATCCCCTTTTGCTACAGGAAATGTTGAAAATTTCTTAATAACATACTTCATTCAGTACTGTTAATTAATGTAACTGATAGTTACATATTACGATCATACAACTTACATATTAGGATCATACACTGTCATAAAGTGCCCTTTAATCATAAAAAACAGAAGTAACTACATATTTTATGTCATTAAATGCTTTATTCATTAAAAACATTTAATTAGCAGGAATGGAAACAATCATAAAAAGGAAAATGTATGACAAAACAAACTATTCCAATTCCTTATACCTATAAACGTTTTGATTGATTATTGATAATGGCCTTAGACAAAAAAAAAGAACAATATTTAAATTGATAGATAACCTCAAATATAAACCTTTACCAATAGTCAATAGTTTATGCAAATAAACTGGAAAAAGTATATAGAACATTAACCTACTTTCCTATTTGAATTTAATAAACTTAAGTCACATATCATATTTTATAGTTTATGTATGCCATATATAATTTATAAATCATCCATCTTATAATAAGACAACATATTTTAAACAATAAAAGGCATATTTTTGCCTTGATCACCTGATTTTTTGCTGTTGTTGTTTATAAAATTAATCAGTTAGGAGAGAAATCACTTTGAGCTTCATGAATGACATCCAAAAGATGAGAAAGGATTAGTTCTCAGTTGCTGCCAGTTATAGCGCCAGGTGGCTTTTTCTGCAGTGAAGGTGTTACCGATAATCCCATTACACTGGTACTAAATCTTGCAGACATCAAAATTATCACCAAGGTTCCTTTTCATCCCATCCTTTCCAAATGACTGGAAGTCGCTTCACCTGAAAGAAGTCAAATCCACATGCAGCTGCCGCTTTAGCAAGCAGCAAACTCCCTGAGAATGCCAGTCGTGATTCAATTTTGCTGTGCTGGTGGCCCCTTATTCCCTGTCCAATAATACATCTGTTAAAAAATCCTACAGCTACAAATCAAGTTTAATCCTACCAGGGACCTCATGTTGGTCTTGTCTTCCAAAAAGGCAGCAGGTTCTGCTGTCTATCTCTGCTAGTGTCTGGGGAATACCCTTTAAATCCCAGACCTACTTAGAAGAATAAGCTAAGGATCACAAAACATGACCTCAAAAACCCTGATATGACTATATTCTGACCCAGAGGCATTCATTCTAGGTGAAGATTAGAACTTTGCATAATAAGATTACACAGCAAGTGAATGATATCAAGGGACTATCCATATGCAGCCGCCTGGTTTTCTATAGACAGCCTGTGCTCTGCAATATGCAGTGCAGACGAAAGAGAGCTTGGTGTTTCTAGCTGAAATAAAATAGATTCACATAAATTAGTTGGCCATTTCCAGATTCCTAAATCCCCTATTACATCTTTTATTGACAGCTCCTGTGAGGATAGCACAAATGTTATTCCTTTTTATTCTGTGCTTCTGTAACAATCATGCTCTGTAATTGAAATGTACATAGATTATGTCTTGAAATTAACATCTTGTTTGCTGTAATCTTGGATTACAATTGACTGTGTACATAATAAAATTAGGAAATCAATAGATGGATTTATCATCACCAAGAAACTAGAGGTATTGTTTAAAGAATAGTCTAACATTTTGTGCCAAGACTTTCAATGCAGAAGCCACAGAAAGAAGTCAATAAAAACATAAGTAAGTAAAAGAATTCAATAGACTCTGGTCCATATCTACATAAAAGCTAGATTACAAGATTAATGAATGGGTTATTTTGATCAAACTTCAGAAAATGTGAAAAATTCAGAGGTTTCTTGGACATACAATGTTCTCTCTAAACCACACTTGAGCAAAAAGGTTAATTACATATAAGGTCACTATTATTTATAGTATAGTTATAGTATCAGTGTTTTATATAAAATACCTTGATTTTTTGTACTTTAAAATATTTGAATCAATTCAAATCCACTGTAATCAAGGTTTTCTAATTCTTAACTGTTTTTAAAGTATTCTGTAATCTATTTGAATACATAGAGAGCACTTAAAATACAGAATCCTAGAAATATTTACTTTCTGTAGTTCTTTCTAAATTTATAGCTATACAGAAATATTTACTTTCTGTATAGTTCTTTCTAAATTTATTTCTAAATTTCTAAGCAAAATTACATGATACATTCACACAAACACCTAGTCAGAAAAAAAAAGTGTGTATACATGTGTATGTATGTGTATTAAACTTTGTCATGGGATTCTTTTTTTAAAAGGAAAGATGCAGGCAGGAATGAAGGCAAGAAGGCAGGAGAGAGGAGGAAGAAACATTTATTTTTACTTAATTGTTGTTTTTGGTTGTTCTCCCTGGCCCAGAGACACGAACCTGGGTCCTGAGGCTGTATGTGGACTATGCTTGGCTGGAGGTGGTGGACCTAACTGCTACTCCACTAAGGTGTGCAATGACAAGGAATTCTTGCAAAATTAAGGCCCTACAGCTTATTTGAAAAGTTTGGCTTTCCTCCAATAGTATGCTAGGAATATAACACATCTATTACATTAGCCATTACTCCTTCTGAATACCCTCAAGAATCAGGTGACATTAATTCCAATTTTGTGTATTAATCAGGCAGATATATATATATAGCAAATTAGTAGCAGTAGAGCTATAAAAAACCTGCATATAATTTCAACTACATAGCACATGAATATTCTTTAGTAGTCTTGATTAGAATATTACTAGAAAAATAATGAGGGGTGCAAAAAATACACATTTGTTATATTTATATATAATACTTCAGTTACATTGTTGATAAAGTAACTAGAGCTATAAAAGGTTATTGAGCACTTGAAATGTGACAAGTCAAATGGAGAGTATTCTAAGTATTCTAAGTATAAAGAGTTCCAACAAAAGTATAATATTTTCTACTGATTACATGTTGAAAAGATAGCATTTTGGAAATATTGAGCTAAATAATAATTATATATTTGACTCACTATATTCTAATGGACAGTACTGCATTAGATAATCACTTTTTAAATAACATATTCCTAAACTAGCCAAAAGTCTACAAATAATAAAAATACTAAAACACAGGGTTATTATGGAAGAACAAGCATTCCCATTTTAAATCTTCTAGATAAGCATAGTAAAGAAAGTACAAAATGCTTTCAATTTAACCTCTACTTTCTATTTCTAGCTTAAGAGAAGTAGAGCAGAGCAAAGTATCTGCCAAATTGCTGACTATCATGCCAAAAAAAAAAAATAAGAATGATGTTTCACAGGTGCAAAAATGCTTTAGTTCAGCAAACATAGGGTTTTAGGGTAAAAACACTCTGGGCACTTCCTAAGAAACTAGCAGGGTCTAATTGAGTCCAATGTACAGTAATTTCAAAAAGCATGTCTGGCTCAAAAAGGGCCATGACTTTCTTCTATGCTTCTATAATCACATTGTTAAACACATTATAAGCAATAATGATACAGATATAAAGCATTTAGTGTATTTCAGAATTTTAGCAAAATAAAAAAGGTCAATTATACATATGCATGTGCATATACGGTACACATATATACGTTTACATATTCTAAAGCTACACTTACATTAGACTTTCATTATATCCATCAATGGAGGTTAAAAAAAATAAGAGAAAGTCTTTTATATAAACAAAGAAAACTGAAAATAGTTAAATACAACATATACCTAATTTAATTCAAGACAGTTAATGGCTGATTTAGCATAAACACAGACAATTGATATTATATAATTAAAACACAAAGTCTAACTTTAACCACCTTGGGCTATTATTTCAAGAGAAATTATATTATATAAGGTGCTAATTCATTTAAAAGTTGCTTTTTGATAATTATTCTTCTATAATATTGATATAAAATACCAAAACTAAAGATGAAATATAAATAGCATTATATAGATGAATAAAATCTAAGTCAACTCTTTACGGTCAGACTAAGCCCGTTTTCCTCACTTTTAAAATTACATAAATTCTTTTCTAGTTACAAGTATCATACAGACACACATAGATATAAACACAGATACACACACATACACTAAAGCAAAACAAAATAATAATAAAAACTTCTTAACCATCAATAGATGAGTGCAATGATATTCAGTCTAAGTTAATCCCCAGACATCAAAATTCATGAATAAAAATTCATCAGTTTTAAATACACTGAGCCTATTAAGCAAGAACAAAAGCATATGCACAAAAGAGCTTTTAATATATTTCAAAGCCCACAAGAGCCATGGTCTCATTAAAATTATAAATTACACAAACATGGAATGAAGATTCAAACTGCAGTGCAGCTAAGCAGATTACAGAAAACCCCGCGTTCCATATGATAACACACCATGGCCCTCCCAGATGGGGGCTTGGAACAAAAAGGCCATCACCACAGCTAGGGAAAACCTCCTTGTGATCTCTGGTTTCTGTTCAGCAGATGACAGCCAAATAATATGTTGATTATTCTGTTTGTGCTGCTAAGCTTGTAAGATGGAATAAAAGCGATATGATCTATTGTGAACCCAATGCTAATGTGTTGCTCCAGTCATAAATAATATACTGAATTTATTTTGAAATTATCTTTTATCTGAATTTCAGTTTTTAAATGCATGAATTAAAATAAAAGCCAGGATAAAATAATACTTAATTTGATGCTTTAAACCAAAAAAATGTGGTTGACAAGTGAAAAATATCTAAGTGCTTAGTTGAGTCAAATGCAATCACCTCTCTTTAATTTTGGCAGTGATGAGAGACAAAATACATTTTTCAATAAGCAATTACTCTCATTATGTATATAAATGTAAAATTAAGCAATACAATAATTACAAAGTTAATATACCTTATTGACAAGACATAAACTAAAATACTAGGGCATATAAAATCACATTTCTATAATATAAATAATAGCACATAATCAGAACACATATTGAAAATATTTATGAATAATAAAAAAATGAAGGCTTTACAAAGGTGCATAACTATACACAAATGGATGGGAAACAAAAATCCAACTTAAAATCAAAATAATTTAAAAGAAGCATATAAAAATAATTTCCAAATAGCCAGTATTTTATATTGCTTTAGTGACAGAGGCTAAAACCTAATTTTCCTTCAATTATCTCAAACATTTGAAAAAGTGATCTATACCCAAATGAGATAACTGAGATTATATCTGATAATACTTTAAAAAAATTTATATTTCTTTTGTTGTTACTTTGTAAATTTTATGAAAGAAACATTGCACCCTAACATTATATAGATTTAAGGTGCACATTACTATAAATCAACATCTGTAGATAATAATTTAAGTTCACCACCATCATTTCAGTTCTTCACTGTATAATTTTATATTTCATAAACATTTTTATGAATACTAATACTGTTTAAAATATTGTAAATAATAACCTTTATTTTCCCATTACAGAGAGTCTTCCCAGACCAATCTAGTAGATTCTCCATAAAAGCAAAGAAAGAAACAAAACAGTGTATTCAAGCAGCAAGCAAGATAAACATAAACGCATTTTTTCTTACATGGGTATTTTGTATAAAGTGCATAATTATGAATAACCTAAGTCCACCTACATTTTCTGTCTAGAGACATAGATTCCTAAGTCTAAATGGCATAGCAAAGTAGTCCAACATGAAAATACGGTCTAAAAGTAAAGATCTATAAGGTAAAACAGTAATATTTTTAGGGAAAACAACATCAGAAAATCTCTGGAACAGACAAATATTTTTTTTCTTTTCTTTTGAAAATGTATTAAAGTAACATTGCATTACAATATTATATAGACCCAAGGTGTACATCAATATAGATAAAAATCTGTATATACTACATTAAGCTCATCACCAACAGTCCAGTTCTATCTTTAACCACATAATGATCCTTCTTACCTAATTTTTCCATCTGCCCTTCCCTTCTGGTGGCCACTAATTTGGCCTTAAAAACTAAGTCTATTTTTGTTTTATTTGGCTCAAATATTTCTTCAACAAGACATTAAAAGCACTAAACATAAATGATAAACTACTTTAGGGTCATAAACTTCTATTCACCAAAACGCTATTAATAGAGTAAACAGGCAAGTCTCAAGGTGGGAGACATATTTACAATACCTATATTTAATAAATACTCATTCTCTGCGCACCCTGGTGGAGTGGTGGTTAGGTCTGCTGCCTTCAGCTGAGTGCAGTCCACATACATGCCAAGGACTTGGGTTCCCTACCTGGGACAGGGTGAGGAGGAACAACCAAGATAAACAACTAAATAAACACAAATAAAAATGTTTTCTCCTCTCTGACTGTCTGCCTACTCGCCTTCATTCCTGCCTGCACCTTTCCTTAAAAAAATAAAAAGAAAAAAAGAAGATTTATAGCCTGAAAAATAAAGAACTTCTATGTACCAAAGACAAAAACAGTTCAACACAAAAGGGGCAAAAGAAGTGAACAGACACTTCACAAAAGAGAATAGTCAATATATATGAAAAGGTGCTTAACTTGAATGATCACCAGGAAAACAGAAGTTAAAATGATAATTGTAACTACTTATGTTCGCCAGAATTTGAAAAATGAACAAGATAGGGGAAAGAATCAAGTGTAGTAAAGACATGGAAAACTAGAACTCTCACATGGATATAAACTAGTATAACCACTTTAGAAAACTGGCAATACTGATTAAAGTTAAACATATACATACTTGCAATCTAGTCATTTTGGTTCTAAGATATATCACCCCCCAAAATATATAAATATATTAATCGAGATATATGTATCACAATGTCTGTAATACCATAATATTAGAAACCACTCAAATGTCCATTAACAGTAGAATGGATAAAAGTATGTGTGATATAATGGAATGAATCAATGAAAATGAACAAACATGCTATAATGTGGAAGATTCTCAAAATATTGAGCACAGAAAACCAGACTTAAATTACACTGTATAATTCAATATATAAAGTATAAAAACAGCAAAACTAATCTATGCCATTAAAAATAAGGGTGGTGGCTATCCTTGTGGCAGGGGAGGAAAGAAACTGAAAAGGGAGTGTCTTCTAGAGTGCTGATAAAGATATCCTTTCTTTATCTAGATGCTGGATAATTTGACTTATGAAAAATTTCACTCATCTAGTTATAATATGTGCACTTTTATGCATATATAGATTTCTTTTAAGAAAGCAGTTTTACATAAAAAGTTAAAATCCTCGTCAAAAAATTTAGGAACAACTGACATATTTGTTATCCAAAGGTGAAAGATGGGTTTTAGGATACTTAAAAAGTCAAACTTTCAAATTAATAGCTAAAATTAGTTCCTGGTATTTTTATAAATATAATTAATAATAGTCATTAACCTATTATCTTCTCCCAGTGCTTCTCCCAGAAGACACAGTCCTGAAAGCCAGAATCCCTGAGTGGAAATCCCAAAATCTCTATACTGTACCTCCTGCAGCCTCTCTTCACTGAACAACTAGAACACCCACTATGACTGACTGGGCACTCTATCCCTCTTAGATCACATTTTTTCTCCTTTATCTCATGAGGAATGGCAGCTTTGGGGTTTTCAACATTCAGGATTTTAATCCTGGAACTGTGATCTTCAGGATTTTGGACTGCCAAGATTTGGCATTTGGGATTTCTGTGTTTGGGGATTAAGATCCAAACTCATATTCTTCCATCCCCCAATACCAAATTTTTTATAGAACATACCGTATGTTTAGAGAAAAGTGGCCTGTGTGTCAGTAGTGGCTGCTGCTACTGCTACTGTAAGAGAGTTTCTAAGATGATATTAGAACTGAACATGCATTATTATGTGAAAAATCAGTAACACAGAAGATAAAGCAGTATGAAGAATATATATATATATATATACCATTTCCCCCTTGTCCTCAAATTCCGTTAAATTTTATTTATTACTTATGAAAACTTCTTACATAATTTGCTAGATTTCTTGAAAACTTTCACCTTACTTTTTGACAGTTAAACACATGTAATTTATCATTTTAAAAATTAAATGAAACTTCATAATAAAATAAACCACGTATCTCATTATTTCCTACTTAAATATTTCCCTTATTTCTATACTAGAATCAACACACAATTTACCATTGATTTTTCTCATATTGAAAAGATATTTTTGAAAAATAAGCTGGGTGTGCCCTAGTGGAGCAGCAGAGAGGTCAATTGCCTCTGAAGGAGCAGACCATAAATTTTTAGGTTCAAGTCCCAGGTCTGGAGGAAAGCAACCAGTGCAAACAATTAAATAAAAAAATAAAGATACTTCTTCCTCCTCTCTCTTCCTGCCGGAGGGAGGGAGGGGAGGAGGGGAGGGAGGGAGGGAGGGAGGGAGGAAGGAAGGAAGGAAGGAAGGAAGGAAAAGGAAGCAAGTAAGCTGAAAGAAAACATCTAAAGACTACAGAGTTCGGTTTCACTTGCAGAACAAATATTTACTTAGAATTTACTATCTGCCAGGCTCTAGGAAAAAGGTAGTAAAAAAAATAACTAATTCTGCAGTAACTATTACCCCCTTTCTCTCATTTGATTTACAAATAAAGCAAAACTATTTTAGCAATACACATATACAAAATTTTAAAACAATCTAAAAGGTATACAGTAAAAGTCTCATCTACTCTGTTTTCATTACTTATCTGCATGCAGAATTTACATACCTTATACCCTTTCTAGATGTTCTTTATGCAAATGTAAGCAAATGTGAATATATTTTATTGTCAAAAAAATTACAAAAAAAGTCATTTACTATACACGTTGGTTGAACGCTGCTCTTTTCAAATAACAGTGTTTGAAAACTTTCTAAGTCCACACAGAGAACATCCTTTCTTTGTTTACAATGATGAGTATTTCATTGCACATGGTTCATTTAACCAGTACTCCACTAATGTTTTTAATCTTCTACTACAAAAAAAATGAAAATTCCTGTACTTATAAGTATACAAGTATATCTGTAATAAATTCCTAAATTTGGTATTCTGACAAAAGATAAATGCATTGATATTTTTCTAAAAATTGCCAATTTGTCTTTTATGGGTGTTGTATCATCTTGTACTTCTACTACATAAGTCTCAGATGTGTTCTAGAAAAAAATCTATTCCTTTCTCAGGTTCATAAGTTAAAGTTGTTGACTTCCTAGTTAAACACAGATTTTCTTTCTTTTCTTCCATGTTTTTTTTTTTTTTTTTTTAAAGAAAAAGGGGCAGACAGGAAAGAAGGCCAGCAGGCAATTAAGACAGGCAGGAAGTGAGAGGAGGAAGACACATTTAGTTGTCTATCATGGTTGCTGCCTCCAGCCCTGGGTGTGAACCTGGATCCTTGGAATGTATGTGGGCTACGCTCAATGGATTTAATTGCTAACCCACAAGGGCACGCAAAATTAAAAAATAAAACAGAAAAATCTCACTGATATAGGAAAACATCATACTAATGCCGTATGTGCTGGGATAGCAACTATCTATTTTTCTTCCCTAAATCTTCTGTCATCTGAAAACAAAAATACCCACCCCCAGTTATTTTTTAATTCATGTTCAATAATTTATAATTGGGTAAGCAGTCAAAAGCATTTCACATTTAATTGAATGCTTTTCTAAAGCACTTAAATGTTTTCATGAAACCCAATCTGCTACTTGTATAATATTTTCCCTTTAAAAGCTACAATTTCAAAGATGATTTAATCTTTATTACTGCGATTTTCAATAGGAAGTATCGCTGATGCATTTTAGTATGTATTTTTATTTCAATGCCATTCCTATGAAATATTTTATAATTAGAAGACCACCATTTAAGTCCATTGTCTTCTTAGTTGAAGGAATCCTTAACTAAATGCAAGCTATGTTGCACTTCCATATTCAGAAATCAGCTATGAGATAATTTCAGCCCCCTAAAACAAAATGGCTAGCCAAGTTGCTGACCCCAATGCAGATTTTTAAAAGTTGTCATACATTCCTTAGTCAGTATATGAGGTAGAATCATTTTTAAGTTCACACCCAAGCAGTATGTTTCATATTTTAGGCAAATGCTGATTTTATTAAAGTTAATACACCAACAGAAAAAGACGAGGATTACCTAACAAAGGTAAAACAAAACAAAACAACAAAACACATCACAAGTAATACCCAGGACATAAAAGCTTAATTTAGGAGCTTAATTTATATAGAATATAATGGTTTCTAAGGAAGTCACCTAGATTCTGTGAAATAACAGATGTTCACAATGACAACACTGAGTCATCCATAAAAGCAAAAACAAACAAAACCCACTAATAGCGTATTTGGTTTGTTCTGTTAAAGAAAATAGAAAGGTAAAATTTACACCTCAGAAGCATTTGAGGAAAGTAGTCATACAAAACAAATTTTGACACATGAAAATATAAGATTCAATCATCCAGAAAATTAACAGATGAGTAATACTACTTGTTAATAATACCCCAATGGTGAAAAATTACTCAAAATACAACTCTCCCTCAAAATTAGAATACTCTGTGGCTGCCTTTTGGAAGAAGAACTGTGACAAAGTATAATATTGGGAGGTTTTAAGTAAGCCAGTTTTTGGTTAACAGTCAAAAAGATTATCTGACAATTTCTGAAAGCTAGTCAGGTAAATTTTCCACTTAGGTGGCTGAACAGTCTCAAGAAAATGTCCTGATTTCACTGTGTTTTCTTAAAGTTGTGACTGTCAAGCAGACAGGTTGATATAGTTTCTAGTTCCAACTTGCTAAGTGAAGTTTTTCATCTGACTCAAACTCTTCATACTCCCCAGTTTCTTTTGTCAGTAAAGTGAAGAGATTAGAGAAAACATGACATGAGAGCAAACAGAATGAGTGTGCTAATAAGGTGGCACACTATATTAGGTCTTATACATATCCATAGTATATTTATATATACTATATAAACTATTTTTAAACTATCGCAAACTATATATTTGCCATACAGTAAAAGAATTTAGAATCACTTCAGAATCATTTCCAATATGTAGTAAGTGTTACTTTCGAGACATAACAAATTTCTCATGCAGTGATTTAAATTAATTTAAAATACCACTAGAATCAGTTGTCATTAGCCTGAAAAGATGACATTTTTAGCTGATACATAAAAAAACAAAAAAGCCAAACACATGATATATAAAGGACTGTTCATGGCAATGCTATTTACAATAGCAAAACACTGGAAACCACCCAAACATCCACAACAAAACGGTTGAATTCTGGCATATTCACTCTATGGGAATGATACGTAATTACAAAAATGAATGAAATAAGACTATGTACAGCTATGTAAATGATGCTTCAAAACATAATGGTGAGGAAAGGAATAAAGAATGCATATGAATTCCAGACAATGGTGCTCACCAGCCAGTCCACTCATGTCCCATGCTGCCCAGTGCCCCAGTGGGCACCTACAGCAGTGCCAGCATCACACTGTAGCAGCTAAGCACCAACCCAAAGGAAAGCACTAAGATCAGCCTCCAGCTCAAATGAGTAGCCCATGTGAATTCTGAGACACTGCTGCTGAGAAGAATGTTAGAAGTACTAGTGCTAGAAGAGGATGAATCTCTGTGGGGAGAGAATTGCTTCCAGCTATCGCAAGATGACACATGCCTGATGGTGCTGGAGTCAGGCAGAGATAGGGTCCCAGATGGAATGGGTGCTGTCATATGGCTTGGGCCAGGAGAAGTCCCTTCACAGAGAGAACACTGTCCTGATTACCTTCAACATATGTAACCAAAACTCTTGAGACCTCTCTGGCAGTAAATGTTAAAGTCACGTTCTACAAGCTCTTCTACATAAGTTGCAATTTTAAAGAACCTGATTCAAAGAAAGAACTCAGGGACTTTCTCCAGTTGGACATCCATGCTATTACAAAACCTGGGTCCTATGTAACTGGGAATTTCCTCCACCCTTTGTTAGGGGTTCACTGTCAGCAGCAGGGTAAACCCCCACCCTTACTGAGAAGGGGCTTGGGGCTCTTGCCCCTAGACTCCTTCCAAAGACAGTGTAAGGACCATGATGACATCAGGTTTAGGAACCAACAAACAGAGCAGACTAGATAACACACCTGGTTTTCCCTTTGTTCTTTGACCACATTGTGAAAGACCCCATCATCATGTCTTCCTCTCTTTCCCTGAAGAACTCTGTCCCTTCACAGCCATCCTTTCATTCCCACGTATCCTAAAAGGCCACAAATCTATCACCAAGGATCTTGTATCATCCTAATTGCTACTACATCTAAATTTCTTAGTAACTCCTCCCGTCCATAAGCTCCCCAGTATACTGAAGACTTTACTTTGAGCGCTCTATTTCTTCATGTCCCATCCAAAATAACAAAACATAATGAAACCATTTCCAATAAAAACAAAAAAATGTTTACCAAAACAAAAACGAAAACCCAGCAATGATTCCCTAAAAATTAAAGAGAGAAAAAGTAAATATAACTTAGAAGACAGAGAAAAGTGATAAATTTCTATAGAGAATTACACAAATGCTAATCATAAAAACCAGGATATTGGCTACCTTTGAAGAATAAATAGACTCAAGAGTTTCCATAATGCCAATAATGGTTTGGTTATATGGATGCTTGTTTTATATTTAATCAATTTATTATACACTTATATTTATATGTAATATTTAACAATAAAATAGTTGTCAATGATAAAGTTTCTGAAATAATATTACACAGAACATATATACAGACTGAAATATATACAGAACACATATATATTTAACATACAGAAGAAGAAAGGGCTCCTCTTTCGCTAACAACAATTTTATTTTCTTGGTCTACATTTTTTTATAACATTATAATAAGATATGTTACTAAGCCTAATTAATACAAGAGTGAATTTCAAAAGGTTTCCCCAATGACTACAAAAAAAAGGTACCAGACTATTATAGTACAAAATTAATTATTCTGTTAAACCGTTGCTTAGTTCAATGTTGTTTCTGTCACTTTCTCTTATTTTCAAGAAAGTGTATGCTTACTTTATTCTAAAAAAATCTAAATTACATCCAGGAAATAATTTTATATAGGCTGCACTCCAAAAAATGTAATATTTTAGCTCAAAAGTTGAAACGCTTTTAACTACTGCACATTTTATGACAATTTTGGAAACATCTGTGTATGAATTTAACATGAGAGTCCGTGACTACTAAAATGTACCACAGTTGAGTTCCAGCCCAGTATTGCTCTGTATAAACACGGATCACTGTGTGTGCTAGAAAACATGATGGTAGGGTTAGAAGATGGATATAAAATACCAGTTACATTTAAGGTCCACTGTATGAAATGCAACAAAGGGTGACTCATTCAAAATGAATCCAATAATGTCTAAACTGTATTAGAGATGCTTTAAATATTTCCTTTGGAAAAAGAAAATCATAAAAATTTGAATTATTACAAAAGAAAATAGTAATATCAACAGCAAATTAAAAATACTTACATTACAAACACATGCACTCACAATTTAAGAAACAGTAAAAGGCCCATAATCTACAAACATCCTTCAATGGATGTTTCTTGTAACTTTTAGATGCCCCAAAACAGTAAGCTGACAATGAAATTTAGAAGATGATCAGCACTTTGATCAGCACTCAAATAATAACAGATTTACTGTTGTTGTACACAGTTGTTTTTTTGTTTTTATGAATGACCCTGAGGATTCCCCTCCCTCCTGGGTCCAGCTAACTAGCTATTTGCCCATCAATTAATAGTCAACTTTAGAAAATTACAGTGTGTCCAGCAGGGAGCAGCATTACAACATTCCTAAGACTTAATTCGAACATGAAACCGACAAGAAAAAAGAGGGGGAAAAACTCACCATAAGTCTGTTCTACAATACATTCAATTCTTAGTATAGTTGGTGAGATTCCAGAAAAAACATCTAACACATCTCTCAAAACATATATGGGTGGTCGATGGTTTCAGGATTCCTAAGGCAAGAAATCAAAATTTTATTAGAACATGGCTTTTCTCATCCATGTTGAATTGAATTAGTAAGTAATAATGACAAAATGTCTCTCATTTGCATCTTCCTTTTAGTGGGTCAATGGGATTTTGAAATCAAATACTCAATGACACTTCGTATAAAATAACTTTAAAATATGTACTAAAGTTCTTTTTTTTAACCAGGGAATTTGAGTAAAAGAAAGTGAGTGAGTGACATAATGTATCAATAACAGAGAGAAGTGTAGTCACTGAATTCCTAAAGGAGTTGAGAAGCCAACCATGTATAATTCCTATATATCAAACTCTTCTAGACAATTTTCAGGAATTAGAGAAGATATAACATTCATTTCTACAGGTCATCATATGAATAAATGAGGTTAAATTTATGAATGAAAAGGCAGCAAAGGAGTTTATAATGTTGTGTTAACTTATAATGTTCTGTTGTATTAATCAAATATATACTGAATATGAGGAATGCATCTTTTACTGTAGAAAAACCCTATGATCAGTTATGACAAAGACAAAACAGATCATGTTTGGTACTGCCTTGGTTGTCAAAACCTGTCTCATGTTCAACTATAATAATTCCACATCAGTTCTTAGGAAGAAAAAAATATTTGATCTCCACTTTGCTTGAAATGCTTAACAGTCTGCTTTTTAATATGTGTTTACATGTAACATTTCAGTGTCTACACTAAAAATCTAACTTTTGCCACTGAAAGATAACATAAGACTATTCACCTTGAAACATATATGTATAATTACATATAATTTATATAATATACAAATTCATACATCAAAAAATTATTAACAGATAAATAATATTTATTAGAAATTTAACGAGTATACACAAAAAGGTTCCTATTATTTTCTTCTGGAAAAATGACATGCGAAGCTTGACTTGAGTGTATGATATTAAGATTACACAAACTCTAATAATTATCATTAATTTGACTGAGGTTCAAAGAAACTGATATGTTCATTTTCTACCCTTTAACATTAAGCTATTAAAAGCATTACTTCTCATCTTTTACTCATCTTATCCTACTTATTGCCTGTTTTTATATATTTTACTTTTCTGATACTTCCTCATTTCTACCAACTATCTTCTCCCTTTTGTAATGCATTTGTCTCAACATCCATTCTATTTTATTCAATCACCCTTCTTTATGACCCTAGCATCCTTTTATACTTCATCTTTGAGCTCTTAAAAGTGAACTGGATATTCATACATGAAAGAATAAAGTTAGAAGACTGTTTTATACCATATATAAAAAGGAATTCAAAATGGATCCAAGACCAAAATGTAAAAGCCATAAAACACTTAGAAAAAAACAGAGGCCAAAAGTTTCATGACAATTGGATTTGGCAACGATTTCTTGGATACAACACTAAAAGCAACAGGCAACAACAAAAAATACTGACAAATTACGCTTCATAAAAATTAAAAACTTGTGCATCAAAGGTCACTATCAAGTGAGTGGAAAGACATCCAGAGAATGGGAGAAAATATTTTCAAGTCAAATATCTGGTAAAATAGCATTTAGAATACATAAAGAACATCAACAACAAAAAAGAATACAATTCAAAAATGGACAAAGAACTTGAAAAGACAGTTCTTCAAAGACACACAAATGGTCAATAAGTACATAGAAAGAAGCTCAACATCACAAGCCATCAGGAAAATGCCTATCAAAATACAATGCGAATGGACACACCCAAGATGGTGAACTAGCAAGATCTTGAGTGTATCTCTTCTCCACAGGCCCAACAATATCATATCTAGATACAAATTACGGCCTTAGAAAAAGAACTGAGGATTGGGAGATATGCATTTCCCCAAGGAAAAGTAACAGAAAAAATCAGAAAGGGCTGAAAAGGCTGACACAGTCTCATCAGGATCAATGCCCAGGCACTGTAACCCAAGGTCGGGAGGGACACCAGTGATAATCTCCCAGGGGACTGAAGGGTTTATTCCACATCAGGTGCCCCAGCATCTAGGAACTTCACCCTAAAGGGAAACAAAAACATCCTGGTGTGGAAAACAAAGGGGCTTTCCTTTGTAGAACAACAGAATCCTGGATAGCAGAGAACACAGGGCAGTAAGAGTAAGCAAGGAGTGCCAACAGGTGAAGTACATATGGATCTAACTAATATTTACTATTTGGTTATTCACAGAAAAAATTGCCAAATCTCCATCTAGAGCTATAATGCTCAATATAGTAGCAACGAGTCATAGGTAGTGTTTACACTTTAATAGTTAAAATAAAAATTTTAAATTCAAGTCCTCAGTCATACCAGCTACACTACAAGTGCCCAACAGCTACTGTATTGGACAGTGTAAATATAACCATTTCCAGCAACACAGAGCTCTACTGGGCAGGGCTCAGAGAATAAGTGGCACTATATTTTAATTACTGCTATAAAGACAGTCATAGTTAAAATAAAAAATAACTAAGAGAAGTTCAAAGATTCAATTCTTTGATTAAAGATTAAAAAGACAGAAATCTGTCGTGTTCGAAAAGGGAATCGTTAATACTAAAATCTAAAAACTTATTCTATGAAAATATCACTAAAATCGTTTTACAAATCTTTCAAGGTTAATCAGGAGAAAAGACAGACTGATAGAAAAACCAAAGGTACAGCACTATAAATAAGAAACTAAATATCATCACAGATATGGAAAAGGTTATAAAATAATTCAATGCAGAAAATGCAAATAAATACTGTCGTTTTTTTTTAAAAGTAAGAAAGATCTGAAGCTGAATCCCAGCTCTGACATTTACAAGCCAATTAATAAATCTGAGTCTCTTCCTTTTCTGTGATTGGGGTAATACTACTACATAGAAAGGGTGTGAAGACTTTTTTTAATTATTGATATTTATTATCTCTTGTTCACCATGCTACATTCATTTTTAATATTGCATTGTATCTCAATATTTGAATACTGACATTGTATCTCAATCTGTATTGCACACCACACCCTCCAGCTGAGTTCCAGTGTCCTCTCCATCTCTCTCCCTCTTTCCCACCCTCCCCCATCCATCACAACCCTCTGGGAGTCATCATCTTGCATCCTAGAGTTTTTGCTGGGGGTTTATCTATTTGTTGGATTTCATCATATTCTACATATGAGTGAAACTATCCTATATTTCTTTTTCTTTCTGACTTATTTCACTTAACACAATCCATTCCATCCAGATTGTTGCAAAGGGCACAATTTCTTTTCTTTTCTTTTCTTTTTTTTCTTTTTTTCAGTAGCTGCACAGAATTCCACAGAGTATATACATCATAGCTTCTTTATCCAGCCATTTGTTGTTAGGCATTTGGGTTGTTTCCATGGCTTAGCTATTGTGAACTGTGTTGCTATGAACATAGAAAAACAGATATTTTTTTCTGATTAGCAATTTTGTATCCTCTGGGTGTATGGGATTGCTGCATTGAAGGGTAGATCCAATGGCAAACTGGAATTATCAGGTTTTGGAGGGTGTGTGGAGAAACAGGAACGGAACCCTCCTACACAGTTAGTGGGAATGTAAATTGTACAACCTCTTTGGAAATCAGTATGGAACTTCCTCAAACAAATAAAGATAGATCTACTATTAGATCCAATACTATCAAATTATAAAATAAATTTAAATGTGTTTTTTAATAAAACATTATTCAAAAAAGACAAAGCATATTTATATAGAATAAAAGCCGTGAATAAAGTTATTGAAAAGTTGTATAATGTATGGTTCCAATTTAGTTCTAAGTTAGTGGTGAAAATATGTGCTAAGAAGTTTAATGTTCAACCCATCCTGTAAGAACCTTCACATCCAGCATGTGAAGTATAAACATATTCATATCCAGAGTCTTAAAGTGAGAAATAACAGTCCAAACAATATAGTTCCAGTGCACCCTGGGTAGAGGTTTGGTGCAGTCCACATACATCCCAAGGACCTAGGTTTGAGTGCTAGTGCTGAGAATAACAACCAGAATGAACACCTAAATAAAATAAAATGCTTCTTCCTCCTCTCCCTTCCCGCCTGCCCACTTCTGTTCGCCTTCATTCCTTCCTGTAACATTCCTTTAAAAAAAAATAATAATATAGTTCCCTCTGCTAACACTACCCATGGAGACAAGAATTATATATGTATTAAGAGAGGAGCTTCAATAGACTGTGTGACCCTTTATGCAAAATCAGTAATAAGATGCTTCACATGGAATTGTTTAAAATATTTGACATTTCCCCTCAGATCCTAAACATCAGGTTAGTCAGTAATTGTTCAATTCCTTAATTAAGTTATAAGCAGAAAAGAACAGCCCCAGATTGGGAAATACACTAATGTTGTGTCAATCTAGATCGGGAATTTTTTTATCACTAAAATTTTTTAGTGTTTTAGTGTTTACAACTGTAAATATCATCTTGTATCATAGATACATTTACTTGCCAAACCTCCTTAAATCAAAATTTTCCATTTGGTATATTTACTCTATTACAATAAGGGTATAATGGTTTTTAAATTTGTACTCACCCTCCCCCCCGCCATAGTTTTATGTTTATTTCTATTAGACAATTCATTAAAATTAGGATAAACGTAAGTACTCATGTGTCCTAGACAGTATACTTAGGTTACTCCAGCTTTCCAGGTATCCATTCTATTTCAGTATCTGAACACTCTCAAAATTGTTCTTAAAAGTTCATGGGATCAAAAAGGAAATCAAACCAAAAAGTAGAAAATACTTTTGAAATAAATGTTGAAAACATAAAATGTCAAAAGCAGTAGGATACAGCTAGAGCAATGCTTAGACAAAATTACACCCTTAACTATAAGCAGCAAGTTACCAAGGGCAGAAAATCAATGAAATAAGCTCTTATCAGAAGGGGGAAACCCAAAATGTCAGCAAACTCAAAAACAAAGAATATAGAAGGAAGTGATAAGGAACAGTAAATACAAAGCAAACCAAAAACAAAATTTTAAAGTCAAAAGCTGTTAAAGACAATAAAAATTTCAAAAACCCTAGTAAAACTAAAAATAAGGAAACATAAATAACCAATATCAGTAATCTTTTTAAAAGGAAAACTATCTACAGTCTCTAAAGAGATAGTAAGAGTTGCTCTGGTATGACGCAAACTCATAATAGACACTCTCCCATATATAACAGTCATAAACTCAGTACAAAATACAAAAATATAATTATATAAAGACTGATTATATAAATTATATAAATATAAAATATAATTATATAAAAACAGCAAATAGATTTTGTAGGGAATCAAACTTGTAAAAGGAATGCTAAAGAGTGAGTTTATTATTAATGACTTAATTTGCAGGCAGTACAATACAGTTAGTTAAAACTGAGACAAAAGAAATCATTCTTCTGAAGAAATACAAAATAGCCAATGAAATGAAGCATTCAGAAAGAAATCTACCTAATATGACTTTATTTACTGAAAAAATGATGATTCTTAGAGTAAGGAAAGAACTGTCTTTAAAAAAAAATGGTGCTAGGTCAATAGAATATTTATAAAGGAAAAATCAAATAAACGCCTACCTCTGCCTCACACCAACGACAAAAATGTCAAATCCAACAGAATGCAGAGTAAAAAGTTTAAATGTTGAAAGCAGGGCTTTTAGGGAAAAAAAAACTGAATTTTTCAGAAGTTTAGACAAACCTAGTCATAAAACGATAGCCATAAAGAGAAAAACTGGTAAGTCAGGACATACTCTGACTAAAATCAAAAGACAAAAAAACAGAACCCCTAAAATTCCAGAGAGAAAGAAGGACAATTTAATATTTTTAATTAGTAAAGAACAAGCTCTTCAGAAAAAGTTTAACAAAAAAATCAATAAACATCTGAACAGGTACATTAACTTTATCAGTCAAATCCAAATGACAAGGTCATACCATTGAAGGGCTAAAATGAAAAGATAAGGATGAGGTGCAACTGAAATTCTCAAACATTGCCAGTAAGCCTATAAATTGGTACACCATGTTAGAAAAATGTCTGAGCAAATGGTAAACTAGTCAAATCCTTTTCAACAGTAAAATGGATACTGACTTGTGATATATTACAGAATACTATAGAGTGACACCGTAAAGTAATAATGCACACTATAAATATAATGATCATTTCACAAATATATTCTTGAACAAAGAAGCTAACACAAGTGTAGATAGTGTATAACTTCATTTACACTAAATACAAGAAAAGGTAAAAAAAAAAATCTGTGATGATAAAGTTAAGACTACAGTTTCCCTTTGTGAACAGACTGACAGGAAACAACAGCAAAACTACCTGAGGTCCAGGAACTCCCTCTGTGCCGTGACCTTGGCAATCACTCCTTCATTCGTGCTGCCAAAATACCATCAGGCCCTGTAGTAAGGCGCCACAATATCTCTATCATAACTTTATCTGCACAGGCACAAAGGTAATATGGACCCCACGTCTCAGAAAAAACAATGAGAGACCAATCAGAGGGGTAACATTTGTGTTACTGGGTGCTAGTTGCTTTCCATGACCCATTATCAACATCACACACTATAATGAATTATGGATGAATCTACGATGATGTATCACAACCACCCAAAGTCCTCAGTTTACCTTAGTACTTTTGGTACAGCGGATTCTATGGGTTTGGCAAAAGTATAATGACATAACCACCATGTAATATCAAACAGAATCTTTCACTAAAATTGCCCATGTAACTCTCTCCACAAAACCACTCCCAGTATTCTAGAATATCATACAGTTGGAATCAGTATGAAATCAGTATGGAATAGTAACCTCTTCAGACTGGCTTTTTATTCTTAGTAATTTATACTTATTGCACTTAAGATTCCTCCATGTCTTTGAAAAGGAATGAATAACACCTTTCTTTCTTGTTTGCGCCCCACCCCCCACCCCCGACCCCAAATCTGAGTAAATTCTAAGGAGCACAATTCTGGCTTATATTATAGAAGTATTTTAGTTTTCCAAGAAACTACCAAACTGTCTTCCAAAATAACTATATTTTGCACTCCTATCAGCAATACATGAGAGTTCCTGTTGCTCCAGTCTTACCAGCATTTGATGTTGTCATACTGTTCCTAATGCTGCTCATTTTAATATCTTCCTAGTGCTATCTTATTGTTCTCTGATATGTATTTCCCTGATGACACACAATGTGGAGAATCTTTTATTATGCTTATTTACCTGCCATTTGTCTATTTTCTTTGGTAAAGTAGCTATTAAGTCTTTGGTCTAGATTTTCATTGAGTTGTTTGTCTTCCTATTAGATTTAAACAGTTCTTTGTGAATTTTGGATAATGGTTCGTAATCAGATGTGTCTTTTGCAAACATTTTCTATCCAAGTCTATGACTTGTATTCTCATTCTGTTGACAAAGTCTTTCATAGAGGTTTTGTTTTTATTAAGGAAAGGTAAAGGTAAAGAATAAAGGTGAGTAGGCAGGCACGCAGGAAGAGAGAGGAAGAGAATCTTGTATTTTTATTTAGTTGTTCACATTGGTTGTTTCCCCTGGGACCCAGGACTTGAACCCCGGGTTTCGTAGCTTGCTCCTTTGGAGGTGACTGACCTAACCGCTGATCTACCAAGGTGTGCCTCGTGGAGAAGTTTTTAATTAGTAAAGTCCAGCTTATCAGTTATTTATTTCATGGATCTTTCTTGTTACAGATGAAAAAATAAATAAAACAAAACTAACCCTCTCTGGGTTTTTCCCTATGTTATCTTCTAGGAATTTTATAGTTTTGCATTTTGCAGTTAGGTCTGTGATCCATTTTTAATTAATTCTGAAGGGTGTACGGTCTGTTTATAGAATCATTCTTTAATTTTCTTCCTTGCATATGCATGTCTAGTTGTTCAAGAGTTATTTGTTGGAAAAATCTGTTTGCTCCATTGTATTGCCTTCATTCATTTGTCAAAGATCAGTTGATTATATTTACATGAGTCTATTTCTGGGCTCTCTATTCTAATACAGTGATCTATCCTTTTGTAATATCTTACTGTCTTGGTTAATGTAGTTTTGGGGTCAGGTGCTATCAACACCCCAACTTTGGTCTCCTCCAACAATATGTTGCTATTCTAAGTCATTTTCCTCTCCATATAAATTTTAGAAACAATTTATGAATATCCATGAAATAACTTGCTTGGGTTTTGATTGAGACTGTACTTGAAGCTATAAATCAATTTGGGAAAAACCGACTGATATCTTGGCAATATAACTCTCCATAAACATAGGCTATCTCTCCATTTATTTAGTTGTTTGATTTTGTTCATCAGACTTTATTTTTTCCTCATATAATCTTATACATAATTTTGCAGATTTATACCTAATTACTTCATATTTTGGACACTAATGCAAATTTATTGTGCTTTAAATGTCTAATTCCATTTGTTCATTGTTGACATACAGGAATTGATTTCACTCTGATAACAAGGTGAAAGAAACAGCTTTAATAAGGATGATTAGGTTGAAGTGATATTTGAGGAGAAGAAGAATAAGGATGAAAGGGGTAAACAGCCTTTGGGAGAAAGGTAACATGGTAAGTACACAAGAATGAATAAAAGCTAGAAAGCAGTGTAAGAGAATGTATAGTTATGTGACTAGAAAGTAGGTAGTGTGAACTGTATACAGGTATCCTTAACAAGTACTGTTTTTATATTATGAAGTTAGATTTCTATTTTGAAAAGATCAGGATGGCTGCTGGAGAATGTACTAAAGATGAGAACTAAATGTCCAAGAATGGACCAGAAAGCTACTAAAAGGTAAACGCTGGGTATACCCTGGTGTCAGGTACTATGTCAGTGACAGGGGTGTAGACCATTTAAAGCCCAAAGACCCAGTTGAGAACTGGGGTCAGAGGGGCACAGTGAGGGGAACAATGCAAAGCAAATCAAAGTATTTTCTCCTTGTCTTGCTTTCTTTCTGAAAAAATGTTTCTTCCTCCTCGCCTTTCCTTATTTAAAAAAAAAAGTAAATATAAAGTTTGATAACGGATTAGACATGGTAGAATAAAACTTGAGAGATGAAGTGAGTGTGGTGAGCTTCCTTGGTTTAGGCAATGAATTCTTCAAATGGTTCCATCACTTACTGTGCTATAAAACACCAGAGGAAATTCAGTCTGGAACAGAAAGAGTTTGAGGTTCCATTAGATCATCAAAGATGTAAAGTATCTGAATTTAAGGAGGAAGTATCTGATTATGGAGATCAGAGAAGCAATTTGGACTACAAATATGTTAGTCATTGGTATATAAATAGTAACTCAGTTCCTGGTTGTCAACCATCCTGTGTTATATCAATTCAATTCCTTATAGCAATCTCTTAATTCACTCCAGTCTTTTTATCCCAATCACACTTTCAGTCAATTCATTTCCCTTAGTACATTTAGTGAAAACATAACCATAATGATCCAACATATTCATGAGAACTACTAGCACAGAAGCAATGAGTTTATTGAATGAGCAGCCTTCCCATTCTCTATAATGGCTTACATACTCTTTAATGCCTTTACTTCTCACATCCAAATTTAGGCTAATCTTCCTCCTCAGGAGAAATTCTCTAAGGCTCCTCTCTCTCTGTCTCTAAGTTAGTTTCCTATATTTGTCCTCCAAAGAATTTACATTTTATTAGCCTATTTATCCACCTATGTCCCCCAACTGTGAAATCAAGGAGAGCAGATTTATTTTTCCTTCTGTAACCTGAGCACTCAACACTTCCTGGGACTTAGTATATGCTCAATAAATAACTGCTGTTGAGTATTAATTGGATAATTATTAAACATTATTAATATCATGTCTATACAGTCTTTTAACGCTTCCCTTCCACTAATACCTCATATGTTCAATTATTTTACATTCAACTCTACATCCTGGTAAATTCAATATATGGCATTATTTGAGAGCAAAAATTTCATTATTGTAAAATTTAGGACAGATTATTCTTTGACAGTGTGAGACCAATATATCCTAATTTCAAGAATACCTTGCTGTGCATTGTAAGTTATGTATTATGAATTAAAGCTGAAAAATAAATCTTCAGCTTATTAATAAGGCAAACAAAGCATGACACCATCAACCTGAGAAAATTAAATGGGTGAAGTTAACAGAGTAGCAAAACAAGGGACTAAACGAGCCAATAAAAATTAAATATTTGTATTTCATACGTCTCAGAGCAACAAAAATATCTTTTAAAGTTTCTATTTGACTGACGCTTTGTCACATTTTTAATTTTCTTGGTACTTACCTACTGTAGCACAAACTTAGCACTTGTTCAATGTGTTCATTTTAAATGCTATACTGTTTTTTATGCATAATCTTAATCCCTGAAAAAACAGGAACATTTTAACTTCTAGAAGTGTACAATGACTAGATTATGCCTAATCAAACAGTAAGCACTCAACAGTAATAACTGATTTATATTAAAAATTTATACTGGCAAAGATTCTATATATAAGAATTGACCAAGTTTTTTAGTTATTATTAAATAGTAAGATGGGCTTGTTGCGGTTTTTTTTCTTTCCTCCTGAATATGTTTGTTTTAAAAAAAACCAAAAACCTCCCAAAATGAACAACTCCACTCAGTATTCAACAATACTATTGTTGATATTGCTAATAAACAACAATTTTTCAAACAGAATCAATCAAAAAGTTTTAACAGGTCACTGAAATTTAAAACAATCCAATGGCAAGAATTTCAGTGAGCCTGGGATGTATTTTTAAGTATCATAGATCACTGTCAAAATCAACAATAACTTATCAGTGCAGGCACTATTTGAGGGTTTTTCTTTTTTTTCTTTAGACATGTCAATCACAAAAGTCTTTAAAAAAATCACTCATCACTGCCCACCTCATTTTTGAGAAAATGTCTAAATCCAAAGACACAGTTCTAAATTACATGGTTGTTCGACACATAAAAGTCCTATTCTGATAAGAATTAGCTCTCAATTCTCGAATCACTAGAATGATTAGAGTTCACAAATCATTAAAAAGAAGAAAGTACATAAACATTTAATTCTTCTCATTGTTCTTTTGGGGGGGAAGGGGGAGGGGGAGGCCCAATAAGTCTAAAGTATTTTCTTTTATTTGCAGCTGCCTTAACAGCAAACGACAATTAAATGTGTGAACAAGGTTTTCAGAGTAACACTTGTCATTCACACCACTTACGGAAAGGTGCTCTAAGACTTCCAGAAGCACTCATTAAAATTAACGAAAGCTTCTCAGCTGGACTTGTTAGGTATATTTTGTCTTCTACTGCATAAGACAGGAAAACCAAATGGCCTCAGAGTTCAAGAATTTTCACTGAGGTCTAAATCCAATCCACCTAAAACCAGCACGAAAGCAGAGCTCAGAAGCTCAAAAGGCAACTTATTAAAGAGTCTCAATTCCTTCGATATAAACAGGACTATTCTGCAAAAGTCCTCCTGGGGAAACTGGAGTGAATGTTCCCTCTCAGAAGCGACAGAGGCAGGGCAAAGTCTCGCCTCTTTACTACGGAACCAAGAAAGGGGCAAAAGTTCCACTCTAGCTGCTTGATAAATCGCCCACCAACCTTTTCTTTAACACAACGTGAATGAAAATACTCAAACCAAGAGGAACATTGAATGATCTTACCCACCTCTAGCACCAAAAGACCCCGGAAGACCCTCACCGAGGTCACAGGTGGGCCTTTCTCACCTGGGCTCTGCAAAAGTCCGCAGTCCTTACGTACGAGCACGTTTCAGCAATACGCGTTGCGATTGGTTCACTCGGGAGGGACGTTTCAGTCCTATTGGCTCAGCGTGCCGTGACGGGCGCAAGGAGGCGGGAGTTTAGGGATTGGCTCTGACAGGACTGATGCTTTAGTTCCCAGAGTTCCTATTGGGTCAACAGGAAAGCCCCCAAGATGGCGGCAGCAACGACTTGCGGCACCGGCACTGAGAATACTGGGTCGTTTGCGGCGGCAGCCGGCGAGAAAGTTGTCACCAGTTTCCAGAGGAGAAATCCTAGAGCCAGTAGTACCGACAGCGCCGGTTCACGACTGGTTTCCATCGCCGGCACCCGACCGTCAGTGCGAAATGGACAGCTGCTGGTATCAACCGGGCTCCCAGCCCTGGACCAGCTCTTAGGTCGGTTCAGAACGGAGATCCGGGCTCAACTGAGGGAAAACTTAGGGAGGGAACCAGCCCAGGAGCTTCTCTGACCCCTCAGCCTCGGATGTGGAGAGGGTAGTCTGATCTGAAAGATGGAGGGGAGGAAGGGTTGCATAGAGACTCCTAAATGATGTTAACGAAAACCTGTTTTAATGCTCCCATTTTTTGTTCTGGTCCCTGCCCCCCAGCCTTTTTTTTTCTCGATTACAACGGGATCCAAACGTGCTTTTGCCCTGAGATGCTTCCTCGTTGAGGGTCGTCGAGGGGAATCATTAATGTTAGGAGACGATTTGGCCTTGGTCTAGGGTCCTGTCGCGACCTCTGAGTACGCTGTTCTGCCAAGCTTAGGTAGCTCTCGTTTTGGACTAACCCACACAAGTTTGTGCCGTTGTGAAAGATGGCCTTCATTTGACAATGCTTAAAGAAGTAACTTCCCCTCCTTCACCGCCAGGCTGCTTATATACTGGTTCTGAATCCTTAAACCATATTGGCTTTAAGAGAATGGATAGTAAAGGATTATTTGGATTCAAAGTAATTAAAGCTTAGAGTCGATAATGACAGTCATAAGAGCATCTGCGTTAAATATGTTTAGATATTTTTGTTCAATATTTTTCTATATGTATTTTGCTTTTAAGCGTTACATACCAAAGGATGTGTTTACAATTAATTCGCATTTTAAGGAGAAAAGCCCAGTTCTTAGGCTTTCCTTTACAATATGGAATTTTTCATGAGAAGTCTGTTGAAGACTATGCACATGTTATATAACTCTTATGTTGAAAGGCTTGACCAGATTAGGTTAGTAGGCCAGAGCTGCTTGTGTTAATAAAGCTTATAAATTAGTTAATTCTCCTCAGAATGCTGTTTCATTAAAACTGGCCTCTGTTTATAGTTCATAATTTTTGTAGTTTGTGATATGAATCATTTAAATGTTGTACACTTTCATGAAGTATGACAAATATCATTGCTTGTATTTTGCTTAACGTTTTCTCTTTAATTTTTGCCCATTAGGTAGTCTTTTCAAATAGGTGTAGTGCAAAGTGACAAAAAAAAAAAAAAAAAAAAAAAAAAAAAAAAAAAAAAAAAAAAAAAAAAAAAAAAAAGCAAATCTATGAGAAAGCATATGGCTGCTTACCTCTGTTATTTCATGTCCTAAGCGATCCTGGTTATTTCCACATAAATTTAAGTATTTTCACTTACTTGTTTCAAATTTGCATGTTACTATAAACAGAAAATGATTCAAAGTTCCTAGTTAGCAGGTATTTATCTCACTTTTTTTAACCCTGGCACTTAGTAGGTTCTCAATATGATCTTGAATGAAAGAAAATAATGTGTAGCAAAAAACCTGGACAAAAGATAATGAAACATGTAAAAGAAAAGAGTTAATATGTTTGAGCTCTAAGAACAAGACAAGTTACAGGAACAGAGTCACAAAACTAGTAACAGTTTCGTTGGTCTCTAGCTCCAAATTTAGCTGTTTCATGTTTTTGAGAAGTCTTTTCAGGTGTTATTAACCTTTTGTTACACGTCAGACAAATAGGTTAGCTATAATCTCTTAACGCACTCACGAAAGGTAATCCAACAGTGATATAAATTTTAAATGTAATTTTAAAATTTTGAAGATTTGCTTGGGACTGGAAACTATATTTGACTGTAATTAGCTTATGCTAAAAAATTATTAATAAAGATGATTGGAATGAACACAAGTTTGGGGATATTTTAAAATAATTTTTGCATGTATACAGTCAATTCTCAAAGTGCAAGGCAGTTGAAGTATATAAGAAATTACTATATTGGAATAATATGTCCAGAAGTGCTTCAGTTGTTAATTTCTTAATGACATTTTTGTATTTTGATTTTCTATTTTGTATGACCCTGTGGAGCAAACCCTTTATGTTTTTCATTAAAACACTATTTGAAATTGAAACATTTAACTGCTAATGTGTATAGACACGAGTTTAAGCAATTCAAATTATGTTGTTACTCTAAAATTATGTTTGACCTAGACTGTGAGAAACCTAATATAACCATTTTGCGACAAAATGTAATGATAATAGGATGTTATGATAATCAAAATGAGATGAAACTATTGTGACATTGTGATTGTTGCCTAAATATATTTTGTGGTTACACTGAAACAAGTAAATATTGTCACTGCTTTGTAGTGATATTTTACTACTTCTACTGTGACATTCTAATTTTAAACATAGATGTAAAATATATTTAAAAGGTATCATAAGGGCCAATTGAATATTAATCATTTGATGACATGATAATATTTCCATTGCTTTCTCTAAAATGTTTTATTTTTTTTTAATTTTCCTATATCTGCATCTCTTAAAACATGGTATAATTATATTATTTTTGTCCTGACAACTGAATTTTATTGTTCGATATACTAATATACATTTCCTAATTAGGCTACATTTAGGCTACAGTTTCTGAATCCTGTTCTTCCAAGACATTTACATTATTTGAGGACAGTGTATGTAAAATTACACTTACATTTTGGAAAGTGAAATTTATTTGCTTGGATAAATGTTGTATTTATCTTTAGAAATTTCCAAAGGGATATTATCATAGGTAAAAGATTCTGGAAGAATTTCATTTTTTTGGCTATATATAAAATGAATTATATAGCCATTTGGGGTAACCTGGGGTAATTATACCCCAGCCTCATCCTTCAAAAGACATTTCAAGGAAGGGTGAGTTCTCATTTTTATTTGACTTAACCTTTATACTGTCCAAAATTTATTACATTTGGGTGATGAAGTAAATGGAAAATAGGAATTTGGGGAAATAATAGTCTAGGAAAAGTACTCTGGAAAAAGCTTAATGATGGTAGCTACCATTTCAACACTGATGTCAAAAAGTAAATACTAGTAGGCTCATTTTTTTTCTCCACTTTGTTTTAGTCTGTAGTCTATTGTGAAATGATGAGCATGGAGCTCGAGTTATATTGTAACATGGTCTTCATTAACTACACAATAAAGGATAATGTATCTTATTCCTTTGTAATTCTATGTAAAATTATTTTATAAAACTGTAAAAATTTAATCTATAGAATCATTCTCACTGTTCATAGCTTTTTCTATTTTGATTCCTGTATTTGCCCAACCAACAGTTGTGATAATAATTGTCAGGATATTTCAGACCTAGAGAGGGAAGAAAAGGTAAACCTCTTAATGAAATACCTGTGATTTAGTTTACCACATTAAGTGAACTAAGGAAAGGATACAGCTTGTTTTTTTGGGGGGGTTTTTTTATATTGCATTTTCCCCAACATGCCTTTCTCTAAAGGAAAACTATTCCTTTATAAAGGAGAGTTCTGGAAAAGACTAGTACAAATCACTTATTCCTGACTTTTATTTCTTTTTTCTTTTATTTTCTCTAACTTTGAAATTGAAGATGATCTTGTTGAAAAATAAGGTATTTCTAAGCCTTGAAATTCTTGTATTTTATTTAAGTTGACCTTGTTCACACAAATGTATACATTAATTGGAGATGTATATTAGGGATTGAATTTTCTCTCTTTAAAATAATGTTGATAACATTTTGACTTCTCATAAATTAAAATAACATTTTGAAAATCATAAATAGAAATATATTGACACTTAAAATTATCAGAAAAATTTAATCTTATTTAGATTTAGATAGGAGGCAGTAAAAAAGATCTATTTTACCCCTTTATATATTCCATCATAGATTATTGCTGACATCCCATCGTCAAGTGTGTTACTGGATTATTGGGAAGAAATTGCTATTTTAGCTGGGAACAATTACTGTGAAATCTGTTACTTTTGAAATTATATAAAATTAAAAATGGTCTACTAAATTTAAAGAAAACATTGAAAAACTAGATTTCATTGAATATGTCATGTGAAGCTATCCTCTTTCTTGGCTGGTTCAGTAGTGACATGGCTGCAACTGGAACCTCGGATGTATACCAACTGAAGTGTATCAACATACCTTAAAAACTATTTTTGGAGAAATGTGAAGTTTTGTCCCACTAAAAAGCAAGTTTGTAAGAATAGAGAAACTTGGTTACTAATGTGTCTATGTGTATGCATATGTCAAATCATTACCTCAGATACATAGATTAAAAGCTTGGTTTTTTTCTCAATCACCTTGAAAAATGACCTTTACTAGAAACAATCTAAATTAGAATTTATAAAATATAAAGTTTGAAAGAAAAACTGCCTTTTTTAAAGATAAGATCTGGAGATTAATTTGGCCTGTAAAGTCATTAAAATGTCCCTATTTTATACAATCTTTAGTGTTCAAGTTGGCCAAGCATTAGAATTTTAAGGTTCCTGGGATTTTTAAAATTTGGTATTTCTGAAATTATCATGAACAATGGAATGTTTGAATTATATTTACAGAAATATAGTGTATTTTTTAGTGTAGTATAATTTGTATAATGCTTTGCTTAGCTAGTTCATCAATGGGAAGTATTCTTACTAATTATTATTGCTATGGGTGATCACCATTTATCAAATAATGATAATCTTTTCAGTGATTTGTTCTGATCAGGAAATAATTGCCAGAATGATAGAGATAGCTCTTACTGAGTTAGTAGCTTTCTAGGCCAGATACCAAAGCTAGGCAACCTCATTTAATTGAGTAACTATCCCTTCATCTGTCCTCATCTTCCCACCGTGTATAACATGACACTCCCGCAATTTATTTTTGATTCTCTAACTTCCTGTAGAGTCCTTATATAAATTTCTAATTTGAGCAGATAAGAATGTAGACTAGGGAAGTGTAGATGAATCTAAATCCTTCCTGTATGTGCCTATATTCTTTCAGTTTCTTAAAAATACATGCAAAGGGGGTTTGACAATTAGATGGGGTTTTTTGCTTCTAAGGCAAAAGTGAGGAAGTAGGAGCAGCAAAGTATGATACAAAATATTCAAAATGAATTAGACAGTACTGGTCCATATGTAGCCCAAACTGAAATTAAATGTTTAGCCTAATGTTATCCCAAAATAAAACGCTTCTGCTCTGTTCCAATATGTTTACTATCTTCATATGTATTTCATCTTATGTTTTAGTTTGAACATTTGAGGCTGTCCTCTATAATCTTATGTGACATTAAATACTATAATGAAGGAACGCACTAAATCTGAAGTTAGAAAATACATTTAGTCCTATAACATCTACTTAAACTAAGCATTTAAATCTACTAGTTTTTGTTGTCTTCATCTCTAACAATTTAGTATGTTATGTTGACAGGCATAAAATCCCCACGAGTTGAAATGTAGTCTGTGCATGTATGTTACTAAGTCTTAAATTCTTTGAAACAAGCACTATCAAAGGAAATTTTCATGTTGTTTTTCTATGTAACTTTTGCAATGACCAAAGTTTTGGGAGAAAAATTCTTTAATATTATCACAAATATTTCTTTAAGTTTTGTGTATGAGAGCAAATACATGCACACAGCTCTTAGGAGCACAGTCTGCAGTTGTCCAACAATTTTAAGTAGTTTTTTGATTGTTTATACTTTATATTTTAATTCTTTGATGCACATATTTTATTTGAAAGTAAATTTGTTAATGTGCTTTACATTAATTACAACACTGATACTTTTACAAATGTGTTACAAACAAAATGTCAGTAGTTTAATGTCTTACCTTTTTAAGTGTAATTTTAGTTTCCTAAAACTTGATTTTAAAATGATTTTGATAAGTAACTGAGTTGTATGTGTATCATCTTATTACCCTAATTCAGATATTTAAAAGAATATTTCTTGTCATATTGAAAACGTATTTTGTGATTGTGCCTTTTTAAATGTTTGAAATTACAATATTGTTCCTTTCAAATTCTAAATATAATTAGAGCATTCCAGACTGTATATTATTCATAATGAAAAATAATTCGTTTTAATCATCAGTATTTTTCTTCAAGGCTTATTAGACTTGAGGATAAATATTAAAGTGGAGTTTCTATTATGACCTTTTTTTGTATGTTGTACTTCTCTATAGTTGTTACTGTGCACATTTAGTTCTCAGCTATTGAGTTAATTTATTAACAAGTACTAAATATAACATTATCGGAATGCTTAGCCCCAGTTATGTTGAATGCTGCATGGTTCTATCACAGGAAAAAGGATAGTAGAGTATATTATGAAAGTAATTGTAATGTGTAGTGTGTAATTATATATAATGTATAATTATTTCATAATAGCACCTTGAGCAAAGTATTGCAAAGGTAATTAAAATGTTCTCGACTGCAATTTTAAAGTTATTGAAGTACCTATCCTATTAAAGCCTAACTTTTATGCTAAAGATAATGTAGAAAGGTAGATTAATTTTATTCTTGGTTTTGTTTCATTTCCAGGTGGAGGTTTAGCCGTTGGAACAGTCCTTCTAATTGGTAAGTATAGCATACATTTTGCTCTTCTGATCAGTTTTCTGTTGTACAAAATGATTTTATAGTTTTGCCTATTCGGAAATCAAGTCCTTAACTCTCTACTGTTGTTAAGGTAAATTGGAGAGGAATTGCCTGAACTTATAGGACTATAAAAAAATTTCTTATTTTACACTATTGGCATGTCTCTATACCAGTCAGAAAATTATCCTTAAAATAGTAAAATAAAATATAGAGACCATTAATAAAATTTCTATATTTACAGTATTGTTAAAGATTTCTTTATATAGTTGCAGCTTATTCTAAAATATCTTGTATTTATTTTTAAAAATCATACCATTTATGTCATTTTAGTCCTATGTTCAGACATCATGTATAAACCTAATCATTAACTTCCGTTTGAATTTTAACTGCAAAATACCTGGTAAGTTCTTATCATTTACTTTGATCATTAAAATACAGTTTTCTGGAAATTTGTCTAGGGTTTAGTGCCTGAATGTCTAGATAATAGACAATTTTTACTAAAACGTTAGGAAAAATATTTTTTCCCTATTTGTGTCACCCATCTGTCATCTTAAAAGTATTGTTTAAGAATTTAGGATACAGAATCGTTCTTAACAGTACATGTAAAAGGAAAAAGTAACCTGTGATCAAAAAATTCTAGAAAAGGTAACACCATTTGTTTTAAAAATTATTTTAGTAAATAGTAATTGAAGAATTTTAATGAAGAAAATAATCCACCTTTTTAATATAAATAAATACATACATACATACAATACAAAAAGATTGTAATGAGAAAATTAGACTGTCTTTCAGTTCCTCAGCCCTCATTCACAGAAACAATATCGCATCTGGGTGGTCCATCTATATATTTCTGCGTCAACACCTTTCTATTTCCACTATATACACTTACGGCTTAGTCCATAGGCATTCATATATTTAGCTCATTCTTCTTAAAACTGCGTAGGATTCCATTGTATGGATGCGCTATAATTTATTTAAACAGATCTTTGATAAGCAAGTCCATTTTTTTCTGTCAGTAACAATGTTATTTTTCATAATCTTGTATATAAGGTTTGTACACATTAATATCTGTAGAACAGATTCCAAGATATGGACTTACTTGATTATCTGTCATAAGTTGTATTAGCATGCTCTCCCAAGAGGTTATACCACTTTATACTTCAATAGTTATAGGAATAGGTGTTACTCTCACCCTTAACAATGTGCTGTGTTAGCAGACATTTTATTCTTTACCAAGCCAAACAGGTAAAAAGTAAAAATGATACTTCATCATTTGAACCTGGGACTTTTCTCTTTGATGACCAAAAATCTGGCGAGTTATTACAATAGCTTGAAATTATGCAACTAAATTTTAATTATATTTTCAGGAGAAGTATCATTGAATGAGTGATACAATGATTATTGATAATTGATTGATATATATTCATTATACACTCAGGTGTGTTCATTGACCTTGATTTAGGGGTTGCAAGTATAAATGAAAAGCTTTCTTCCTTTAAGGAACGTTGCATCTATGGAGAAGTTACGCGTACAGCAAGTGACTGCAATATAATAAGTTCATGCCACAACAGATATATTCATTACTATATCATTGGTTGTTGCTAATGCAAGGGACTGCTGTTAATTTTTGTGTATTGATCTTATAACCAGCAACTTTTGAATAGTTAATAGAGCCACTTGAATTTTCTAAGTAGGCAGTTATCATCTACACATATTGACTGTATTACTTCATAACAGATTTTGGTGTTGTGGAGGTAGTGCCTCATGAAACTCCCATATAAGAAACGTGGGAGTAACTTTTGAACCAAGCAGTGGAAAAGGCTAGAAGGATTTGGGGGGAGCATATTAGAGAAAACATATAGATTGTTAGTAGAAGTCTGTACCTTTAGGGCACAGCCAGTGAGGATGTAACAGGATCGAGGTCCATGTTACTGGATGATAGAGAAAGAGACACCCATTTTATATAAGCAGCAGAATGCTTAGTAACATTGTTATCTGAATTATATGGAAACGGAACACATACTTAATATACCTGGCTTAATATACTTAATATAATCTGGCTAAGGTTTTTCATAACAAAAAACTTGAACAAGAATAGCTAAATCAGTGCACCCTGGTCACTCAGATAAATAAACTAAATAAATAAATGAAAATGTTTCTTCCTCTTTCTGTCTGCTTTCCTGCTTGCTTGCCTTCACTCCTGTCAGCTCCCTTCCTCTTAAAAAAGAATAACTAAAGCTTGGTAGCAGATTTTTAAACATCTGTTCTTAATGAACTGTAATTCACCAAAGTATACTAGATATTTAATAACTGTTTGCTGAACTCATAATCAGATGAAATAATATAATGAATATAAAGCTAAGACCTTGCCTTTATAGTCTGGTCTTTAGATACAACTAATATTTTTAATCTTCTCAGTATTATTTATGCCCTACTCTCAAGTTCTTCTAATTATAGAAGATGTTTTACTGTGTATGATTAAGATAAACTTGAATTTTATCATCCATTAGCTTATTTGCTCTAGAAAGACTTCAAGCAAAATGTAGAAACATATATATAGATAGATCTAGATATAGATATATACAATAATGTATGCCTATATATGATTAGATTTGCTATAGGTGTCTTATTCTAGGTCCTCAACTAGTTTCTCTATTTTTCGCATTTCCAAGTCTATATAACTTGTACAATAAATGGGACTCTGCCTTAAGAAATGGATACATACTTCCAAATATAGATTAAATATGAAGATATAAGATCAATGGTTAGGATTTGAAGGCATTTCTATGTTCCTCATCACTCAAAGATTTTCTTTTTATTCGAGAAGTAAGAAAATTAAAGGTGAAAATGATTTGTAATAATAACTTTTTATTATAGACTGTCAGCTTTTCAACTAATTCTCTTGAGATAGATTACTCACTTACCAAAGCAGTTGTTTATATAAGTGTGTGTATGAGTGTAGGCTTGCAGGGTTTTAAATTTAGTTTTAATAGCAATGTAACTATGAAAACTGAAGATAGTGAGCATTGGCAGAAATTCCAGGGTAGGTCTACTCTAGACCTTCTGAAAACCACACAGTAAGTGAATATGAATATGTAAAAATCCATTCTCTGAAAAATAAATTGAAGAGCTAAGGGACCCTACATTTTCTTCAAAATTTTAAGATTGGCTTTTCTTAAAATGTGTTCTATTCTCTTGTCTTAGACTAGGTTTTCAAATTTTTATATTTAAATTGCTCTCTAGCAATCTGATACAGTGGATAAGTTTGCATCACCTTAAAAATAACACAAGGGGATGGTAAAAATATTTAGAATACGTACACCTTTTTATAACAAAGGATCTTCATTTTTTTAGCAAAACTGAGCATCAGAAGGCTTAATAGAAATTGTTAGTAATAAAAATACAATTATGTGATATTAATGACTTCATTATTTTTAAATATATCTCATATAATTATATAATCTTACTTTTAGAAATAAATATCACAAATTAAG
Organism: Solenodon paradoxus; assembly: GCA_004363575.1. Taxonomy (NCBI): domain Eukaryota; kingdom Metazoa; phylum Chordata; class Mammalia; order Eulipotyphla; family Solenodontidae; genus Solenodon; species Solenodon paradoxus. Next base: position 323,095 of record RJWH01000911.1, read on the forward strand.
CAGGTTAAAGACAACACGTGTTGATTATCTCACAATCTCTGTTGCTCAGGAGTCCAGGCACAGATTAGCTAGGTCCTCTGCAAGGTGACAGTCAGGATATCCAAAAGGACTGCAGTCTCATCTGAAGGTTTGTGAGGGGAAGAATCTTCTTTCAAACTCACATCACTGTTAGCAATATTCAGTTCCTTGCCTGCTGTCAACCAGAAGCTGCCTCTCCATAGGACAGCATACAGTATGACATCTTATTTCTTTAAAATCAGCAAGAGTGACTGTCTCTCAGAAAGACAGATGTTACAGACTTGTATAATAGAACTAAACTCTTTGTGATTTTCTTTTGGTTAGAAGCAAGTCATAGGTTTACCCACACTCAAGAAGAAGAGGCAATTACACAAAGGCATGAATGCCGGTAGACCACAACCACGGAGCTCACCAGTTAAAATCTATAACACTTTTCATAATTTTAATTTGTTGTTATTCTATATAATAGTAACAACAAAGTACTCACATTATTTCTCTCAGAGGATATTACATTATTTACTTGTTTTTGTCTTCAACTTTTTTTAATTTGCTGAGCTATAGTTTTCTTCTGCAACGTATAATAAATTCTGAGCCTTTTTCTTCATGAATTGGCAAACTATCACCTGTTGGCAGATGATCTACCTATAAGTAATGTTTTATTGGAATACAGCCAACCTTAATTATTTGTACATTGGCAGCAATTGCTTTTATGCTACAAGGGCAGAATTCACTAATAACAACAGAGAGTGTAGGGTTCACGAGTCAGAAATATTTATTATTTTTTTAAGAAAAAGATTGCCAATCCCTATTATATATTACTGTAGTATAGTATAGAATAATATTTTTTTTATTGAGATAGCTTTGAATTACCACACAATATAAGTTTTCAATGTGTGGGCTCACACTTTATCAAATATATGATTGCACACCACACCCACCACCAGATTTGTAATAGTGCTCCCCTACTGACCATTGACCCCCACACACATCGCTCCATTTCTCTTCCCTTTTGATAACCTCAGTTCTGTTTTCAGTGTCCAAAGGTTATTTTTTTTGCTTTGTTTCTTTATGCACTACTGTATTTATTATTATATTATATTCTTTATTTATCTTAGCATAGTACAACTCTGTTAAAAGATTGAAATAATACAATCTGATCAGTGCTAGATTTTAGTAAAATTGCCCAACTTTTTGTACTGAAGCATTTAAGCACCTACAATATCTTAGGCAGTGTAAATCTTAGGTTTTCACCCTTTATGAACTTAAACTGAATGTTGCTTCACATGGATTAACTATAAATAATAACATATATATATAATGTGCAGGTTTTGTGCAAATATAAGATGTATGGAAAATTTTACTCGAATCAGTGGATTGGTATAAATTGAGAGGATATGAATAGAACAAAGTACTCATATGGAAAACTATAATAACAAAAACATAAAATACAAATACATGGGCAGAATATGCAATAATGTAAGAACCCTACTAATATAGAATATTTATTTAGGTCTGGTCAAAGGGAAAATTTGGCCTACTTCCCCTTGGTCTCTAACCTCAACTACCTACTTGTTGAATTGATATTGTAAAACTTCATAACCTTTATAGCAGCCCCTCACACTGCAATATTCAGAAAACAGGTTGTTAACCCTTTCTCCACCAGAAACCACCTAGAAAATTTTTGTTTCATTTTATGACCAGCTACATAGCATGTTTTACCTCTTGTTATCTTTTGTTATTGTTTTATGAATTCCAGTGATATTCTCTGTTACTTCTATCTAGAAAATCCTGGTTTTTTCCTTTGTAGACTTCAATTTTCTTCTATTCCTTGTTCTTCCAAACCTTTCTAATTTGTCTTCTTTAATAACTAAACCCCAATATCTGAAAATCCTATCATCAAGTCTTTATTGAAATAGTTAATACATAATAGAGAATTTACTTTGTTTTAGGCATCATGCTAAAACCATTGACATGTGAGGTGTCTATAGTTTATAAAAATAGGATTGAAATTTTGAGAGAATTCAAGTTATTTTACCAAGGTGACACGCAAAGTAACTCAAAGTTGTCCATCTCAATCAACTTTCTCTGACACTGAACCATCATTTTATACTAACACATGTTAACTCACCTTAAAATCTTTCTGGAGTGTGATTTATATCTTTGACTGTTTTATCTTCTATATCATCTCATGGCTGCCATGCGCTGACTTCCTATTTATTTCCATTATTTATTAGCAAATAGCATGATCTCCAACCTCAAGTAAGCTTTCAACATTGGTTAGCAACTTTTGTATAATTCATCACTTCCTTCTCAGTAACTTCAGTGATTTTTTAAATCTTGCATGGATGACATGCAGTATTTTACATGGGAAAAGTAGTCTCATAAAACCTCAAAATGGCTACTCACAAGTGGAAAGATGTACATTAGTTTCTCCTGTTTGAGAATAATTCTTCCACCGGTACTTTAATTCTTTTCTCTTCCACCTTTCTAAAAATCTAGAATCATTGATTTTTCTCTTCTCTTTAGCATCTTCCTCTTTCTTAGCTCTTTCTTGTGTGTGCTTGAAGATGCTCAATCTACTTTTAAGACTTTTTTTTAACTGTAGTTCCAACTACTGCTTTTTCTCTTTTCTTTCATAGTCAAGTTGGCTCTTAGTCAATATGTTTTCTATATTTTCATAACATTTTAGTCATTCCTCATTCTACTTCAAGTACTACCACTTTACTAAAATCACCTTAGCAGGAGACATTAGTTGCATTCTCATTGCTAAACCCAACAGTCATCGTTCTTCATCTTTGTATCATTTGATGTGGATAAACACTCTCCTTTGGATTCTTTTGGTATTCTGTTTTGATTTTCCTTCTCCTCTGATGATTTTTTTAGACTTGTTTGGCTTTACTTAAAACAATAGTATCCTGGCACGCTCTGCTGGAGTAGCAGTTGGATCTGCTGCCTCCTGTTGTGTGTAATCCACATGTATCCCAAGGGCCTTGGTTCACATCGGAGGGCTGGGAGGAACAACCAAAATGAACATCTAAATGAAATAAAAATACTTCTTCCTCCTCTTCCCTCCTTCCTACTTGCCTATTCACCTTCATTCCTGCTTGCACTTTTCCTTTAAAACAAAAACAAAACAAAAAAACCTACTATCCTATTCCCTCATCTAGCACTACATATTATCTCTGGGAGATTTCAGTCCCTGCTAGAACTAAAATGATTAGGAAAAAAAGAAACTCATAAAAGTAATCACTAGGCATTGCTACAAACATAGGATACATAGTAAATTGCAAACATCATATTGAGCTCCCTTTCAACTTTTTCTCTGAATATCTTACAGGAACCTCAAAGTCAGTGTATACAGAGGTAAACTCACAATCTTCCCATAGTTCCAAATTCTACCCTATTTTTCTAAATCTGTACCTCTTCTATGATCCCTGGGTTATTGATTCTAACAAGAGATGCATGCCATAGACCTGAGTGATGGACTTGCTTCTCAAACTGCACATCTAACAAACACTGTTATCATTATTAAATCTGGAGTGTATTTTGCTTTAAATTATACTCTTCATCTTATTACTGTGATCTTAATTCAAACCATAATGAACTCTCATTAAAATTATAACAGCTTCTTAAATTATTAGAGTTCCTTTGCTTCAATCCATTTTTATACTATTGCTAGAATGAATTTTCAATATGGAATTCTAATTGTCACATATTCTTTCTTAAGACTTTCTGTGTTCACTATTGATTTTAACATAAGGTCCATGCTCGTTAACTTGACCTGTAAGGTCCTTGATGGTCTACCATTGCTGATCATTTTAGCCTTGTCTTGTCTCATTCTCTCACTTCCTTCCTGAAACTTTGTGATTACCCCCCTGAGTTTTTAATTCTTTCACTGTATCATTCGTCCACCTCTCCCAGGCCTTTACATAAGTTCTTTTTTTGCTGTTTCTTTCTTTGTAACTCTTGCTCACTTTCTAGGTTTCCACTTTGGTATGTCTTCTAGAAAGTCTTCCTTAACTGCTGGTTTCTTCCACCACCCACCCTTCATTCTTCCTATGTAATTTTATAATATTCTTCTATTTATTTTACCATGACACTTATTATTCTTTATTGAAAATATCTGATCACTTATTGAGTGGTCTGTAAGAACTTTTCTCATGAAGACCAATGAATAAAGTGCACAGTGAATAAGATAATATATGAATGGATAAATGAATTCATGGTTTGAAAGCCTAGCTAAAACAATTAATTTATACACAAAATAGACAGTCCTGGATTATTCTGAGCAATGAAAAGATATTAAAGCGAATGCATGTGGGAATAAAGTAAAAGCTTGAAATAATGAAAATTACTCATTGTCTTTATCTAAACTGAAAGATTTTTATCTTCTAAGGTGATTGTGAAGATTAAAAGTATGAAAAATGCTTTACACCATCTTTAGCTTATATTTAGTGGCCAATTAGATTAGCTTTTTGTTATTTTTAATAACAAAAAAAATTTTTATTACCTCACAATTAGTGACTGTAGTCCACAGTGGAAAAAAGGGAACAAATGTTTAAGTTTCCCCATTCCTACAAATGGGGTGAATCACCTCCTTGGAAACAGATAAATAGCACAAGTACTTACTCATAACTTCACCATCATTAGCAACCAGGAGAGAGTGAGTATGGTATTTATAGTAAAAAGTGACTTCTCACTCAGGCAAGTAAGAAGATATAAATCCAAGAGCGTTAGTCATAGACACTGAGGATGCTTGCAAGAAAGAGATTGTATGGGGAGTTGCAGTTCCAAGATGATGGATTTTTAAGATCTCAAGTTCACCTTCTGCCCACGGGGAAAACAAAAATAGACCCATTTAGCAACTACAACATTTGAAAAGGAATGGAGACCAGCATCTCCAAAAAGAGAAAGGACACACTCCTTCATAAATAGTAGAAGGCAATCTGTCTCTGCATCATGCAACCCTGTCTAGAGACCCCAGAGTTAAAGGGAGAGACAAGTGATGTAGACACTTTCTCTGGAGCTCAAGGGCCTAACCCATAAGCTAATGCCTCCATATCTGAAAACAATTTCAGTCATTGAACCAAAAACCTCAGTATAAGTTGAATAGAGGGATAGACTCCTTGTGAACCTGAGACACTGCTTCCACTTGGTGCAGACACTGGAAATTGCCATTGCAGGACGAACCCTCGGGTGAATTTCCACCCCCTCCATCACACTTGTGCAGAGTGATGCTCACAGTTGCTTCTGTGGGCTGCTAGAGACTACTAGCTCTGTAGTGCTGATATGGATAGTTGAATGGTTCCCTACAAGGAACATTCTATTCTCCAGCTCTCTCAGGGAAGAAAATTGAAAGAGTTCCATGAAAAGCATTCCACCAGCGAGAGGTTACTGCTAAACAGTAGTTTTGATATCTGCTTGATAGTTCCTAGAACTTATACTCCCAGGCTCTAAAGCATATTTACCACCCACTGCTAGAGCCTCCATTCATCTGGAGGACTGAGGGATTTTCACAGGGGCTCATGCTCTTCTAATAACAGTTCCCAACTTGCTTTCTCCACTGACCTCTGTGCAACTCTTTGCTGTTGCAGACTGAGCCCACAGCTCTTGTATCTCTCTCCTTGTACCTTTTTCATATTTCACTCAAGGGGAAACATCTGCAATCCCTACTCCAACTCCAATCCCATACACTGAACTCTGAAGTCTCAACACAGGGCAGGCTCTACAGGTTCAGTGATTCTCACAAGTGCTGAGGTCAAGCAGTTAAAGGAATTTCAGCATTCTAAACCAACACCCAGACCTATACTGTATAACTTGACACTGTATCACAAGGTCTTTACTTCAAAGAAGACTAAGCCATAGAAATACAGAATGTCACACAGAATGAAGAGACAGAAAAATATATATGAAATGATGGACCAAAACAAGACCCCAAGGAAAATTCTGAATGCAAAAGAATTAAGTAAAATACCTGATGAAGTCTTTAATGCAAGGGTTTTAATGATACTGAAGGGAGGAAAAAAACAGGAACAAAAAGAGAACTACAACTAAGAAAATATGAGGCATTTTCAAGCAATTCGTGGAACTAAGGAACACAATAGAGGGACTCAACAATAGCCTGGAAGATACTTCCAGTCTAATCAGTGAGCTAGAAGATAGGGCAATGGAATGCCCCCAAGAGAGTACAGAATTAACAGTAACAAAGAAAGCATAAGATACTTAGGGGATAACATCAAGAAGAACAACATTTGCATAATAGTGGTCCCTGGAGGAGAAGGAAGAGAAAAAGGAGCAGAAACTGTATTTGAAGAAGTAATAGCTGAGAATTTCCCTAATCTGAGTAGGGAAAAAGACCTCCAGATACAGGAACCTCAAAAAGTTCCAAACAAAAGAAACCCAAAGAAACATACACCAAAACACATTTTCATTAAAATGAAAAAAATAATTACAAGTTAAAGCGAATCTTAAAAGCAGCTAAAGAAATAAAAATTACATACAAAGGAATCCCCTTTAATACTATTGACAGATCTGTACAGATGATAAGGGAATGTGTGATATATTCAAAGTGCTGAGAGAGGTCTTCCAACCAAGTATATTCTACCTTGCTAGAGCATCACTTAGAAATGATAAAGAACTTTATAGACAAACAAATGTTAAAACAATTATCACCACAAAGCTAACCTTACAAGAAATACTAAAGAAGGTTCTATGAAATGAAAAGAAATTTCACTTAAAAGCAGCAAGACATTAAATATCTTAAATGTAGGGAGAAGGAAAGTAAAAAATGTGTATTTTAAGAATAAATGATACAGTAAACTTGCTTTCAACTTAAAACAGATTGTAGGTTATAAACTTTTATGTAAATCCCAGGGTAACTTCAAAACAAACCCATAGCAAAAAAAAAAAAAACAAAGAAGATGAAAATGAAAACTAAACACAACATAAATGCTTTCAAGCACCTAATTAAAAAATAAACAAGGAATGAAGGTACTATCTGCAACAACACCCAGAAAATAATAAACAACATTACAATAAACAATTATCAATAATCATCGTAAATGTTAATGAATTGAACTCAACAATCTAAAGGCATAGAGTGATCAAGTGGGTTAAAAAACTTAACCCAACTTTCTACTGCACTCAGAAGATTCATTTATGGTCAACCTAAACATAGACTCAAAGTCAATGGTTGGAAGGCAATCCTACAATCTATAATAAACTATAAAAATCAGGGACAACCATACTTATATCAGATAAAATAGACTTCCAACTAAAGAAGGTAGCAAAAGACATGGATGGATGTTACATAATGATTAAGGGGTCAATTTAGCAAGATGACGTAAATCTTACTACTAGAATGAACCAAATGAAAGAGTATCAAAATGCCTAAAGTAATTAACACAACTAAAGGGAGACATTGACAGCAATAATATAATATTAACAGACTTCAGCTCCCCATTTATAACAATGTGCAGAGTAACCAAGCAGAAAATTAGCAAGAAAGCAACAGCCTTAAATGACAAATTAGACCAGATGAATTTAATAGACATTTACCAAACACTTCAACAACTGCAGAATTCAAATTTTACTCAAGTGTTCATGAAATATTCTCTAGGATAGACAATATTATGGGAAACAAAACAAGTCAACAAATTTACAAAGATTTAAATTATACCAATCATCTTCTTCAACCAAAACAGCATAAAACTAGAAATATGCTACAAAAAATTGGAAATTCCAAAATATGGAGAGGTTACACAAAATACTTCTGAATGATTTTTGGATAAAGGAGAAAAAAATCAAAGGAGAAATTAAAAGTATTGAAGACAAACAAGAATGACGGCACAAGCTTCCAGAAATTATAGGATATATCAAAAGCAGTACTAGGAGGGAAGATTACAACAATCCAGGCTTATCAAGAAACAAGAAAAAATGCAAATAAGCAAACTAACCCCACCTCAGAAGCAACTAGAAAAAGAAAATAATTAAAAATTGAGCAGAATTAAATGAAATAGAAACTAAAAAGATAATTCAGAGGATCAGTAAAACCAAAAGCCAGTCCTTCAAAATAATTTTTAAAGAAAAGCTTTTGGTTAGGCTCACTAAGAAAAAAAGATGAAACTCTAATGACTGGATTCAAAATGAAAGGGGAGTAGTAATAACAACTCAGAAAAACAAAACATTGTAAAAGACTACTTAGAACAGCTATAGGCCAATAAATTGGGACAATCCAGGGCACATGGATAGATTTTTCTAAACATACAGCCTACCAAGACTTAATCAGGAAGAAATGGAAAACCTGAACAGACATACCACAGCAAGGAAATTGAAGAAACAATCAGCAGCCTCCCCCAAAAGAAAAACCCAGGGCCACATGGCTTTACTAGTGATTTTTACCAAAGCTTCAGAGAAGAATTAACACCTATTCTTCTCAAATTGTTCCCAAAAATGAACAGGAAATACTTCCAAATACTTTCTCTGAGGTCAGCATTATACTGATAACAAAAACAGACAAGGACATAATGCAGAAAGAAAATTATAGGCCAGTATCTCTGATAAACAGATACAATAATCCTCAATAAAGTATAAGCAAATTAAATTCAATAATACACCAAAAGGATCATTTACCATGATCAAGTGGGATTTATCCCAGGTTTGCAAGGATGGTTCAACATGTGCAAACTATTAATATAATACAGCACACCAACAAAAGCAAGGGAAAAATTTAGTAATCATATCAACAGATGTAGAGAAAGCATTTGACAAGACTCAGCACCTATTAATGACAAAAAAATAGGCTCTACATAAAATTGGAATGCAAGGAATATATCTTAACATAATAAAGAGCATATATAATACACTCGCAGCCAATAACATACTCAGTTGTGAAAAACTGAAATTATTTACTCTGAGACCAGGGAAGACATGTCTGTTCATTTTCACCACTGCTGTTTGGCATCATGCTGGAGGTCCTGGCCAGAGTTTTAGATAAGAAGGAGAAATGAAAGGAATCCAAATTAAAAAAAAGAAGTAAAACTATCACTTTTGAAGATGACATAATATATGCAGAAAACCCTAAATACTACACCAAAAGCTACTAGAATTAATTAGTGCATTAAAGTGGAAGGCTACAAAATTAATATTAAAATTTTATTGAATTTTTATACCCAACAATACTATAGAAGAGAATGAAACAAGAAAACTATCCCATTTACAATAGAAGACAACCTTGAAATATACTTGACAAGAGAGGTGAAATACCTGTAAAGTGAAAACTATTAAGACTTTATTGAAAGAAATAGAGGAAGATACTAACAGATTGAAAGATACTCAGTGTTATGGTTGGGAAGAATTATCGTTGTTAAAGTAGCCATTTTATCTAAAGCAGTATTCATTTTTAATGTAATCCCCGTCAAAATTCCACTGGCATTTTTCAAGGAAATAAAAAACTTTTAAATCTGTATGAAATTACAAAAAAAAAAAAAAGAAAGAAAAGAAAAGCCAACACATCATGAGAAAAATGAATAGTAGTACAAAGTGATAGTGAACAAAACTGCATGGCACTGGAATAAAGAGAGACACAGGTCAGTGGAATAGAACTTTAGTTGAATATTCAACGTTTTAAATGACTGTTTCAAGTTTTAATAACAGACTGGTGAGAAAATCATAGAATCAGTTTTAGATGTCATGAGATGGGTAAACAAAAATTTGAGATAGCATACTTGAAAAAATTGGATCTATATAAACTATATAACTATATAAACTTTACATGTATAAAAACTGGGAGCAAGGTGTTCATGATAACAGTAAATGTGGGTGTATAAGGAAAGGTTAGTTTTAAGAGGAGAATCATTCGTGGTATAGTCTGCAATAGACATGAAATGAGATAAAGATTTAAATGTCTCCAAGATATTAGACAGAATGTCCTGTTGGTGACCTTAACATCAGTCTTTATGAAATGATAAGGGTAGTTCATTTGAACTTTGATGTTAAAGAAAAAATAATATTCCCGTTGTTTCTATCCATTAAGCTACCTTCTACTTGTTGTGGGGTCAGAATGAGCAAGTATAATTCCATTTCATGCGATAGCCCATTAAATATTTGAAGATAACTGTCTGTCTCTTTCTTCAAGCTAATTATCTCATTTCTCATTTCACATGCTTTTTTGTTCCTTCATTACCCTGAAGGTGGTTTAATTTGTGTAAGTTCCCCATGTGAAATATGTAGTAGTCAATCTGGTTGACTACCGTAAAATAGAACAGGACAATCATCTTTCTCAACTTAGGAATTACACTATTAATTCAGGCCAAAACTACATTTACTTTTTGGTAGTTTTTCCACATCATTATTCTCGTTTGCCCAGTGTTATGGGAATTTACTAAGTAGGTTAATTAGATACTTATTTTACAACGTCAAATTTTGTTTCACAAAATTGCTAATTTTCAGGTTTAAGGGCTTGGTCTTTTGGCTAGTCTCTAAGAAGGTGATCTTACATTAGTTTGTCCTGTGTAATAGGACCTTGAGAAAGTAGGATTGACACTATTATAATATGATATTGTTAGTTCATTTCTTTATTGAATATTGTAATATGCATTCCTAACTTTACAAATAATTTGTTTTATTTTTCTACTTAAATAGTTTAGGATTATTTCTTTACTGAAGATTTGTTAAAATGATTATCATGGATATCTTAAAGAGAAAAAAGGACACTGTTATACCAGTTTTAACACAAATGTTTTCTTATCTCTAGAGTTAAAAACACTTGTGTACTTTTCTGTGTCTGGCATTTTTTGTTTAGGATAATGTTTTTGAGATTCATCCATGTTCTTGCATTAATATTAGTTCATTTCTTTTTTTTGTTTAGTGGTGTTCCATTTATGAACACCATGGCATTTTTATAATAAATCTTACTTAATCATACTGTCTTTTTTATATATTACTTCTAGTTTTTATTGATTATTCAGGAATTATTTTCAGATTGTTCATGAGGCACATTTAATCAGTAACTTTCATATCCTTTGATGTCTTGATTTTGGTTGTGTCCAAGTAATAATGGCATTATAAATGAGTTCTAATTGTTTCTCTCTACCCTTCTTTTTTCTGAAAGAGTATTTCTGGAATTGGTGTACTCCCTTTCTTAAATGATCTGTTGTAGTTCTTTTTCTTAAAACTTATTTTGTTATCAGAATAATAATGAACATAAAATATGAGTTGGAAATTCTTTACCATCCTTTTCATCTGAATTTGTTTAGGATTAGTATTCTTTTTTAAATGTCTGTGTATGCGTGGATAGGGGGTAATTTTAATCATGAATTTAATTCTGAGCCGTAATTCTTCTTTTGTCATTTTTGATCAGGGAGTGTTAATGTTTTCTAGTTGTGAAATTTTTTGGCATAAAGTTGCTCAAAATGCTTACGTATGAACTCAATGTTTATAAGATCTGCAGTGAAATCTATTTTATTTCAAATATTGATTATCCTATTTTGCCATGTATCACGTGCTCCCGTGTATAATGCACACCAAAGTTTTAAAGTTTTTGTCCCAAACTTTCAGGAAAAAAACGTTCATTTTAATTTTTAATTCAGGGTTTTTTTTGTTTATCTGTAGGTACTTGTTTTTTGTATTATAAAGGAAATTTAACATTTCTTAACATATTGTGGTACAAGAAATTGTGCACAACAGATACTTACAAAGCACAAGAACAGATACAAGGTACAAGAAGTTTTTCCTCCTGTTGCCTCCACCATCTGATGACACCCTGGGAGGAGGTTCCACGTGTCTCGCAGAAGCTCTGTTGCCCTGTTCTTTAGCACATTTAGTAACTGTCAGCTTAACGCTTAAAAGTGTCTGTATTTTTTAAAAAATATAAACTGAATTGCTAGTGTACTCAGAGAAATGTTGCACTATTCATCCTATGGTAATAAAGAGTCAGCATCACCTGTCTTATCAAGTCAGAGTCACTGTTTGGACAACAATATGTCGCTCTTTCATTTCCATCAGTCATTGACCAAAATCGCTTTCTTTGCAAGTTCGACAGTTAAATAAAACCTATTATCATATTCCTAGGTACTATTTTGTATACTGATAACATTATTGATTTCTAGAGTTACAATTTTAACTCATAAGCATAAATAAAAGAATTAAAAAACATTTATATAGATACAGAATTAGTACTATCCATGTATAATATGCAAGCCTAATTTTTCCCTCACAAATTTGGGCAAAAGGTGTGTATTTACATGGCAAAATACTGTATTTCTGATTCTTCTCTTTTTTTGCTTTGATCATCCAGATAGTTTTTTCAATTTTATTCATATTTTCATAAAACCTTTTGTCAGTGTCACTGATTTTCTCCATTTCTTTTGCTCTTGTTTTCTTCCATTGATTTTCTAGATTCTTTATTGTTACTTTTTATTTACCTTTAAAATTGTAGGCAAGCTTTTTTGTCTAACTTTTTAAATGTAAACTAATAAGCTCCTGATTTGATCTTTCCTATTTCTATTTATTTATTTTATTTATTTTTTGAAGAAAGAAACAGGCAGGAAGAAAGAGAGAGGAGGAAGGATCATTTTTTATGTAGTTAATTATCTCTTTTGGTTGCCCCCCTCTCCTCTGCTAACCAGGGTATTTGAGCTTCAAATGGACTATATTGTAGCCACAGACTGAATGCCTGAGCCACCAATGACGTTTCCCATTTTCTAATTGAGCATTTACAGCTATGAATTTTTTTCTAAAATCTACTTTTGCTTTTCCTAAAAAACCATTTGTTTCTCCTTAGTTTATAATTTTGCTTTAAACAATTATATTTTAGAGAAAGACAAAGAAAAATATTTACCCACACATGTACATTTATAATGTGCACATACGTCATAAATCAGTGTTTCATAATTTCCATATTTTATCATTGTTTGTTTTCTTGATCCTGTCTTATGAATATGTTACCATGTTGAATTGTTTTCCTTTATCGTTAGTGTCCTGTAATACAAGTCTGCTGTCCATTAAGTCTGTTTTTGTTAATCTGATAATAGCAATTTCACCTCCATTTTGTAATATGTTCTGCTCATTTACAGAATATATTTGGTTGCATTGTTTTTTACAACTTTTTAAATACATAATTAGCATATTTTTGCCCTGCATTGTTCCTGATGAGTAGTTGTTAACTGTATTACTGTACCTCTGTGTGTCAAATGTTATTTCCCCCTGCTACCCAAGATACACTCTTTATCTTTGAGATTCAGCAGTTTAACTTTGATGTTCCTAATTTGTTTATTTCACATTTATTTTAATAGAGATTTTTTGTGTCTGTGCTTCTTGGGCCTGTAACTGAATATTTTTTAATATTGGGAAATTTTCATCATCATTCTTTAAATATTGTTTCTGCTTCTTTCTGTCTCAGTGTCTAGGACTCCAATGAAATATTTGTTTGACTGCTCTATGTCATTCCACATATCTTTAAGATTTTATTCATTTTTATTCCTCATCTTCAGATTATATAATTTTTGTTGATCTACCTTCAAGACTACTAATTTTCCCCTATTTCATCTCTACTTATGAGATTACCAAATAGATATTGTAATTTAATGTCTTTATTTTCATATCTAACTTTTCTATCAGATTCATTTTTATAGTTTTCATTCTTTTTATATTTTTTCTGTTCATTTATTGATGTTTTCCTTTAATACCTTGAATATTAAATTTGTAACTCGAACTTATATTTAATAATTGCCTTGACATCTTTTTTTTGTTAAATCTAACTTTTCAGCTCATTTCAAGTCAGTTTCTGTAGATTGTTTTCCTTATTTTGTGCCATATTCAATATTTTTACTGAAATCTGCACATTGAAATAATGCATTGGAATGATTTTTGAATGTAATTATGTTTTTCTGAGGATTTCTGGCTTTGTTTTTACAGACAGTTAATCTAATCTTAAATTACTCTCACTTCAGTGTACTATCCGACAGATAATATCTCTGCTGAGTTTTCCTTTCATTTATTCTTTTGTTAGTCTGTCACACAATGTTAACTTCTATAATCACAACATTTAGTAGATAATCATGTTTGGATAGTATGTATACTCAGATTTGTTGAGTTCTCACTTTTCTAAGTTCTCAGCCTTGATTTCTGTCCTCTAACACTTTGTGTCAGGAAGATGTTATCTTACTATAGGGCAAGATTATAGGAATCTATTCTTAGATTGGGAAATGCAGCAAATTTTCAGATTTTACGTGATTCATTTATTTTTCAAATTTATCCTGTTCTCTCTACCAATTTCCAGTTTCTTCCTCACATTCATGCATAGAATTTGATATAGTTGACAGTCTTTCTGGAACTCACCTCCAGGATTTTTTCCCTAAACTTTCTATTGTTTTGTCAACACTGAACTCTGCATTATGCAACTCCCAATGAGGAAAGGTTATGATTTTATGCTGCTAATGTTAAGGGAGGCTAGGAGTACTGTGGGCAAACAATCACAAACGAAATTCTTACACATCATGATCACTGTCGTTCAAGAGAAAACTGTATTGATTGCTCCTTGCTTTTATTTTTTTATTGCCTTCTGATAGTTATTTATTAACAATATTTCATTCAGAATATATGATTATAGATGGAGGAGGTTTTTCACAGTGCCTTTTTGCTAACAAGTTCATACCTCAGGAACTTGTTCAGTAGTGTGATTATTATAATATTAATGATCCTTGACATGTAAGAATTCATTTAACATATGTTAAATAAGTTAATGATTGCTACTCTAGTTTTAGATAATGCAATATATTTACCTTTGTCTCTAGTCTTTGTATTGAAAATATTAAAAGAAAGAATGGTGGTATAAAAGTATAGGCACATAGCTTATCAGTAATATTAAGAAAACAAAGATGTATTCATTTTGTCATGGCACAGATCTCAACAATGTAATGTTTTTGTTTCTAAGAAACCTAATTTCATAATTTCAATCAAGTTCAAAATGGGGAGTATAAAGGAATAATAATAGGTGAAATATGTGTTTATTCATAAAGCATTTAATATAAATTTAGAAACTATAAAATTAAAATCTTCAATATTAAGTGATTGGAATTTTAAAACCAAAACAAGACTATAGAAATGTCTTTTTATAAATTTTATAAATCGTAATAATCTGGCTATATACAGATGTGATATTGCAACATGAAAGAAATGAGATGCGAGTGTATTCACTGTGTAGTAGGGAGGTAACAGTGGACATTTAGAGAATATTGACAATATCTTAGTAAAAAAAGTTGATTTATTTATATAACAAAATCATGCTTAACCCTCTGAATTTTTTTAATATTAGAGGGGAAATCAGAAAGACTATTAATAAAGAATCAACTTTCCATCAATTATATTGATAAATTTCATGTTTCTGACTGCACTTTAGGAAAACATAATTATTTCCTCACCTTATATACTTATTTTAAGAAAGAAAATTCTAAAAACTTCTAGTATGACTGATATTTAATAGAGCTTTATTTTGTTTCTTTTCTACAGAAGAGGATAAATATAATATTTATTCTCCTTTGCTCTTCAAGTATTTCCTGGCAGAAGGAATTATCAATGGGCATACTTTGTTGATTGCCTCTGCAGCAGAAGACCCTGCTAAAATTGTACAGGTATAGAAAATGCTTACTTAATATTTCATTTTGAACATTTCATGAAAAATTATTGTTTGTATGTATATAAGCAAGATATGTTCTTGGTATAAATGAATGCATCAATGGGACCATACCTATATATTTTCCCTTAAAGAAAAATGTTAAATATTTTATAGCATAGAGTTTCAGGGGTTTTTTTTTTTTTTCAATTTAATATTTATTGGGGTAAATTTACTTTATAAATAAATATATAATATAAACCCATATGTTCAGTTTCCCCATTCCTCAAATATATGTCCATACACCTTGCCCATCACCAAGTTCCCAAGAGTCCTTTACCATTGTCCACTGGACTCCACCACCACTTACCCCCCACAACCCCATTTCTTAATGGTAACCTCAGTTCTATTGCCAATGTCCGAAGGTTAGTTTTGTTGATTATGTTCCTTTGCTTTGTCTCTTCCCATTCCACCTATGAGTGAGGTTATCTGGTATCCTCTTTCTTCTTTTGACTTATTAACTTAGCATATATTCCCCTCTGGTTACATCTATGTTGATTCAAATGACAGGATTTCATCTCGTCTGAGGTCTATGTAGTATTCCATTTTATAGAGATACCACATCTTCTTTATCATTTCATCTGATGATGGACACTTAGGTAATTTCCAATTCTTGCTAATTGTAAATAGGACTGCAGTAAATGTGGGGGTGAATATATCTCTGCAAATTCATGTTTTTATATTTTGGGGTAAATACCCAAAATGGTATGCGAGATCATATAGCATTTCCATATTCAATACTTTAAGGAGTTTCCATACTGCTTTCCTCAAGGGTTGCATTAATTTGCACTTCTACCAACAATGTAAACATGTTCCCTTTTCTCCACATTCTCACCAATATTTGTTGTTCCCAGATATTTGGGTATTAGTCAATCTCTCACATGTAAAATGATAACTCATTGTTCTGATTTCCATTTCCCTTATAACAAGCAAGGGGGAAATCTTGTGTCTGCTGGAAATCTATTTGTCTTCTTTAGAGAAACGTCTGTTCAATTCTTCTGCCATTTTTTATTAGATTGCCTGTTTTCCTCTTGTCCCAAATGCCTCCCTAAGGCTGATGTGATTAAATGTCTTTCTTATGTTGTCTTCCAAGATTTTTATGGTTTCGATCTATGTCCAAGTCCATTTTGAGTTAATTTTTGTGAATGGTGTTAAAAGAGTAATCTAGCTTCATTCTTTTGCATGTGACTGTCCAATTATCCCAACATAATTTATTAGAAAAATTTTCTTTTCTCTACCATATGGTTTGGACTCCTTTGTCATAGGTTAAATGACTTTAAGTGAGGTGGTCAGTTTCTGGTGATTTATTCTGTTCCATTAGTCTGTGCCTCTGTTGGTATACCAGTGCCATACTGTTTTGATCACTATCACTTTGTAGTATAGCTTCAATGTCTGGTAGTGTAGTCCCTCCAGATTTGTTCTTTTTTCTCATAATTGCTTTGGCTATTTGAGGTATTTTATTGTTTCATATAAATTTTCAGATTTTTTTCCTTCTATTTCCTGGAAATAAGCCTGAGGGATTTTAATGGGATTGCATTAAATCTGTATATTGCTTTAGGTAGGATGACCATTTTAATGACGTTAATTTTTTCCCAACCATGAGCAGGGGATGCCTTTTCATCTCTTTGTATCTTCCTCTATTTCTTTTAAGAAGGACTTGCCATTTTCATTACACAGGTCTTTCACTTCCTTTGTTAAGTATATTCCAAGATATTTGATTCTTTTTTACTTCTGTTTTGAAGAGTATGGTTTTCTTTATTTTATTGTCTTCTAGTGTGTTGTTTGTGTTTCAGATGTGATGGATTTTTTTGTGCATTGATTTGTAGCCTGCCACTTTACTGTCTTCATTGATTATATCTGTTAGTTTGAGAGTTTTTAGAGTTTTCAATATATGTAATCATGTCATCTTCAAATAATGATAGTTTTACTTCCTCCTTTCCAATTTGGTGTTTCTTTTATTTATTTTTCTTGCCTAATTGCTCTGGCTAAAATCTCCAATATGATGTTAAATAGCAGTGCTTAGACTGAACAACTTTACCTTTTTCCTCATCTTAGAGGAAATGCTTTCCATTTTAAACCATTGAGTGTGATGTTGTCTGTGGTTGTATCATATATGGCCTTTTTTACCTTGCGGTTTGTAGTTCTATCACCATTTTATATAGTGTTTATGAAAAATATGTGTTGAATCTTCCCAAAATGTTTCTCTGCATCTATTGATGTGATCACATGATTTTCCCCTTGCTCTTGTTAATGTGGTGTGTTATATGTTTATATATGTATTACATATATTTTCATATGTTCAACCATCCTTGCATCCCTGGGATAAATCCCACTTGGTCATGATGGTTCATCCTTTTGATGTATTACTGAATTCTGTTTACTAATATTTCATTGAATATTTTTGCATTTATGTTCATTAGACATCATTGTGTAATTTTCTTTCTTGCTGAAGTCTCTATCAGCTTACGGAATCAGTGTAATGTTAGCCTCATACAGAGTGTTTGGAAGTGTTCCCTGTTCAATATTTTGAAAGTTTGAGAAAAATAAGTATTAATTCTTCTTTGAAGTTTTGATAATACTCACCAGTAAGGTTAACTGGCCCTGAGCTTTTATTTTTAGGGGAATTTTTGATTATCACTTCCATTTCCTTGTTTGTGATAGTTTTTTTCAGGTTTTCCATTTCTTCTTTTTTCAGTTTTGACCAGCTATATGTTTCTAAACATTTGTCCATGTCCTGGGGCTATCCATTATTAGCATAGAACAGTTCACAGTATTCTCTAATGATGTTTTGTATTTCTGTGTTATATGTTGAACTTCTCCTTTGTTTCTGATTCTAGTTGAGAGCACTTTTCATGTTCAATCTAGCTAATTAGATAAAATGGCCATCAACTTTTTGTTGCAAGCAATTCAAATAAGGAAACAATGGAAAAAGTCTTTAAAATGTTGAAGGTATAAAATTAAAAAAAAAAAAAAAAAAAGCCACTATCAACCCAGAATTTCATATCCAGTAAGGGTACCTTTCAAAAAATCAAAGGTAATTTCGTAATTTGAAAAACAAATTTTTCAGGAAGACAAATTGCTTTTCAGACATATAAGCTGAAAGAATTTATCACTACTAGACTTATACTATAAGAAATATTATGAATGTTAGATGCTGGCTTTGAACTTATCGTTACTCCAAGAGATCTCTGATGTTACCATGTTCTCCTAGTTAGAGGAGGGCCTTATGGAACACAGGTGATCGATGAAGTTTTATCTCAGTTCTGTCTCACAATGGGCACAGTGGATCCTTAAATGTATCCTGTTTTGTTTTTTGTTTCTGTTTCTGTTTTTGTTTTTAATGTCCCCAGTCCTAGAATGCATAATTGGAGTAGATATCCTCCGTAGTCTGCAAAATACTCGCTTTGATTCCCTGATCTCTGGAGGGCTTTTACTGGTGGAAAAGCCAACTAGAAGCCACTAGGACTGCTTCTACTTAGGAATATGGTAAACCAAAAGCAATACTGGAGGGTTTGCTGAGAGTAGCTGTAGGATCAAGTATTTGAAAAATGCCAGGGTAGTAAATTCTAGCACATCCTCATTCAACTTATCTATTTGGCCTGTGAGAAGACAGTTCTTGAAGAATAACAATGGATTATCACAAGCTTAACCAGATGATGACTGCAACCACCATGCCATATATAGTTTTATGGCTTGAACAAATTAACACATCCCATGGAATCTGGTTGCAGCTCTTAAATTGGCAAGTGTTTTTTTTTTAATAAATACCACTAGGGGCAGTTTGCTTTCAGCTTACAGTACACACACCTTCATGGTTCTGCTTCTGGAGTTACCAACTCTCTAGCCCTGTCATAATTTAGTTGATAGGGATCTTGGTTGCCTTTCCTTTCTGCTGGATATCACACTGGTGTAGTATATCGATGACATACTGAATTGAATGAGATATAGCAACTATTCTAGACTCAGTGGTGAAACAACTGTGTCACACATTGTGGGAACTAAATCAATTTCTAGATGTCTAGAGAAGTGGAAATATTAAGATATTCTTTCTAAGAAGAAGCATAAATTATTGCATCTGGCACCTCCCATAACCCAAAAAATACCATATATAAAATTGGCTGAGGGTGGAGGAAATTTTAATTTTATTCAATATGATCTGAATATATTCACATCTGGATATTTTAATCCAGTCCATTTGCTGAGTGATCCAAAAAGTTGCTAATTGTGAGTGGGGGCACAGAGCAAGAGAATGTTCTTTCTCCTCTACTTGAGCCATATAATCCAACAGTGATTAAAGTGTCAACAGCAGATAGTAATAGTGTGTGTGGATTTTATCAAGCTCCTATTGGTAAATCACAGTACAGGCTCTTAGAATTTTCCATCAAAAGGCTCTTGTCCTCTGTAGATAATATCTGTCCTTCTGAAAACAGCTTGACCTGCTTTGGGGCTTTAGTACAGACTGAAATTAAATTGGGCTACCAAGCACCATGAGTTGCCCATCATAAACTGACCATAGTGTTGGGTATGTATGACAGTGTTCTATTCAAATGGAAGTGCTATGTACATTGTTTGACCTGAGCTGGCCCTGAATGCAAAAGTAAATCACATTGAGTGATCCAAATGCCCTTGATCCTCACTCCCAATATTCTACCCTCTCTCTCATCCTGCACCTATGGTCGCATAGGAAATTCCCTATGATCTGTAGAGAGAGAAAAAGATGGGACCTTGTTTACAGATGGCATGTACAATATGCAGGTATCAACCAAAGGTAGACAACTGCGGCACTATAGCTCCTTTCTAGGACATCTCCAAAGAACAATAATAAAGAAAAATCCTCTCCGTAGGCAGAGCATGAAGCATTATACCTAATTATTCACTTTTTTTGGAAGGAGAAACAGTCAGACCTGCATTTGTACACTGATACATGAACCATGGCCAGTGACTTGACTGAAATGGTCAGGAACTTGGAAGGAAACATGATTACAAAATTAATGATAGAGAATTTGGGAAGTGCTATGTGGACAGACCTATCTGAATGACGAAAAATAAAAAGTAAAGATATTTTTGTTCTGTATGAATGCTCACCAAAGTGTTACACAGTAAAGGAGGATTTTAATAATCAAGTCAATAGGTTGACTTATTCAGTGGATATCAAACATTATCAGGTTATCAAGATAACACATTGTACAGAAACATACTGTTTCTCCAGTCTCCCCTGTTATTGCCTGACTGACTCGTGAACAAAGTGTCCATGGTGCAAGTATGGAGATTATGCATGGACTCGTAACATGGAATTCCACTTATCAAGACTGACCTGGCTAGAGCCACAGCTTAGTACTCAGTTTACCACCTCCAAAAGACTTAAACTGATTCACGAATACCTGTTAATCAGTCAGCCACCTGGTAGTAAATTGATTACACTGATGTTTCTCATGGAAGGAGCATCAACTTACTCTTTCTAGAGTAGACATTAATCTAATATAATATGGATTTGCCTTCCCTACACGTGATGCTTCTTTTAATATTACAAGTCACAGATTTATACTCAGCATTACTTCTGATCAAGGAACTCCCTTCAGAGCAGATGAAGTGGGGCAATGAGCTGTTGCTCATGAAATTCTCTGGTCTTTCCATGTTCCCCACCATGGTTGACTTGACTGAATAATAGAATGGCCTTTTAAAGACTCAAGTTGCAATGTCAGGTAAGGTAGCAGTACCTCACAGATAAAGGCAAGGTTCTCCAGAAGGCTGAATGTGCTTTGAATTAGCATGCAATATATGGGGGCTATTTCTCCAACAGCTAGGATTCACTGGTCTAGGAATCATTTGTTAAGATCTGATTCATTGTACTTTGTATCATTTGCTTTATTTGATTCTTTGGTTTTAATGGAGAGCAGAGATACTAGATGATTTAGAAGTAGATGAAACTATTACTTGCAAAATAGTATAAAGTTGACTTACTAATAAGTCCTGTTTATAATGAAAAGATTTTTTTTGAATAGTATGTTTGTTCTACATGAAAATTAGATAATTATCAATAATTTAGTCATTGAATTT
Source organism: Solenodon paradoxus (assembly GCA_004363575.1). Taxonomy (NCBI): domain Eukaryota; kingdom Metazoa; phylum Chordata; class Mammalia; order Eulipotyphla; family Solenodontidae; genus Solenodon; species Solenodon paradoxus. The sequence continues at coordinate 344,840 of RJWH01000911.1, forward strand.
ACTTACTAAATTGCCATAAAGTTGGGTATAATCCTCAAAAAAAATTATCTTTTTTAATTTTGGTGCCATTATTTGCTTTTAGTTAAAACCTCTTTATGAGTCAGAGCTTGTATATGCTAGACAACATTTAATATTATCTACATTAAAAACTTATTTAGTGGGTGTGCCCTGGTGGAGCAGCAGTTAGGTCAGCGGTCTGTAAAAGACACAGGTCATGTACAGCTGGTTTCAAAGACTGGATCCGGGGGTGGGCAGCAGGGCGGAGTAGCAGGGGATGGACACAACCAATCTGAACAACTGATGAAAAATAAAGTGCTTCTTCCTCTTCTCTTTCCTGCTTGTTTGCCTGCTTACCTTTATTCCTACCTTCAACTTTCCTTTAAAAAAAAAAAATGACTATTTAGTGATTTATTTTTAAAATATGTTATTTTTTTATTATGTTCTTGTATTTAATAGAGTTCTGCTCTAAAAAATATATCTACTTTTTGTGTTAATAGACTCTGTCACTTACCAATATTATTTCCTAAATTTGCAATGTTGTCATATTTCCCTATATGTTTGATAGTAAACAATAATTGATTTAAAATAAGGATATCCCATTCTCATTTTTCTATAAAAAAGTGCAAAATGTTTTGTTTTTAACATTCATATTATTGTGGTCCAGTTTGTCTTCAGATGTTTGAATAGACTAGAGAGTTATTGCTGATAAAATTTCAAATTATTTGTATTCCTCATAAAACGAATGCATTGACATAATTTGTAATACCTGAGAAGAGTAAGAACAAACACATTTTAAAATTAGAATGAAATGTTAAATAATAATATAAATAAGTTTTTCTATGTAATTCTCAGTCAGGGTTTCTGAGTACCCAACTCAGAGTTATACTTAAAAATTCATTTTTAGCAAACAATGAGTGACCAAACCAATGTATTAATAGTGTGTAGAGATGCAATGCAGTGGGAAAAAAAATCCTATTATCGCTTAGTTTTAATTTTATAATGTATGATTGAGAATTTCTGGAACCTATAACCAAGACAAATATTTCTGGTACAAGAAAAGGGAAAAGACAATCTTATAGACCATAATTATCTTAAAACTGTGTATAACTAAAAGACAAGTAAAGGATAAAAAGCCCCATCAGCTGGCTAAGATATATTATATAACCACCCAGCAATTTATCCATCATCCTTTGAAAACATATTCATGCCTATTGTACTCAAAGCTCCTTCAGGAAGTCAGCATTAAAATGTAACGATGAAAAATTACACCCCTTAGAAAATCCTATAGAACAATATACATGATGTTGTTAAAGCTTTTAAAACACATATGCTGAGTATTTTTCGGTTAACTTTTTTATCCAAAAGAATTTTTTTACCATTTCTAATATAGTGATGAGTATTCTCCATGAAAATTTTCTATGGAATGTTTTGTAAAAAACAAAAATTACATTTCTATGTTGAACTATTAAACATTTATCAATAGGTAGGCTGATTATTTTCATGCAATAAAAAATTATAGACACATGCACGCAAACATTTCTTTAAATCTTGAAAATGCACAGATTTTTCTTTTATATCCTTTACATTTTAATGAAATACTATATGTTAATAGTTCTAAGTTAGAGAAAGTAAAATGATTTTCACAAATAAATTGAAGCACTGTTTTGTAATTCCCTTGATCACTTTTAAAACATAATTTTAATATTTGTTAGTGAGGACATACCAGAGAGTAGTATAATATTCATGCACAAAGAGATATCTCATATTTACAGCAGAAGTTAATTCTGAACTTGGTAGGTAGGTGGGCTTTTTTAGTTCTCTGTTGACTGCTCTAAATGCTGATTGCCAAATCATCCACAATTAGAATAAAGTGCGATGCTAGAACATTTTAAGGAGCCTAAATGCTTTCATTTTTAATATAAGCCCAGGAAAAGTACCTAATTAACAGCAGGAATATTGTAATACCTGTCTTAATATTTACTAAAAACTTGTAGCATAGAATTTTTACATCAAATATACTAATAAATAAATAGTTCAAAATTTAAATCAGTTATGAAATTTTTCATGTTTAATTGAGAAAATCTTCCATAATTGAAATGAATTGCTCTATAATAACCCCTAAATCATGAAAGAAGTAGCCATTCACTTAAAATAAATCTATCATAGTTGATTTATTAAAATTGAAGCAAGATATTTAGTAACAAAGTATGAAATTTTAGACTAAGAACTTCAGAATTATTTTTCATGGTCTTTAAGATCGTAAGTAAAATAAAAATGACATATTAATCATTTAAAAGTATTATTTGATATCCCCACATACCAGACATTTGACCAAAAATTAACTTACTTGTTAAGCCTGATACACTGTCTCTTGTATCTTTTGCTTTACTTGATACTTTGGTTTAAATTATAATCAGAGATTAGTTGATTTAGAATTAGATAAAATAGTATTATTTGCTGTACAATGTAAAATTTTATTACTATTTTTTAAAGTTTCTTTTTCTTCTGTCAGTTTGGTGTCAAGATTAGTCTTATATATCATCCATTTGTTATCTTCTGATCATTGAGCAAAAATTAGAAGTGAACCCAGTGAGTGGTCAGTTTTCTGCTCTTAGAACATTGCAATTCTATCTGGTCTTTCTGAGTGAATAGAGTACAGTATCTCAACTCTTGTTTTCCTTGTTGTGTCAAAAATTGAGACAACTTTAAGAATGCAGTTAAAGAAACACCACTTGAGTAACCAGATATATTACTGAACATTTTTTATTATACGTCATCTCCAAAGTTGTAGTTTTACAATTATTTAGAAAAATAGTAACTTGAAATTATTAAAAGTTATTTTCTCATCCTTTCATCATTTCATTTTGCATGCTTTATGCATACTCAATGCCTTATAAATGATACATGTTTGCATATATTTTTACTTTTTCTGGATTATGTAATGTTTATTGTATTTCCTGTCAGGAATATGTTATTAGTAGATATCTTTCATCTGTAGCATGTTACAAATATTAGAACAGCCCTTTGAAGACAAAGTTGTAATCAGACTATCTTCCCTTTGTTTCTTTGTCAACATTTTATTTGTTCAGAAAATTATCAGGCTATCTATAAGCTTTTCAGTGCTTACAACTCTGAAATGCCAGTTGAGCCGGAAATTTGCTGTTTGACCCCAGGGTTTCACTCTTTTTTTTCCCCCACCCTGGCTACTTGTGAGAGCTTATTTAAAATTCTAAGATCTCCCCTGGCAGCCACAGTTAGAGCTTCTTGGCAAACTAATGACTAAGAAAAAAACATGCAAAGACTCAGTACTGCTTCCAGTGACCTACATTTGTAGCCAGCTTTTAAAAGATGGCATGTGCCTTCATTTCCAGCAGAGAAATGAAAGATAAGATAAAAAATGTAAGGGAAAATGAAGTCACTTCTCTATCACTAGCTAGGGAGAATTATTTCTGATATAACTTTAAAATATTCTTTTGGCACTGGTGTTTGTACAGCAATCAGGAAGAGGATTGTTCCAGCAGAAAAGTCGCCTAAGTCAAAAGGAAAAACTGTCAACTCTATTATAAGATGTTTATCCTCAAGAAGAGATTTATTTGGGATAAGAACTTTGATTTTAAATTCTGTGCTGCTTTTTACCTAACTGTAAGAACTTACACAAGGCATTTAACATTTCATATTAGGATAGGTGAATACCCTGGCTGTCTCTTCCACCCTTGCAAATTAAGATGAAATATCCAGAGTTTTACTTTTTAAATCTTAAAATCACCTGTTCCAGGACTCACATTTACTTTCAAATATTCCATTTGAATCTAAGAAAATGAATGATTGTGAATACTTGATGGTTATTACTATGCTCAAAAGAAATGTTAGAATCTTAGAACTATTATACTTTATCGTTCTTTGAAAAGAAACCTCATTATCAGAATCAAAATATTAGAAATAAAGTTCATTTTTTTCTCCTAAATACTTTTTTGAGGCAGAATAAAAGACATCAAATTCTGAAAGCTAAAGCCACTAAATCACAAAGAAAATACTTATCTCATCTCCAAATTACATACTGTCCTATTAGATGAAGCATTTGAGAATACCATGAAAAGACAGCACACTGTCAAGGATCAAGATTAAATAGAAAGACTGTGAAGAGTTATTATGACAAAAGCAGAACTTTACTGTATGAAAACTCCAGAGGACAGTGGTATCTCTCCAACCAGTATCAGGATGATTCTTTCAAGAGCCAGTATTTCTTTTCTGAAATTTTAGGTTGTGTTAATCAGAACTGATAATTAGTTGCAGAAAGTGGTCTTATAGTTCATCACTTCCATCTTTCCATATAATGGAATGTTAATGAAAACAGCAGCACTGAAAGTGCTTATCTTTTTTGTTTAATATTCTTATTACAGTTTCTGTACGTATATGTGTGTGTATCTACTAGTCTGCGATAGATTTCAAAAATAGTCAATAATATTGAACTGAAGACTTAAATGGGAGTAGAAAGTAGATCTGAGATGATGAAGTAAAGTTTCTTACCTTTATATTTCTTAAAATAAATTATATTTATATATTTTTATATTTTTATATCTTTATTTATAGAAATAAAGAAAACCTCTTTTTCACCTATACCTAGTTGCCTCTACTTTTCAGCACTCAAGAACAGTTTTGTTCCATTAACACCAAATGTATCACAGAAAATAATTTTTAATTTAATAAATATAAATTGATATCTGATTTCATTTAGTGCTCCACTATATCCTAAAGGTTTTTGTTTATAGCATTTACTAAAAACTGGGTTCATTCTGGAAAAATAGAAATAACAGCAAACAAATAATTCAATTGCTTGTGTATTTCTGAGCTAGGAAATAACTGATCTAGATGTCTTAAGTGAGGGTAATGTCAGATTTCATTCCTAGTTGAGATTCCTTTGATAGTAGATATCTGTGAAACTTTATAAAACTTCTTTTCTGGCTATGCAAAAATTCTGTAACCTTCATTTAATAAGTAATTATAAGATTATTGTCACTACCTGAACTTTAAAAAAATTTTATTTAGAAACATTATAGTTAGATTTTTAGAAAGTAGTTTACATTCAACAGGCACACTTACTACTTAAAAGGAGTTTTGTAGAAAACCCTTGCAAACAAAAGAATCTTTCTATAAAATCAAATAATTATTGTAACCTATTTGTTTTATGTGGATTTTCATGTTTCCTTAAAAACAGGTTAATATACAGTCATATAGTAAGCATTTACTAAATGGTCTCACTAACTAAATCTGTTAATATCAATAGCTAAGTAGCAAATTTAGTCTACTTTTTAAAACTTTTCACAATATGTGTTATAACCAAGATATTTTCTGTTTCAGTACTGCGTTTTCACTATTCTTGATTCTTTCCATACATAGTGAAAATATAGATCTATATACACAATCTATAACTATATTATATACACACTATATATAGTATATGCATATAAGAAATTTCTTATTTTAACTTTTTTCCTAAGATTTTTCGTTTGAAGTAAAAATAATGTTTTGAAGGAATAAGTAATATAACTTTTCTGTTGTGATATGCAAAATATATAAATTCTATATCTAAGTTGATACATTTAGAAAAATTGACAAAACTGTGATAGGCCAAAAGGAGACTTGTTCTTAACAGCTTGATGGTTGATTTTTTTATTTGTAATTATGGAAGAAATTATTATGGAAAATAATTATGGAAGCTCATAGTATCAGAATGTCAAGAAACTTGGTACATTTCTTTTAAAACTCCTCTTAGGTCAATGCTATTGATAAGACAATACTGAAAAACCGTGTTGCCTTAGTTAAGACATGGAGTGGTATTTATGATATTAATAAACATACTGCTAGGACCTAGATAAGAAATTTAAATTTGCCTGTACCTCATCTTCCACACTCACTACTAGACTGTGCTAAAATTTAGGAATTAATTGCTTATCTAACTTGCTTTGAGATCCTTTTCTGACTATGCTTTTAAAAATATGATCATTTGCAATTATATTATTTAAAAATAATTATAGTATGATTTTCATTTCATGGAAGATTGTGGGATTTTAAAAAATATTTTTACTCAGTGCTATTTTTTCCTTCCATGTTTTCTAATATAAATATCTTTCTGTTTACATGTTAAAAAATATAAATGTGATATGGAACAATGGAAAGGTATTTGAGAACACCATACTTATCTAGTGGTTTCATTTTCTATTTTTCAGATTCATGTAATTGGTATAGCTACCAAACTGAAAGCATCATTTTTGTTTGTAACTTAATTTTGGAATTTTATTAAAATATTTGAATATTGATAGAAAAGTAATTTTCCACTTTTATATGCAAGAAAAATTGTAGTTATACTAAGATGTTCCCTAATCTATACTGAATTGAGTTTGAAATTCAACTAAAGTAAGTTAATTCATGAATTACATCATCCTACTAATCTTAAAATCTGAGTTTGAAATTTGTCATGTAAAATCAACTGTACCCCCTGATTGTTTGTGAAATCTGCAGTATTTCTGAATGTTTTTAACACTTAAAATCATCCTTCTCCCCCGTTCTTTAAAATACTTATGTGAAAATAATATGAAGAACAGACCTTTACTATATGGATATTCAGGTTAGATGTTGGGAATATTTTTGTATTCAAATTATGATAATCAATACCTTTGGATTTGTTTCTCTTTTCAACTTGGAGGAAATGAATGTTCCTTCAAAAAACTCCCCAAAAATCAACAAGTAATATTCTTACTGATACTTGGATAATGCTTAAGTAGCATTAATTATACAGTTACCAAAACCTGCAAGGATCAAAAGATTTTATTTTTAAGAAGGATTTCTCAAGCTGCATGGATTATGGTGCTGCATAATAGCTCAGTAGTACTTCTGCTGAATTGTAAAATAGCTTAGAGAGGAGTATGATGCCCATAGTTGGTGTAATGCATTGGTAATTAAGAGGGTGGGAGGTTAAGCTTCATTAACTGCTGAGGGATTGTATCTTGGGTTTTATTATGCCCTAGAGAACATAAAAAGTGAGAAGGGTCAAACTGTTGGAATTAGATTTTGCTTGTGCGTCTGCCAAAATAAAGACCACAAAATAATGTAGCAGTATGCACAGAATGACATGAATTGAAAAAAAAGGAATGTATTTACATCATCTTATGGCCAAAGATAAATGTTTCTGGTGACGAGCATAAATATTCAATACTGGAGTATGTTTTGGTATTAGAAGTTTGTAATAATTTGGTTTCCTATAGAATTTTTTACATAAAATAAACTGTTGTTCCCTATCCAAAGATAATGCTATTTGTAATTCATATTAATTGTTAAACTGTTTTATTAGATTAAAAGAAAACTTTATACTTTCTAGTCTATCTTCTATATAGGACTGATGAAGACTGCATTTTGCTTGTATTATTCCTAAACCTGGCTGAGAAATGCATAGCAACTAAACGCATGCACTACAGAGATGAGCCAAAAATCTGATATTCTTTCTTTTAGGAAAGGAACCTTTAACAACTGTGCAGTGTCTACTAGTAGTGCACTGGATTAGAAATTAAAGAGTCAGGATTTTTAAGTGTTAGGGAGGATGTTGATCTTGATTGACAGCTGTAATAGTTGAATATTAAAGAAGTTATTCTTAGTGGTTTCTCAAAATATGTTTTATCAAAACATTAATTAAATGTTTCAATTGATTAGAAACAAATCACAACAAATTGTATAAATTATACCAGTGATCATCTCTGATATGGTCATTTAGTTATAATAATGGGGGTAGGTGCTGTTGGCATATTTCAAAATATTTAGGACTGTAAGCAACTATAACAATATATTGAATATAAATTCTTACGTAATATATTTCCAAATGTTAGAAGACAGAAGACAGTTGTACCAGAATATTTATTCTTTTTCCCTCAAAATGTTATTTCTTGGTGTATCGTCAAATCATTCATTTTTCACTCAAATTCCAAGTAGTATTGAGAACATCAAGACAGAATTTTCATATAATATTTGGGGGGGGCTAGAGAATTAAATAAAATAATCTAACACTATTTGTTGTCTTAGGATCCAGTTCTCGTCTTTACAAGACTTAAAACCACGCTGCTGATGAGTCTTAATTTGTATGGCTTAATTTTTTCTTTTGTGCTACATTTTGTTCGGATTTTTAGCTAAAAGAATGATAGAAATACTAAAAACTAACCAGCCATTCACCTAGTTCTTAGCTAGGTAAATCGATAACTTGATAACATCCACATTGTATTAGGATAAAAATTTGTTACATATGCAACAGAAATACTAAGGGAATTTTAGTCTACTTATTAAAGAAATGCCATTTTTTATCACATCTGAGATGCCACCAATTATGTCATTATGTTATATACCACTAAGATAAAAAACTATCAAATAAACAAGGACATGTTTTCTTGTCATTTAGAAATTTTAATTTTTATTGAAAGAGTGTTCTTAGGCATTTATTTTTTCACTTGTACATAAGAGAGAAGGTTAGTAAAATAAATAAGGCACGGCTGAAATGGCTTCACATTCATATGACTACAGTAAGGAATTGCTTTCCAACTCATATTGAGATAATTGATCTTTCAAAATTGCCATTTTTCATACTGTTCTCTATGTGATGCCACATTCCTTAAAAGATACTGCCCAGGCGAGCTCTAGTGCGCAGGAATAAGCCGGTCACTGGGTGAAGACCACGTAAAGTATAAGGACCCAGGTTTGCAACCCTGGATTGGGGGTGCGGAGATAACCAAAAGAAACAAATTACTTCTCACTGCCTTACTTCTTAAAAAAAAAAAAAAAAAGATGCTACACAGTTCCACCTGGATTTTATTCGAAAATAGTACCATCTGTTGTATAAGTATTGTTGTAAATACTTTCGATTTTCTCACGAAATATCAGTGAAAGTATTCTTGAAAGCCAGGATTCGTAGTCTTCCTTAGCTGATCCATATATGGAATCTTGGCTGAAATTTTGAATAAAAAAAAAGTGTTTGTCTACTTGAACACCAGGAATAACAACCAAGTTTGTACATCTGCAGACAATAATAACTTTGTATCATTTTGTATTACAAAATGCTGCCTGACTGACAACACTGTCAACTGTAAAAATGCATTCCTAATTTTGGAAATGGTAACATGGGAGGAAAAATGAGTCATTAATCTTAATTAATGAGTCACAAATCTTAATTATCCTTTCTCACAGTAATACCACCAACTTTAAAATAATCACCACATTTAATGGGTTGATGGTTCTTGGAAGTTTTCTGTGTTCCTATGAATTCAGAACTTCTCCTGTATTTCCTAAAATGTATTCTAAATATATATTCTATTCAGCAGTACATTCATCCAGAGTGTTAGCTTCCTCATTTGGGAACTATTCCACTAGGAGGAGAAATTATGTTAAGGTTAAAGAACACATTTTCATCTTTTAGTAGAAGATACTAAAGTTGTTGAATCAAAAACTGTAAATTTGTTTGCTATGTTTTCCCATAGTTTGGACATATTTCATCTTTGTGAAACTAAAGGGAAACAATCCAATAATCAAGTTCTTCTAAGGAAGTGCTTAAGTCCTACAAAAAGTAGATAAGCTCAGTGCTTTAAAAAAATTGAAGAAATTTTTGTTTTAAAATCTATCAACCATAAAAATAATCTGTCAACACTATTTAAGTCATTTTGTTATAACTGATAAATATAGTTGTAAGTTAAAAAACACATTTTTCTCAGAAACTCACTCTGACTGGAGACAAATATAGCATTTTAATTTAAAATTTTCAAAGATATATTATTGTCTTTGCATCAAAAATGATGCAAGTGGTGGCCAAAAATTTGAGCAATAATAAAAGGAATTAAAGTGAATAGTGAAATTCCCTCCACACATTCCACAATCTATATTTTCACACTCCCTCTATTAAAAGTCCCCCAACATTTATTTGTATTGATTACTTCTAGCTACTTAGGTGGTTACTGGTATAATTGTAAATTATGCTCTTTGCCTTTCATGTTTTAATCCATTCATTTTAAATTGTACTGTTCCCTATGATGTAAAATAATGTTATCATAATTTATCTCATGTCATCTCTCTTCACTGTATTGGTCGTTGACTAGAACTTACACATTATCAATGATTCCAACTCTTAAATTATGTCACTATATTGAGTCTCCAGTGTTTTGTACGTAAGTTTCTTTTACAAATTAAAACTCAATCACATTTTTAAATTTTAATTATGTAAATATTTCTCTTCAATATTAGATAATATAGTTGACCCACTGGAAAGGATAATACTATCCTATGTCACTAAACTGAACCTCTAGAAGAAGAAATGAAAATGGACTGCATTTCTTACATTCCCTCAGTTTCATATCAAAATTTTAGTTACTTCCTTTTCTTTATATTTAGCCTTTCACTCTCTTGTTCTTTTCAGCATTTGGTCTCTTTCCAGCATTTCTTTTTTCCCCACAGTTTTGTTGAGATATAATTGACACTAATTTTGTATTCATTTAAGGTGTACAATATACTAATCTGATATTTGTATATATGCAAAATGATCATCACGATATGTTCGGTTAATATCTACTCACAGTTATAAAAATTTTCACATGATGAGAATTTTGAGATCTACTCTTAGCAACTTTCAAATTTTAAAGTAAAGTGGTTAGTGTAGACACCATGCTGTATATTTTAGTTCCAGAACTTATTTATATATTATAACGTGAAGTTTGTACTTTTTGACTACCTACATTTCTTTCCCTCCCTCCCCTATCCACACCCATCCCTGCCTCTGACATCCGCCAATCTATTCTGTTTCTCTAAGTTGTTTGCTTAGATTCCACATATGAATGAGATAATAGAAAATCTATCTTCTCTGTCTGACTTAGCATAATGCTCTCAAATTCCATCCATATAGCAAATGACAGAATTTTCTTTTTCTGACTAAAATACTATTCCATTATATGTGTCTGTGTATGTGTATATATAAGTATATACATGCATATATAGATACAGATTTAATCCATGCATTGATGGACACTGGTTGTTTCCATATGTTAGCTGTTGTAAACAATGCTACATTGAATATGGGGGTGCAAATATCTTTTAAAAAATAAATAAAAGGAAAAGTACAGGCAGGAATGAAGGTGATTAGACAAACAGGTAGGAAGACAGAGAGATATAAGCATTTTATTGATTATTTTATTTTAGTTGTTCATCTTGGTTGTTCCCCCTTGGCCCCAGGACCTGAACCCAGGTCCTTAGGATACATGTGACCTGTGCTAGGCCAGAGGCTGCAAAATGAACTGTTACTCCTCCAGGGTGTGCAACAACTGTCTTGAGATAGTGATTTCGTTTCCTCTGGATATATATCCAGAAGTGCAATTGCTGGATCATGCAGTAGCTCCAGTCTTAATATGTTTAGTAACCTCCATATTGTTTTCCACAGTGTGTGTACCAACTTTACACTGTCGCCAGCAGTGCATAGGGTTCCCTTTTCTCCGCATCATCGCCATCTCTCGTTTTCTCCTATCTTTTCTATGACAGCCACTCTAATAACTGTGTCAAATAGAATAATATTACCTTTTTTCTGGGCAATAGAAGATAGATTTGTTTATTGCTTTATTAAGGTGGTACCCTTTATGGAATTCCTTTTTTATATTGCTGAAGTATAACTTTAACATTTTCAGTAAAGATTTGTAGTAGATAAGTTTTTGCAACTATTTTTTAAAGCCCTGTATTTCATGCTTACACTTAATACATCATTTTTCTGGATGAAAATTCTAGGTTTAATATCAGTTTTCTTCATACTTTGAAGACTTTTGTTTCATTGCCTTCTAAATCTCAGTGTTGCTGAGATAAATAAAGCTAATCTAACTTCTTTTTCATTTGTAACTAATATATTTTTGCCCCTTATAAAAGTTATTAGGCTTTTAGCCTTTATCTCTGGAATTGTGAAAGGGTATGACAGTGTGTCTTTATGGATTTTTTCCTTTCAGTCAGCTTAATTCTTAGTTCACCTTTTCAATTTAAAAATCTATGCCACAAGCATTATAAAATTTGTTCTATTCTTTGAATTTTTGAAATGAAATTGTGATTATGTAATTCGCACTAGTATACATTATCATTTCTACAAATTACATTATCATGAGTAAAGGTAAAGTCATATGCCTCAAATTGCAATTATCCTCCTTCTCTCACCCTCAAAGGAATTAACTGCTGTTAAGAGATTGGTGTGAATTTTCCCAATGAAAGAAACATAGATATGCATATATTTAATAAATCATTTTTTGGTTTGTATGTACAGTGCTTCTCATTAGCTTTATTGATGTACAATTTATATACAATACAATTTTCCATCTTTATGTACAATTCAATGAGTCATGTCAAATATATACAGTTATGTAACACTAACACAATCATGACATGGAACATTTCAAATGTACCTGTTTACAGTCAGTCTCCTCCTACCACCCCCTTGACCCTGGCAACATCTAATCTGCTTATCATCTCTAATTTACCTTTTCTAGAATTTCATGGATATGGATTCATGCAATATATGGTATTTTATCTGACTTTTTTCCTTAATATAATGCTTTTTGGATTAAATATGTTCCTTTATGTATAGGTAGAGTTACTTCTTTTTACTCTTTCTGTTAGCCATTCACTGATTGATAGACACTTGAGTTGTTTCCACATTTTAATAGTTAGATGAAGTTGCTATGAATATCTTGTGTATACATAAATTTTCATTTCTCTTGGGTAAGAGGAGAAAATTTCATTTATCTTAGACAAGAGAATTGCTATGTCATATTGAAAGTGAATGTTTAGTTTTTTAAGAAATCTCCAAACTCTTCTCTAAAGTAAAATTTTGTATTCTCACCAGTACTGTAGTAGAATTCCAGTTGCCTACTTCCTTTTTAGCATTTGGTGTTTTTAAATGTTTTTATTTTAACAATTCTAGTGTGAATGTAGTAATATATCAGTGTGGTTTTAATTTGCATTTACCTAATCCCTAATGATGCTGAACACCCTTCCATGTTTATTTTTCATGCATATATTTCTTGGTGAAGTGTGCTCGACTTGTTTTTCCATTTTTTGTTATCACTAAGTTATAAGTGCTCATTTTAGATTCCTGAAACAAATCCTTTGTCAGATATATGTTTGAAAATATTTTCTACCTATGGCTTGTCTTTTGCAAGTAGTTTTTTTTGGAAAACATTATTTATTTTACTTTCATGAAGTTCAGTATCCCATGTTTTTTTTATTTTGTATTTATATTTTAGGCTGTGTGTTCATTCTGTTTAAGAATATTTGAATAACCTAGTGTGCTCTATGTTTTTCCTATTTAAGAATATTTGAATTACCCAAGAGTCAGCAAAATTCTCTTTGCAGGGCACAATAGGGAATATTTTTCGCTTTGCAGACCACATGGTTTCTATTGTAACTACTCAGTTCTACTATTCTAGCACCAATGCAGAAGTCATTCCTGAGTAAATGGGTATGGCAGCTTTCCAATAAAACTTGTATTTACAAAGACAGGTATCTAGCTAGATTTGACCCGTAAGTCATTGCTTGATGATCCCTGGAATACCCAAACCCACTAAGATTTCTCCTTTGTTGTTTTCTGAGAATTTGTCATTTTTCTTTCTTTATTACATTGCATTGGCACCTGTATAGAAAATCAATTTAATAAGTATATGGGTCTCATTCTCAACTTTATTTTTTGTTTCAATTAACTAAATGTCTATTTTACATGGACTTCACTTTTCTATTTTTATAATGTTGAAAACAGGTGTTTTAATTCCTCAAACTTTCTTCTTTTTAAAAAACATCTCAAATATAGAACTTTTGCATTTCCACATAAATTTCAGATTAGTTTGTATGGAAAAAAGACTTAGTAGAATTGTCCTTTTTCTTCCCCAATTATTATTTTTTCTCTGTACTTGGTTTTTAATAGCTTCTGTTGTTATCTTTAAATTCATTAATCTATAGTCTATTGATGCATTTTCTATATACATTATTATTAATTTAGCTCCTGTTCATTTAACTATTATATCAGTGAAGTTTTTGTTTGCAGTGAGTTAGTTTATAATCCCTACTAAGTTATAGTCTTCTCTTATCCATTAGGTTTTTATTCAGTATCCACATATATAAGTTACTACTTTAAGCAAAGGAAACCAGAGCAGTAAATAGTTGGAGAGGTAGAAAAACTCAGAACTTCCTAGGTTAGCGCCTATTGTCCACTTTGTAAGAGACCAGTATGAAATAAAGTTCTAAGTTTAGTTATATCTTCTTTGTAAGCTATATAAAGGTTAGCTATGAGTTTTTTGGATGCATCCTGCCTAGAACCAGGAGAGAACATGAACCAATCTTGAGTGACTGAGAACAGAATTGTAGATAAAGTAAGGAGGAAGAGGAGCTGAGAAAAGAGGAAAAAATTAGAATGAAAGGCTATAACCTGATTTATTACACTTTTATTTGACAGGCAGTTGAACATTCAGGTAGAATATCCAGAAGGCAGTTACAAATCTAGGTCCAGAAATTGGGGAATGATTGAAAATAAAGATGTACTACTGTCATTTATTTCTCCTTCAAACATTTATTGAATATCTACTGTGTGCTAGGTAATATGTTAAGGAATGAAAATTTGTGTTACCCTGAAATTTGTGTCTTTTTTTTTTAATGAAAAATGCATTAATTCCAGTCCAGTAGCCCCAAATTCTCTTCTATACATCATCTAAATCAGATATGGAGAGATGTGAGGTATGATTCGTCATGAGGCAGAATTCCTTTCCAGCTCTGAAGCTATGAAACCAGACAAGTTAGGTGCTTCCAAACTGACAATGGTGAGACAGACATTGGATAGACATAACCAGTCCAAAAGGGAGAAATGTGAAAGAATGGGGGAAGGATCCCAAACAAGTACAAAATTTAACAAGACCAATTCCATTCGATCTTTTAAAATTTTATTAATTATTTACTTCTATCATGCTTATTTATTGATGTAGCATTGCAGTGTATTATATACATTTCAGGTGTACATTATTATAAATTGCTCTGACACTTAAGGATAAACCTCTTTGGTTCAGTGCTCTGCCTTCTCTGTTCATGGGGAGGTGCCATCTTGCTCCTTCGGCTGAAACTTTGAAACTGAACCAGAGGCAGCCTTATGCCCCAGGCCACAATTCTGATAAATACCTTTACTATTTCCCTCTGCTATATTTTCTGTTTATTTTGTCTAGAAGTCCTTTTACTATTTTGACTGTATAGACTAATCCTTTAAATATTTTCTTTACTCTCATTTTCTTACCTCTTTAGTAGGCAGTATAGACTGACTGTAGTAGAGGGAGACTGTCTAAACTCAAATTCTGGCTCTGCTGTTTACCTACTCTGTGACCTACGCCAAGTTAATGAACCTTTGTGTTCCAATGTCTTCATCTTTAAAATGGGTTTAATAATAGTGCTTTTTGTTTTAAGGATTAAATAAATTAATTATATAGAGGGGCTTAGATTAGTGCCTAGCTCTTGAAAAGCCCTTTAAAACATGTTAGCTATTGTGCTTTTTCTCCTTATTATTGCTATCATTATTACCACTGTTATTATCCTTTTATTCTGAGGAATTTGACCGGCTAGATCTCCTAGCACTTTGACCAGTTTTTTTCCAAATCTGCTATATCACATGTTTAATTTCTAGAAAACTCTCAGGGGTTTTTTTCTGATTGTGTCCTTCCACTAAAATATTATTTTTATGCAGCCTGATATAATAGATATTACTTTTTAATCTTTAAGAAGTTTGTATTTATTTCCAGATTAGTTTTTGTTTTCTTCTCATTTGTCTTGTTTTTGAGTTCCGTGTGAGATGCTTTCCTCAAATATCTGGTCATTCTTGGCTATCATTGGATGTTAAAAAGTGGAGGACTGGAACTCTAATCGCAAGTGCTCTATATAATTTGTGGTCAGTTTACTGTAAGTTTAATGTAAGAGTTTTTTCTCTTAATTTTGTCATTTTCCCTAGGAGGTTATCTTCTAATCACCCAGTCTCCTGCCGGCTCTATGCCGGTTCTACTTTTGGCCTTCTGAGAACCTAGCAGTTTGTGTAAATTGGCTCACATTTCTGTATGAAGACTTTTTAGAAATTACTATCTTCTGTCTGATGTCTTGTCCCTGCCCTCTCTTTAGTACTTCTACTTCAGATTTGGCCACTTGCTTTCTCTTACACAGTGAAGAAGTAGTAGCTTGACTTTTAGGGGAAAGTTGAGAATCTGGTAGTTTTAAAGTTCCTTTTAAAGATTTTCAGTCATTTCAGTTATGTTGACTAATTCAGTTCCCCATACCATCTTTATGACTCTAGATAATAGAACTAAAATTATTGCATGTCCATTCTTTCTTCAGAATAACTGACATAGGCATGCCCTGGTGGAAGAGCAGTTGGGTCAGTCGCCTCTGAAGTGGGGGGAGGGAGCCACAAGACCTGGGTTCAAGTTTTGGGTTTGGGGAGAAGCAACCAGAGTGAACAACTAGACAGAATAAAATAAAAATGCTTCTGAAAAATAAAAATAAATACCTGACAAATTTTTTTCTTTGCATTTTTTTCTAGAGTACCTCTTCCTAAAGAAAAAAAAAAAAATCTTTCTGATTTTTGTAGTTATTCAACAGTAAACTTCCAAAAAGGAAAAAATAAATTTGGGATTTCATGTCTTTTCACTTTAATCAGAAATTTTAAATGTAATTTTCATTGTTAAAAGAAAAGACATAAACTGCAGGTGCAAAGCAGACATTTGCTATGGACAAAATAAATGTCTTTATTCTTAGTTGTTACTTCACCCATTATTTCAGTGAATGAGTTTTTTGAATTCTAGAATTACACACCAGTAAACAGATTGTGCAAATGTTTGATTTTTCCCTTAACAATAATTATGTGTAATACATAACTGCTAATTCTTTTCTTTGCTTTAATTGTATAAAATTTTTAAAAAGTGAACATAACCTCTTGATGCAACGGAATTTGTTAATATAAAAGTTTTCTTTTCTTTAACTTAGTTCATTGCTAAAAAATTAAACTTCACATTGGATATGCTTATTCTTTTTCTCTGTTTTGGAATGATATATATTGTCAAGACTTTATGCTGGCATCAGATTTAAGGCATCAATTTTTAATACATTGGAAAAAATTCTGGTATTACTAATATGTTGATTTAAGAGATTGTCATATTTTTGATGATCAGTGTATCTTCTGTTTTCTTAGGAACTTCCTGCACCACTGCTTGATGATAATTGTAAAAAAGAATTGGATGAAGATGTAGCTAATCCTAGAACCCCTGAATCTCAAATTAAGATGAAAATAGCCTGGCGATACCAGTTACTACCCAAGATGGAGGCAAGTTTATTTGTTTTCACTTTAGAGATTCTCTTGTGGTGTACTTGTTATTCTTTAAATACAATGCAACGTTTATTTAAGTAACTTAATATTTTATTTGTAGAGTATTTGAGTAAAATGACATTTCTTAAAAATAAAATTATAGCAAATTATTTTTATTCAAAATAAATTGTTTCATTTCCTCCATAATCCCCATTTAGAATCTTTTATTCTAGGATTGCAATTCAGAGTAGATTAGCTAATTAAACCATTTTTGCCCAGTATGGTTACCTATCAATATACGATGTAAGAGTTGGTTCTTTGGAATTACTATCTCTATTCCTTTACATTTTCTGTCATTATATGTTAAAACTCAGTTATCTGGTAGCTTTATCTATCCAAGATAGACTAAGAGATAGGACTTGAGAAAATTTCTGAAAGTGAAAATAGATGTCATTGAATCTGTCCCCTGAAACTCATGAACTTTGTTCTTAGGGGAAGTTATGTTCATTTATTAGTTCTCTTATTTGATTATTTACTTCATTCATTTTTCAGAAGACTTTGATGTCTACCAGACATTATATTATTGATAGAAAAAAAAAGAGAAACAAAAAAAAAAAAAGAGGGAAATCTAAATGTCACAAAATTGCCATAGTCTGTCCTTGTTTATTCTTCGATATTGGCATTAGTGTTACCTTTCCCAAAGACAGAAATATATTCACAACACTCCTTAACTGCAAATGCCTTATTTGTTGCCTGTCCTTTGTAACTCAGCCTGTCAGTAATACCCACCTGCCAATCTTAGGTAGAGTCTTTGAGTTCTCTACAGTATTTTGAGTGATCACTACCAGTTAGTACATGAATTGAAGATTTTATGGTATTGTAAGTCTGCCGTAGGAAATACAAACTTCTCAAGATTGTATGCAAGAACTATATACCCTACTCCAACCGTGTGTGTTTAGTCTCCTCCCCCTGTGTATATAATGCACTATATTCACTCATCCTATGAGAACTGCTCCTTGTTAATTGCTTGTATTCCTGCTGGCATTGCCTTTTACTTTCTTGCTCACCCACTTATCCTCCAAGTGCAAATGTTTCTACTCTGACAGCTTTCCATACCCAAGTATCTAGTTTCTTATTTTGGTTTCTATGCCACCTTGAAAGGAATTCTATATATTGGTTTATAAATAATTGTTACTATAACTCTTTTCACCTGTCAGAATTCTCTATAAGGACAGAGAGCTTGTTTTATTTTCTCTTTGTGCCA
Organism: Solenodon paradoxus; assembly: GCA_004363575.1. Taxonomy (NCBI): domain Eukaryota; kingdom Metazoa; phylum Chordata; class Mammalia; order Eulipotyphla; family Solenodontidae; genus Solenodon; species Solenodon paradoxus. Next base: position 363,472 of record RJWH01000911.1, read on the forward strand.
GCACCTATATTAATGCCCAGTTACTAAATAAATATTTATTGAATGATAAATACAGTTTTCCTGGGTACACCCTTGTGCAGTAATAGTTAGGTCATCCACCTCCGAAGGAGCACAATCCACATACATCACAAGGACCCAGTTTATATCCCAGGTTGGGGTGTGGGGATGAAGACAACCAATGTGGACAACTAACTAAAAATAAAATCAAGTGCTTCTTCCTCCTCTTTCTGCCTGCCTTTTTACCTTCATTCCATCTTGTACCTTTCCTTTAAAAATACATATGTATTTTATTTCCATTCAGTCAGCAACTATTGGCTAAAAGTTTGTAGTGTTTCAAGTATAAAATAAATTATAATAGAAGCATATTAAGTAATGATAATTTTTTTTATTTAGATGGGAAAACTATTTGAATATTAGGGTTTAAATGTCTGTGAATAAACTGCCAACTAGAGGAAGGATTATTGTAACTCATATAATAGATGAGGAATATATTTTCCTTATGTATATATAAAGAACTGTTAAAAATTAATAAGGAATATTCCACCAACCTAATTTTTAAAAGTAGGCAAGCAATATGGAAAAAAGTGTCTCAAACATATAAAAGTAGATGCCTAATTTCAGTCTCAATAAGAGAGATGCTGATTAAAACTACATTGACTTGCCATTTTTCTTTTACCAGATTGTTGGTAATAGTAAGACACAAAATTAGCAAGGATGGAAGAAAACTAGCACTCTCATACTTTGCTGGTGGAAATGTAATTTGGTTCAACTTCTCTAGATTGAAATTTGATAATATTCTTCAAAAAGTTTTTGTGTCCTACAGAAGAAGAAGCCTTTTAGAAGTCCATATCATGAATACGTTTACTCATGTAAAATTATATATGTGTTATATGTGAACTATTTATACAGCATATTTTAATAGCAAAAGATTAGAAATTACCTAAATGTTCATCATTAGGCAATCAGTTGAGTTATAGCATATATAAACAGTAGAATACCATACATTTGTATTAAAAAATAAAAGGCAGCTCTGTGTACAATCTAAGTTGCCATAATCTAAGGCATAGCATAGCTTTGGAAAGACTAGAAGAAATGTTATTCTATGTAGGGAAATGTGTGCTGAGAGATAGAGACTTAAACAAGCAATATGGAACTAACACTTAAAAACTCTAAGAGCAAAGAACTTCATGTCTTTGATCTCACATTCAAATTTAAATAACTAGATTTAATGATGAGTTTTTTGTAAAGAGTTGACTGTGTTTTTTTTACTGGTAAGTTCTGAAATTGTGAATAATGAACATAAGCTCTAAGTTAAATTTGTTTCGTAAAGACAGCATGCCAATCCGGTTTTATATTAATCACTTGTGTCTTTCATTTCCTTTATGTTTACTCTTATCTCAGCTAAATTTTGTTCTTTTCATTGGTCATTAACGTTCTTCAAGTGAAATTATGAGTTAAAATGCAATTAACTGAAACTTTGGGTCTTCTCTTAATTGCCTGTGATCAAATTATGTAAATTTGAGGAGAAAGTTGTTTATAATTTATTGGTTTTTTTATAGTATAGAAATATATGTTTTGTATGTAGACACACACATATATATATAATTGTGATTCTATTCCTGCCCCTTTTTACATATAAATGAGCTGCTTTTATTTCATTCTTCCTTTTAGAACATGGTGTGCTTGCTGCTGTTTTGATTATGGATAAAGCTTCTCAGAGGCTACATATAAACATATAAATCCTACTCAGTTTCCAGGGTTTGCAGCTTGAGTATTTTAAAAATTGTGATCTTCTTACAGCAATCTTCCCCAGATCACTATTCTCTCATTTCTTTCAAGTCTGAACTAAAGCATTATTTTATCATTAATGTGTTCCTTTATTATAGATAAAATAAAACTGTCATCTCTCATCTCCTTTCACTGCCTTATTTTATTTCAGGGCAGTTGTCATCACCCAACAAATAAGGTATCATCTGTCTCCCCATATCAGAACATGAACCCAATGAGAGAAAGGAATTTTGACTGCTTTTTTTTTTAATAGAAAGGGTGCTCAGTAATTGTTTGTTGAATTATATAGTATGTGAATTGAATGTGAAATTTATAAAGTTGCATTAATCAATGCAAATAAAACAATAGCTATTTTTGATTTACAGTCAGTGGTCAAACTTAAGTTTACTAGTATTTGCAAGTGAGTTCTGTGAAGTTTAGAAAAAAAGAATCATCATCTTGCTTCTTTGGGCTTTTTGTTTTGTTTTGTTTTGTTTTGTTTTTGAAATGTCACCGGCATGTATATTTGCCTGTCACAGTAATTTTATGATGATACTCCAAGACCAATAGAGTTTGGTGATAAGCCATGCACCTAGTTTTGTGCTGTCACATGGGGCTCTTCGGGTCCTTGTACTCCTGGGGAGATGATTTGCCCAGAGCACAAGAACCAAAGAACCCCATGTCACAGTGCAAAACTAGGTGCATGGCTTATCAGAAATGCATTTTAATATAAGTTGTCACCAGGTCTTAAGAGTATAAACATGTTCCCATTTAGGGAATGCAGCAAAGTGTGAGTATATGAACATCTAATTCAATCACAGTAACTCAATAAAGCATCAAGCAGCACTTCTTCTGGTTGGAGGGGTATGGGGTTTTTAAGTCACTCTTCCCTCATCCTAGAATTGTAATTCTCTTTCCTAGGTACACATGCCCTCTTCTTCCCTATGCAATCATCAAATCCTGTTCCCTCTTCACCCCCAGAATTGCTAGCCTCCAGCGTATTCTGAGACTTAATTTCTTCAGTTTTATAAAGCTCTATTATTCAACTGTACTGCGACTCCAGAAATTCAGGACAGGGTATTAGATCTGTATTATATTAAATCATCATTACACTTTGACTTTCTATCTTACTGGCTCAGCCATAACAGTCCTGTGATAGATATGTGAATGCTGTAGATGGCAACAAAAATCTTTTTTTTTTCCCAGTAATTCCCAAAAGATGGTGATGGATCTTTTGATTCTCTGGAGAATCATGAAACAAAAACTAGTAACATTACATATTACTTTATAATTTACAGAATAGTCACTGCAAGAATTGCATTAAATTCTCATGACAGCCTAGTGAAATAGTTATTTTTAGCTCAAAGAAGTGTAGTACCCATTTGGATTCTTGATTTCTCTTAGGCAATACTGAGAAATGAAACACAATAACTGGACAACATCTTATTTAGAATGTTGATTTTAGTGAGCTTTTCTCTGAAAGTTTTGTTTCTTTCCCATGTATTGGAAGTGAGATGGTATTTTTCATGCCTCTTTATTCCTCTGGCCATCCATCAAAATTCATTTTCTTTTAGCATTATACATTTTTGTTTATATATATTATATAATACATGTTTATTTTACTCTCTTCCACAGTTAAACGGTAGTTTGCAATATGAAATAGAAGTTTTCATAATATAAAATGAAAGCAAGATGTTTGCATCAAGCTATAAATTGACTAGTTATTACTGATAGTTTGATTTTTAATGCATGTAATTTTGTGGCATCGACAGGTTTCATAGAGTATTATTATTATGAGGTTTAAAGCATTAGTTTCTATTTTAGAAGATTTATTTTAAGACTGTTTGCAATTCTAGGCCTCAAAAGGTTTCACAGCATTTCAAAAATCTGATAATGCTCTTGCCTTTCATTGGTTTAAAAAAATTGTTTTTTCCTCTGAGAATATATTTTTTTTATTTTTTATTGAAAGATTAGTTTTTCATCATTACTAAAATTTTCATTGTCTAGCTGTGAATATTTTAATTGCCATACATAACCTTAATTTCTAGAAATATTAATAACTTAATTACAATAAGAGCTTTCTAAATTTATTTTTACATTTTAATGAATTATTTGTGTTCTATATGTAAACTGTCACAGCATGAAATCAATTTTCTGCTTTGATTCATCCCAAATCTGAGATTTCTATCACATTAATATTATAATTAGAAACATTAATAGAGACGGCAACTTTAAAAGCACAGTTTGCTTCTTGGCAATTTAGCATATTTCTCTGAGTGCACAGGATTTCAAGAACCTTCAGTCCACTAATAAATTTATTAACTCAAACTTAAAAGAAAGGAAAAGTCTCTCTTTCTTTCCCTCTCTCCATGGCCAGTCTGCTAAAATAGATTATTCATGCTTATTTGATTCAGGTAGGCTTTTGCAAGCTTCCCTACTAGGCCTGGGAATGTGGTACATTGAGGCCTTTTCAGAGGTTTCTGACATAGACCAAGCTTTTATTGCATGGTGTTTTATTATTACCAAATCCTAGTCTCCACCCAGTTTGTAGGCACTCTGCTTATTCTTTTGAATCGGGAAAGGTTATCACCTACCTTAATCCATGCAGCAGTGTGGATTAAGGACACCAGTGTGCCCCAGGATTCTCAAAGAGGATCCTGGAAACTTCTTGTTTCTTCTTTTTCGCTGTCTTTACTAAGTTCTATTGGGCCTTAGGGGGATTTGCATCTGAAATGGGCAACCTGGTGTTTTTCTCAATGAAGACATCAGATCAAAGTTCAGTTAGTCAAGGCCTTTCTAAAACATTAAGGGGGCTTGGACTTACACAATAAAAAGATGAGCTCTAGCAGAGATTGCAGTAAAAACATTCTGAACTATAATCCGGATAAAGAATAGATTATAGGCCAAAGAACAGACCTTGTTTAAATTGCTTTAGACTAATAACTTTACATTTAAAAACTTTACACCCTATTTTTAAGAAACATTTTAGTGTGTAATTTATTTGTCAATACTTTCATGGTAATTAGAGAAATCATGTTTTAGGAACCATATTTTATTTCTGTATGTATTTGAAAATACTAAATTAAGCCAATTGATAGGTCTGTTTCATTTAAAAAAATTGCTTCCTATAGAGGGATGAACAGTCATTTTATGTAGAAAATAAATGTCAAATTTGCAAACTTGGAATCTGAGGATAATGGGTTTTTTTGCACTCTAAATTTTTTTATTCTATGATTTGATGTTTGTAGACTTTTAATATGAATATGAATCTCTGAAATCTTAAAATGCAAATAGAAAATATCAACAACTGTCCTTTATATAAATTCAAAATTGTCAGTTACTTAATACATTAAGAACCTACCATGTATCATTTTTCAATTTCTGCAGAGATTGTTTGACTTTGTTGAATATGCTGAAATGTGTTTGTTTTGTATCTTTTGTAACATTCAGGATAGTAGAGATCACATAACTTTAGAGATTTTATTAAAAAGTATTGTCAAATAGAATTTGTTAGTAGTTCAACTTTGAATAGAGGTCTATGTGAATTTTTAGTATACTGAATGTAAGATAAAATTAGCTCACATTTCATTCAAAGCGAATATAATATTACTAGATTTTACTGTTCTACATGAATAAATTCAGCATCAAGAGTTATTAGAGTTTGTGAGAAAGATAATTTGTTGGACAAATTGTTACAACAAAAGAGGAATTATCAATGAACAAATGATTAGGCTAGGTTTTTGGTTTATCTAATGTAGTTCAGATACATTCTCCCACTTTATCTTGTGCTTTGTTCTCATCTACAGTATCCCACTGTGTTTTATTCTGTCATCTTAATTTTAAATTGGTAAGAAATTTAGAATATATATATATATATACATACGTATATATATATTTGGTGTCTTATAAGATTTTAGTTTTAAAATGATGCCCAGTTTAATATATTTAAATAGCCTTCTTAAGTCCCTCACCAATGAATTGATTTGGATTAAGTTTTCAGCAACTACAAATTGTTACTCAATCATAAAATTATAAACATTAATGAATAATTATGTACATTAAAATTTCTAACTCAGGAAGGTATGTTGTATAGTTAAAAATCAAAGAAGCATTTAAATTCTTATCAAACTTAAGTAACCAGCTGGAATGAAGAAACATGGGAAATAAAATGTTTGCTTTCTAAGTACAGATAGTGTAAATAAATTAAGGTTGTTGTATGCATCTCTGAACTTTAGTAAATCTATGTTTATCAGCTTTTCCTTATTAACATTACAATGCATGAATATATCAGTGTTTCTGGATGTATAGAACAATAAATTCCAGTTTAAATGATTGATACAATTTTAATAACCAATATGGGTTTTCATAACAGGCTGGACCAGTATCATCTTCAAGATTTGGTCACTATTATGATGCCTCAAAACGGATACCACGAGAATTAATTGAGACTTCAAAATGGCATGGATTTTTCCTTCCAGAACAAGTATCTTCAACTCTTAAAGAAGAGTCCTGGTTAGTTAATGACCCAATTCTGATTTCAGTGATTATAGAATGCGTTTTTACTGCATTCTTTAAAAGTGTGCCTATCTAAGCATAAAAATCCTAATAATAGATGTTAGTTTTTGATTTATGATAATTTTGCTTATGTTTCACATTACTTTGTTATATATGGTTTTTTGTTGTTGTTTTTCTGGTCCTATAACAGCCGGACCTGCTCTTACTCTTAACTTGCAACTAAAATTTCTGAATACCAACTGTTTTTATTTTCAAGAATGTGGAATAGTTCTAAATCAGGGTCTTTTAGTCCTAAATGCAAATAGATACTAATAAATACTTATTGAGAATGATAGCAGTTATGATGATACAAGATTTTTAACTGCTCTTTCAGAAAATAAGCAAGGTATATATTTTCTGACATTTTATTTACTAAGACTTTCTATTTCTAGTTATGCTCTAAATAAGATAAGTTGTATTTTTGAGTTTCTTAAGTACTAACACCAACACATATTTATTGACCAACTTTATTATGACCTAACTCTGAAAATTACTTATATTGACTAATTTATAAAATGCTAAGAATATTTCATTTCAGTATTATTGCAGATTACTCAAGGGAAGGAAACCCATGGAATAGGTCCTTTACTCTGTTTTCTTTCACTCCATAAAACCATTATTTTCAAAGTGAGACGAGTTATTAAATGGAGATTTAATAGTCAGAAATTTGTGAAAACTAATGACTTAAAAATCCAGGGTCTGTTTTTCAGAAGTATTACCTGAGAATTTAGTGAAGTCTATGCTATTTATTTTTACTACAAAGCAAAGTTCTTCACTTTATTATTGTAATCTCCAATCTAAGGTTAGAGATTTACCAAACATGATACTTTGATATTATCTTAAAAATGTCAGTGTCTTCACTCATATTTACATTCATTATATCATATAATCTTTGTATCAGCTCTATCAAAGTATGCATTCCCATTTCTAAAAGGAGATACTGAAATTCACAGAAGTGATTTATTTCAGGCTTAGGCTCAATGATCAAGTGATAGAGGCTGTATTGATCTAAGTCAGAGCTTTCTCTTTGTCTTTTCTCTACTGCTTTTAAAGATTTTAGTGTCCTTTACCTTTGCCTTCCTGTGTTATGGAGGAAAGAACACTAATGAAGACTTTTTAAAACAATCTAGACTGATATGGAGTCCATCTGGCTGTTAACTTTGGGCTAATTCCTTAATGTCAGGAAAAAATTGGGGTCAAGGGGAGCTATCATCTATCCTACCTACATCACAATTTTTTGTTAACTTTGAATGGGTTTTATTGATTATACTAGTTCCCAATTTTTGCTGCTCACTGAACCAGACATACATATATTTACAGAGATAACTATAAGCTTGGGATATGTCAAAAAAATTTTTCCATGATTTCTAAAATAGTAAATGATGGAACCCATATTCAAAGTTCGTTATTTCGGACTCAGAAACCTCCGTTAGCAGTAATGCTGTACTGCTTTCATTCAGGGAGCACTTAGGGAAATAAAAAATGCAAACTGTGCGGTAAGTATGAGGTAATAAATGAAAAAGAATTTGATGTTACTTGTGTCATTAGAAAGATATTTAAGGACAAAATTTTTGTTTAGGCCACAAAGCACAAGGCTTTTTGCTCATTTGTTCAGCCACTCAAGGGAGGAGAGAATTCGTGTTTGTCCGGTACCTGTATCATGCCAGTCACTGTTCAGTACATTTGACCATAAAATGACCCGTTTAATCTACCAGCAACCTTCCATGAGAAGTAATATTACCCCTAGACTTAGTAACTTTCCCCCTATTGCAGTCTGTGAGTGAGCAAGCTGACACTCAAATTCAGCTCCTTCAGACCTCTGCCTTCCATTACCTGCTGCCTTTGAGGGACAGCATACTGCACTGGGAGCCAGAAAAAGTACACCTTGATCAGCTGTTAGAATATAGTCCTATAATCTTGAAAATGTTTTTCAGCATATTTTTTAAATGCCAGCAGTTTTGCACAGAATAAGAAAATTTATAGATTTTAATTATCAAGGCAGTATTTCGTTTCGTAGTAGTTAACTGATAATTCATTTATTTCATATTAAACTTAAATGCTTAATTAAATGTAATTAAACTTTAAACATGTAATTAAATTAATTTTGAAAATGGGTACTTTACCATGTGAAATTTATTTTAATTTATGAAAAGCATGTGCTCATTTCACTAAAATGAACTTTACTGGTTCATTTCTAAAACAATAAAGCTAAGCTTTACAGTTGTCTATACTGTTCCTATAATTAAGACTGGAGGAGATGGCCATTTCCCACTGTCACATGTGAGGATATAGTATATAACTGAGTAGTTTCTAAAGGCACTGTTGAAAGGTATAAAGATTTTTTTACTGTAAGAAAAACTGGTCATTCGAACTTGTACTAGCTAATTTTAAATTATTGGTAGGTTTGCTTATTGAAAATGTTCATACATACAATTTAACCTTTCAAATTAAAGCCTGGGTATAAAAACCTGAGAAATATCACAATAATATTATCGCAATAATAATATCACAATAAAAATATCACAATAATATTGCCAAGATGGTTGTTTTGATATTCAATTTCATAAATCAGATCATCTGAGTCAAAAAACAATGATAGGAAAACTGAGACTAAAAATAATCATTTAGAATATTTTTTTAATTTTACAGTTTTTATGTAATTAAATATACAACTTTATATTTCAGACTTTATAAATGCCACCTATATAGCATGCAAAGTTCCATGAATTCTAGCTGAGGTATAACCAACAATTAAGAGCCTTGGAAAAGTCAAAGGTAAATACCATGTGAAGGAAGAGAAGAATTTAATAAATGAACTGACTTCTCTGATCTTTTAAGATTCACTTTCACAAACTTAAACTTTCTTTTAGTGGTACCTGTAGTCAACTGACTGATAAATCAACCCATGTTTAGAAAAAATTAACCCTATGACTAAATATACATACACATATATATATATACATATATAATATCCTTCATAATCACAACATAATAAAACTTTTAATACCAGGATGAAAAACCTCTCGTTTTCTGTATCATACTGAAGGTTGGTGGACCCTTCAGCCTGTATATCAAGTTCATCTGAATGGCAACAGACACACTGTGATTTAGAACTACATGCTAACATCCTTTTATTCTTTTGACAATGTTTTGAATTAAGCTTTGCTAGTAGGTGTGCCTTGTTTCCTGACTAGAAAAATATTATCATTCTTCAGGATAGGATCAGTGTTTCCGCTTTCTTAGTTATTTCATGAATGTACTAACATACTACTTAATTGACTGTTATAGACAGAATGTTAGTATCCCTTCCCTGGGCTTCACATGTTGAACACCTAATCCCCAATGTGATGATATTTGGAAAGGAGCCCTTGGGAGTAATTATAGAGTTAGATGAGGTCATGAAGGTGGGGCTCTGGTGTGATAGGATTCATGTCCTTACAAAAGAGGGAGAGACACCAGATCTTGCTCTCACCTTGAGCACATACTCTGAGAATGTTTTGCTGCATACAGCAGGAAGGCAACCACTGCATGTCAAAGGAAGAGCTCTCAAACATGAACCCTTCTAGCACCTTGATCTCCAGAATCTAGTCCAGAATGGTGACAAAATAAATTCTTTTTGTTAAACCCATACAACCTCTAGTATTTTTCAGCAACCCCTACTATATTGTAAAGTGTTGCTTCTTTTTAAAAAATATTAATTTGTCAAGTTTTAAATAGCCTGTGTATATTCAATTGGTAGTAAATAGAATGGATTTATTTTGACATGTCTTTGAAATTCAAGATTTTATTTTTACATATTTATCCTAATGACTAGTGATTTCTTATATTAGCAAAATGTTTTGTAGTGATTATGTTGAATTCGCTTGAGTTGCAGGAAAATCAGTTATCTTTCTAGAATTTCTAAGAGAAAATCAATGGAAGGAAGGTAGCACTTAAGATTTTAGAAGTCATTCCATTTTTCTTATCCCACCAAGTTTCTTGTCAAGGTTAAATGGAACCTCTACATAAGCCTTCTGTTATATTTTCCTAGAGAAATCATAGTTAGGTCCCAATGCATTCTTGCTATGCTTCTGTCAGAACACTTATCATGTTACATTATGATTATTTGTCTTGTCTACATTCTTATCTTCCCCCAAAAACACTGAAAATCCTTGAAGAAAGGGTTATACCTTCTTCTTTAGTTTATTTCCAGAATCTGGGATACAGGAGTTCAGTTGATGAATTAGTGGACCAGTGCTCTAAGTATTGTATTAACTCAGATTAATGATAGCCATGTTTTTAGTCCAGAGATTTAGTGGGATAAAACCAACTGAAGCATAGCCATGTAAGAGTTTATTGTATTCCAAAATGCACATCTGTTAGATTGAGAAGCCAAGAACCAAAGCATATTTAGAAGTTACATGTAGACAATTCACTCATGAGAAAGGCATTTTGGAAGAGATCTAGGTAAGACTAAAAGCTCAGGCTCCGTAAAGTCACTGAAGTATACTAGAAACCACTTTATTAAAAAGTATGCATTGAAGGAGCATGCCCTGGTGGCCTCGTGGTCTAGTACACCCTGGGAGCAATCCCACATACATCCCCAGGTTCCAGGTTCAAGACCTGGGGGCAAGGGGAGCAACTAATGTAAGTAACTAAATAAGAAAAAATGAAATGCTTCTTCCACCTTTCCTGTCTCTGCCTGCACCTTTCCTTTAAAAATAAACAAATGAATAAGTATGCACTGAGGTGCACTCTGGTGGCACTGAATAAAGTGAAATGCTTCCCCCTCCTCTCTCTTCCTGCTTGCTTGTCTACTCACCTTCATTCTTGCCTGTACCGCTTCTTTAAAAAAAAAAAATAGTATGCACTGAATGATAGAGTCATACAAATCTCAGAACTGGAGAAAAAAAAAGATATGTGTTAAGAAAGGATTTTACCTATCTGCTTGTCTGCTGGTGATATAATTAGAGTAAAAGGACAATATCTGAAAAATTGGAGGACTATGATATTGAATGTCATCTTGACCAAGGAAGAGAAATTGCTTGCTTGTATGTATGCCTTGCTTTCTTTCTGTCCTTAAAGGAAGTCTTTGCATACAGAGTTTAGTTGATCATCCTAGATCCTGGCATGCTGTTTTCATTGCTGTCTGTGGTTTTTGTTTATTATTTTTACCTTATTCCCACATTCCTAATCCCAGTCATTTGCCCTCTAGGCAAACTTTTTTTTTAAATCCTTCCAAATTTGTATTCTTCCTTCAGTAAAGTAAGCTTTGACCTTTCTCTCTCATCTCTCTCAGCAAATCTTATCAGCTATATCTTCAAAATATTTTCTCATCTTTATCACTTCTTTCAATCCTAACTTGTACTGTGCTAATCTAAGTTGCTCACATTTCTTGCCAAAACTCTTAATTGGTCTTGCTCCTTGCCGGTGTCTGTTTTTCTCCAAGCAACCCGAGTGAACCTTTTAACATAAAATGGAATTTTCTGCAGTGATCAGAATGTTCTATATCTGTTTTGTCCAATATAGTAGTCACTAGCCACTTGCAGCTAATGAGTACTTGAAATGTGAACTGAATTTTAATTTAATTTAATGCTAATTAATTTCAATGGAAATAGCTGGTTGTGTGACATGGCTATCTTGCTAAGCAGTACAGTTTTGCAGCATAAATCAGCTCTTATCACAACTGCAGCTCAAAACCCTCCAGTGACTTCCCATCTCATTCAGAATAATAAACCCACATCCTAATAGATCCTATGAGCTCCAAGGTCCTACATGTCCTTATTAATCTGATTGCTGGCCACCTTGATGATCTCTTTGATCTCATTGGGGTTTATGAAAGAATGAAGAGAATATAAAAAGAGTATTTACCAAGTTTCAGACAGAATAAGGATGATGCCATTTTCTGACATAAAAAATATGCATCTTTCTGACGTGGACACTTCTTTGAACTTGAGTATTTTTTTGTGAGTCTAGCATTATGCTAGCTCCAGATTTATTGTAGAAACAAACTAGCTCTTATCCTTGACTGTGTGTAGCTTACAAAATAATGAGAAAACACATTAAAAATTTTAAACCAAGTAAACATATATAAGTAGTTATAAACTGTGATAAGTAACATAAAGAAAAACAGTCTTTTTCCATAAGCTTGGGAGGGGTAGGGGGCAGTGAGAGAGTGTATACTTTGAGTTGTGTTTAAGACCTCTCCAAAGAAGAAACCTCTAAGCTGAGACCTGACAAGAAAAAAGGTAGTCATGCCAAATCACTGGGCCAGGTAGTAAGTATGCTGGGCAAAGGATGCAGCAAGTATGCTAAGAAAGGAAAGAGCTATGCATGTTCAAAGACCTGTAAGGCCTTTTGGCTGAAACAGAGTGAGTGATGGAACGAGCTATGTGGAGGATGAGCTGAGGGAGATAGGCAGGGGTTATATCACTCGTAAGGAAATTAATTTATCAGGAGGAAAAGAAAAAGCAGTAATTGGAAGAGGTTTCAGATGAGCGTTTTTGTTGTTGTTCTAGGGTGACGCAGGCATTGTCTGTGGCTCTGGCATAGTACATATGGTACACACAAAGCCCAAGGATTTGCACTCTCCACCCAGGGCCAGGAACAACTCAAAGAAGAAATTAAATAAATCGATAGATGTTTCTTCCTCCTCAATTCCTGCTTGCCTGCCTTCCTGCCTTCATTCCTACCTGCTTCCTTCTTAAAAAAAATAAAATAAAAATGGAATATGAAAAATTTAATAGAGAGGGATTAGATGAAGATATAGAAGAGGAAGAAATAGCTTCTAACTGTATGTCTTTAAGCATATGGTTAAACAACTATTGAGAAAATTCGTAAGCCACTTAATGTCTCTTTCATCCATCTATAAAATGGGTTCGAAAGTAATACTTTCTGAACACTACTGGTATGGAGGATAAATGTTAGGAGTTGTGGGTGTATTTTCTGGAAATGAGCAGGTATAGAAAATTTGCCTTTAAGACATAATTTTTTCTTCTCTAAAGGAAAGGTGGAACAAGAAGGAGAGAATTATATAGATACAGACAAGTAGATTGTATGTTTGGAAGCAGAGTCTTGAATAACGTTGAAGATATGGACTGATGACTTCTCTTTATTCAGTGAATGATAAGCAAGGTCAGCCACTAAGGAACAGTTGCTTGCCTCCTAAAAGTTTGTTAAATGAGGGAGATTTGGAGTGATTTTTCTATAGACTGGAAGAATATGTCAACTAGGGAAGTATTAAATAGACGTAGTAGTACCAGTCTGTCGGGTTGTATGGCTTTCTTACGTATGTTCTAAAATTCCTGGGTGCAGGCAGGGTTGAAGTTTGGCCATTTGAAGTTGACAGAAAGATTAAGTGCAAAGGAGTTTAAGGTACTGAAAATAGTAAACAAAATGAAGGACCACAAACTCTAGGCTAGAGAAAACAAATTGAAGACAATCATGACTGATACATAAGGCTAATGAAGAGATAGTAGTAGGCTCATTAATCTGCGATCAAACAGACAAAGCAAGTTACCAAGATAAGAAGCACTGGTTGAGAAAAAAGATGTTTTTATTAGGACTGTAAACCAGAGGCAAAGTCTTCAGTTAATAGAGGGAAATGTCCAGGAGCTTCATAAAGACAGCAGCTTAAAGGGGGTGGGTAGTGTTATGACTGCATATGAATAAAGCATAGATTTTATGTCTGCCTGTTCATATTTGTTTTAGGAAGTAAAGGACGAGGAATGGTTTGAAAGTGATGTGAGAGACCAAAGATAATTCTAGCCAAATCTCCCAAATATTGAGAAAAAGAGTAATAAGCTACATTTTTCTTTGATTAGGCTCAAGTTCCTACCACATGTAAAGGAAAATCCAGTGTTTCCTTGGAGGCGGTGGGCAAGTAGCTTTTACAGTCTAAGACTCAGGTAGCTACAAAGACTGCAGCAATAACTGTAAAGGGTAAACCCTGCTGCACCTTTTTCTGCATGAGAACTGGGTTTATTGCATAGCTATATTCTCTTTACAAAAGATAAATCTAAAATATATAGACAAGCAAATACTTAAAAGTGACAAAGATTTTTTTGAATAAGATATTACTTTATACCTTCAAAGATGGATAGAATCAGAAAATCAGATAATATATGTTGACAAAGGTGTGAAGAAGTCTTGTACTATTCATGTACTACAGTCATTTTAGAAAATAGTCTGGCACTTCTTCAAAAAAGTTAAACATAGATAGGCTTATCATTTGATCCAGCAATTCCACTTCTAGGTATATACCTAAGAGGATCAAAAACATATCCAAACAAAACCTATGTATAAATGTTCCTAGCCACATCATTTATAGTAACCGGAAGTGAACACAACCTAAATGTCAGGAACTGATAAGTGAATAAACAATATTTGGTACATTCAAACAATGGGATGTTACTCAGCTCTAAAAAGCAATGAAGTTCTGACATATATTACAAAATGAATGGACACTTAATATATTATAGAAGAAGAGAAGCCAGTCACAAAAGATAAGAATATTGAACTCCATTTATATTAAATGTCCATAATAAGCAAATATTCAGAGACAGAAAGTAGACTAGTACTGCCTTCAGGCTAAGGGCATGGAATGGAAAGATTCAAAAGGGTGACATTAACGGTACAGGATACCTTTTTGAAGAGAGAAACAATTTTCTAAAGTTATTCTGCTAATACATGATTCTACACTTTACACTGAATTATATACTTTCATTTAATTAATTTTATGGTATTGGAACCATTCATGTTAGCTAATGGAGATCACTTGTGACTCTAATAAGAGGATGTTTCATAGAAAGGTAATGATAAAAGCCTAATTGGAATGAGTATAAGTGAAAAATGTAATGAAAAGAATTGGGACCACTAAATATTAGAAAACTAAGAGTTTTGGTAAGGAAAATAGAATAGCAGCTAACTCAGACAGCAGAGGTATCTTCAAATATAACAGTATGTTTATATATTATAGACAGTATTCATTAGAAAGGGAAAGGTTAATGATGCAGAGAAAAAGGGGAAAATTGCTGGAATGAAGTCTGCAGGTAGAAGTACTATTTTCATCTAAGAGTTTAAATAGTTCATGTATGGTATATCTGGGAAGAGAGAGTATGAATGTTGGTACAGATGCTGATAAATATAGTATGGGTCTCTCCTCTGGTATTGCTTCTCTTTTCTCAATGAAAGGTGATCATAGACTTAGAATGTAAGATAGGGAAGAGACATTGTAGGTTTGTATAAAAAAAAGGGGGTAGTATAAGAAAAGTTCCCAAGGTGAATGAGAGTGTGTATGGTGGGATTGCCAGGCAGTGTTAAGTACCTATTGAGGTTTGTAATCATGTATTTGCAGTGAGACCAGTCCATTTGGATGAGGTGTCTCTCCTGCCATTTTCAACTGCATTGAGGAAAATGAGAAATGGACAGAGTTGGGTTTAACTACAATAGTGGTTTTGCTCAACAAGTAAGACAAAGCAAGAGAAAGGCAAGCAAATGAATATGAGAATTGCCCATGCCTCAAGATGGTTAATTAGTTCAAAGAATGCTAAGTAAAGAGATAGTAGGCAATAGTACGGAGATCTCACTGGGATCAACTGATTGCATAGGCCTCTAGGTAGAAAGATAGGAAAGTGTTGGTTATGGGGATGGAAATATATTAAGCTTTATGATTCTATAGGGGTACAATTTATTGATAATGACAAGGTCTGAGGTATGCTCATGGGAGTAGTGAACATCATAGGTTGGATGGAGACAAGGTCATTGATGGAAATGTGGACTAGAAACTGAAAGACCAGATTATTTGAAAGATGAATAAAATTGGATAGATGATAGCAACAATAGTGGATAGCAGGATACATAATCTGATGACTTGCTTACCTCCATAATTAAAGATATCAGAGTAATGTTGAAATGAATTTTTTTTTCATGAAGCATAATTTCTCTCAACAGTATCACTATAGACTGTGAATTGCTTAACCTGTGCATGCAGTTCTTGGATCCTCATGTTTGTAGTATTTTCCCAGTTGTGGCCCAGAAGTCCTTCTTGGTCATTGCTCTCCTTGGTACCCCAATACATTCCTAGACTCCATATGTTCTTTTTTTTAGTTGAGTATCCATGGTGAGGAGAATCAAAGTCAATACTGTTAGATGAAAAACATGACAAATGAAGTATCAATAAATGACAGCCTTCAGGTAATAGTAATGAAATTTTTAACTTGAAAATCACTTGTGAATAGACTTTACAGTCTTTATAGTCACATGCAAATTATATGCTAATATAACTTCAGCTCAGCAAGCTGTTTTACACAGTTGAGACATTTGATAGTGTGCCTATTGTCTTATAAGTATATCTCACTATTTTTTCATATGAATAACTGAAATACATGTGTAAATAGAATTTTGGTAATACAAATTATCTTTTCTCAATGTTTTGCATAATAATTTTTTAAATGCTCTGTCTTCACTTTAAATTAATCCTAATTGGGAGTAACAGTAGTTTGTCTTCCTAAGTGTTTTTATCAAGTAGTTAAATCAATATTTGATTGCATCCAAAGTTCTTATATCTAAAATTCCAGTAATGTACCATTTTAATGAGAAAAAATATTCTTTAAAAATATACATTCTTAAGCCATAATGTGTAAGAATGAACAACAGAAATTATCTTGTGTAACTCCTCTTTACAGATGAAGAGGTCCAGAGCAGAAGAAATTCGAGAATTTGCCTCCTATCACACATTTAACTATAGTTATTGATGCAAATAGAACTAGAACCCAAATTACATAGTAATCATACATACCTACTGTGTATTATATTAATATCTAGTTTATATCTTTGTAAATCTATTCTTTTCTATATAGATTATTTTTAAACCATCATACACCAAGTCAATACAAGGGAAGCCCATTGGTGAAGGTCTCATAGGTGCAACTAAAAGAAATACCTTCCTAAAACTATACACTTGGATTCTTTGACTGTGTTGAATAGAGCTACATTCAAACTCATTTGAGACACATTAATAGCCACAAACTTTTCATTGAGTCTGAGTCTCACTGTTACAGCTTTATCTTAGTTAAAAGAGCAGATTTAGTTTTAGTTTTAAGATGAAGTTTTAGTTTTAAGTGCCACTTCTGTTACTTAACTATGTATAACCTTGAGCTTATTACTTAGCATCTAATAGGTCTTCATTTTATCAACTATAAAATGGAAGTAATGACTATAGTTACCTCACAAGATTATTGTAATGAGCAAATGTTGTGACTTTAATGCAAAAGTTTTGAGTATTTACTGTGTAGCAGACACTTTGCTGGTTGATAAGTTAATATCAGGTAGTTTTGTTACAGACAAAAGAGCTTATTATCTAGGAGAAAACATTTAACTTTATCAACTAGTTAATTTCATATATATGTCTATAATTTTATTTTTATAATTTTTATTTTCATAAACAGAATCTTGTCTCATGTTGCCCAGCTTTTGTTTTGTTCTTTGATCACATTAAGACTTTAAGTATGCTTTTGTTTTTTAAGAAACTACAAGGTTATTTTATGTTATTTATTACCTACTTGATTTATTTTCTACATATACTGCGTCTTATTATTTTTCTGACAGCAGACTTTTTGTATTTTTCTTAATGAGGTTGAATGGTAGAATTACTTTTCACAGGAAAGGCAATGCCATTTGTTATAAATTAAAGTTCTCTCATGCAAATATCTGTAGACCTCTTGTGAAAATCAGTGGCAGGGGTGATATCTGTAGGCATGAAAATCTCTTTTTTTTTTCCTATCATTTTAAAACATGTTGAACTTGGTCTTTAGAATCAAGATTTACATTTGTGTCTTTGAATCTCCTTTCTCCACATTTGTATATTAATATAAAGAAATAAATCCCTGTCAGACAGCATGGTAATATAAACAGATATATGAATAATGCACTGGGGCAATTTTATTTTTTTAGCCAAATGAATTTTAATGCTTGATTTTTGTTAAGGTAAAAATTAAAGTTCTAGGCACACTCTGGTGGTTTAGCAACTTAGTTCACCAGATGTAGCCCACATGCATCCCCAGGACCCCTGCTTCATGACCTGCGGCCAGAAAACAACTAAGATCAGCAACTAAATAAAATACTGTCCTCCTCTCTTTTCCTGCCTACCTAATCACCTTCATTCCTACCTACAGCTGTTCTTCAAAAAAAAAAAAATAAAGTTCTAGTAACTGTTTTTATCTTCTCTGTATAGTTAACAGTTTAAAAGACAATTTAAATAGATTCTCAGGATAGGTCATTACATCATTAAGGTTATTCAAAATTAGAAAAATCAGGTAAAATAGTATGCATGATTTGAAATGTGCTGTCTTGGCAATCTGTTTTAAATACTTTGATTACCTAACTTTTGTTAAATATTTGGAAACTTTAATAAGGAAACCAGGTTCCCATTTGTAACTGTTTCCTTCTTGCCAGCTCTTATTTTTTGAGTTACTAGAATGCTTAATAACAACAAAAGACAATGTTCTCAAAATTAAAGGGGCCTAATTTAAAAAATTCTTTGGTGATAATAAGGGACATTTTCAGTAAAAAAAATATATATTGTTAAATATATTCCTGACAAGAAATTGTATCTCAGAAAGATTAACAATACTTAGTATTTTAATAGCAAAACCACATCAGTTAGTTGTTTTAAAAGTTCTCATCCCGTATATCCAAAAATGAATACTCTCAATGTAAATAAATATAGTGGTTTTCCCATTTTATTTTGTTATCCAAGTGTTATTTCCTAGCAGTATAACTCATTGGAGAAATTTTTTTTATTACTTATACATTTCCAAGCATTACTGGTGATTTGATTGTTTTATATCTATGTTGAAAGGGAAAGAAATTAAGATATATTAGCTTTACGACTTTGTTTTTGTTCTCATATCAAAACAAATCACCCCTTCCTTTGAAGGGAATCTTAGATCTACTATAATTACGTTAACAGACAGTGAGTATATGAGATTAATAATCATGTTGATTAGATAAATGCCAGCAACTAAGAAGTAATTTATGTATGTGATGTTCAAGAATGTGTCCTCAGGTCGTAATTTTACTACCAAATATTTAAACCAAATTTTATTATTGAGCAATTTGAGTCAGAGGCAAAAATTCTTAAGAAACTTTCTGCATATATAAAATAGCAGTGGTCTTCAGTAGACTGATTATGGTGAATTAAGATGCACTGAATATAGTCTTGATCTACACTTCTTTAACCCATAGTGACATTCATCAAATGGTTGCCTGAAATTTCTTTTATAATCTGGGACCTTGGAGCAGTTTTTACTCCCTGTGCAAAGTTAATTGACTCAGATAGGAATGGAAACTATTGTATTCAAAGAGTATCACTGTGTTCTGAAGAGTGAACTGGAGAGGACTAATGTGTACTAAGATATGAAATAATTAATTATTACCCATACACAATATTTTTATTTAGAGACACATTTTCTCTCATGAAAGTGAAAAATATGTCCATATGATCCCATTGTATTTTCATTGAAAATGTAGAAATAGCTACATGTAAAATAACCATGATTCCGAAAACTTCTGTTAAAACCATATTTGTTCTGCACAGAACAGCGTTTTTCTCCTAGTTTTTGTTTTTGTTTTTGATAGACAGGTACTTTTAAGCTAGCTGTCTATTCAATAAAATGCCTACAGACATGTGCATATATTTTTTGCTGAATGACCTACAATTGATTTTGCACTCTAAGTAGCTTACATTTACTAACTTTTCTTACATTAATTAATGTGCTTTTATGCTTTAAATTCTCTTTTATTCCTTCTTAAGGACATTTTTTCAGCCTAAATGATTGCTTCAGTTATGATCACAGTAACGTAAATTTTCATTTTTAGGTCACCCACAAATATCTTTACGACATTTGGCATTTTGATATCTATGAACTAGCCATACACTAGAACTTTATTATCATGATACTTGATGTTCATCCATGGCATATAGGTTGTCCATTATAAACAAACCTAATTTCAGTGAATATTAAAGCATGTTTCCTTCACTTTTAGTAAGTTTTTGAGGTGCTTTTTTGCATTTGCAAAATATTTTAAGATAGTTTCATTAGCACTAATTGTGTGTGAAATAGTTTAGATTATCTTTTTTAATGTATACATTTATTTTACTATCTTTTTACAGATCTTTTTACAAATCGTATTCATCTGTCTTAAAAGATCAAGTTTTTGCATTACAATTTTAACAATTCGTTTTAAGGAAATTAAAACTTCAGTGGAAGATGAGCTCAGGTGATCAGGACATTGATTCAGGTGTACTTGACATAGCAGTTCATTAACTGTGTGTTAATTATCTGTGATTACCCCTGAAAACCTATAGTGACTTCATTTTTAGGTTGCTTCATTAAATCATTAATTTTCTTGGAGGTAACTAACCCTGACATAATTAAGTCATCTCAGTTGCCACAGATTTTTGTCTTCCCAAGAACCCTGAGCTGGCATTAGATGAGGCATTATCACTTATTCCTTGTATGTATTGACTTTATGTCTAGAATTTTTTATACATATTCAACTCATTTTATATTTAGCTAATCTCATAATATACCTTTTAATTATTTACTTGATATTTTAGCTTAGATTTTGTATTTTCATTTATGTATTTTAACACTTCTTGCCTACAGTTCTTTGACCCATGGCTACATAAAGCTGCTTCAGTTTATCCAGAATATCATTTATGAGGAAGGATTTGATGGATCCAATCCCCAGGTATTGTGTACCTTCAGACCCTTTTATAATCATGTATGTAATGTTGTCTTCAAACTCTCCAGGGGTAGACCCAGAAGGTTGTAGAATAATCAACAGTGAACAATCTGTTTCCAAGAACAGAAGACATAAGTAATCAAAGCACAATCTTACTTTGTTAATGTAAATCTTAAATCTGCAGGACTTGTGCTTTCCTATCCAAATTTCTTTTATGTTTCTGTCATTTGGGTCCTGATTTTGAATTACCTTATGATTAAGAAGTAATTAAGATTTTCTTATTACATTATGCCTTGAATTGTCTCATTGAATAAAAGATGCATTTATATTTGCTGTATTAAAATATTTTATACCTTAATGATGTCTCTGTAGCACTATTTTTAAAAACTTCCTCCAAATACCCACTATAAAGATGTTCCGGTTAGTTTAACTTAAACAAAATGAGGGAAATTTTGTTGCTAGATATCATGCCTTTCAGAATTCTCCCTCAGTGATTTTAATTGCTATAGCTGCTAAAAGATTGTCCCTTCGTTTATATTATTTAGCAGAATCACTTCCAGAGCACCATCATTTTTATTGAAGAAGACAAAGAAACCCAAAGTATTATTTTGGGCATTATCCAACTATATTTTCTCTTAATTCATAGATTTTAAATATTCTTATAAACTTTGCTGCTATATTTAACACTTTCTCTATGGCAAAATAAGTAAGATATACATGTGTTTTGATCATTGGCTCAATAGGAGGTTAAAAACACTTTGTGTACAGCGCAGACATTTATTTGTAGATGGCTTTTCATTTATTTTACAGAATTCATAATGGTCCTTGGTATTTAACACAATTTCATTTTGCTCAATATTGCTCCATTTTTGGTCCCAGCTAAGATTAATGGGCAGCATGTCTTCCATTTGGTGGCAATGCCCGTCTGGAGAGGTAAATTGGTCCCTGACAGACACCTCTCCCCGCTAGCTGTGGTAACTATGGAAACAGGCATGTCATAACAGTTCCTACAGTACAGTGTGCAGAGCTGCTGTTCTGCAGGATGATGAAACATCTCAGAACAAGAAATTTTATAGAATGCAAAAAAAGCAAAGGCGGTAGCAAAGAGAAGCACACATACTGACACACACATGTACACTTATACATATATCCAAAGAACCTTTTATAAATAAGCTATGATTAGAATGGAATGAAATGTTTGCTTACTTACTTGTTTGAGCATGAAACATAATTTTCAATAAACATTTTGCTTCATGAAAATTTATAGATAAAAAACTGGTGCTGGTTTGACTCTCTGAGCCAGAGATACAGCTATTACTTTTGTAGAGGTTAAACAGAGGAAGATATTTCTGTTGTGATTACCAAAAGTGCTTTAAAAAATTTTAAAATACCAATAAGTTATTATAATCATATATTTCCAATTTTTGGAACTAAAATGTATTTGACAAATTTCCATTATTTTTAAATTATAGATTTATCATGTCAATTGCCGTGTGTGTGTCTATGTACACACATAATTCTCAGAAGCTTTAAAAGGGTTCAAAAAGGCACAAAAATCATCTATCAGGCACTCCAAAAATTATTTTTCCTGAGTCCAAAATATTATTCAGACACTGAAATAAATTGTACTTTTTAAAAGGAAGTTTTTATCTTCCTTTCCCTATTATTGAATGTTCAAATAAAATTATCTACTTGGAAGCAACATATAGATATAAACTCTAAAGAATAGAATATTATATACTACCATATAATTAACATTGGTAGTATGTTAAATAGTATAACTCATCTGTAAAGACATTTGGAGTGGAAAGACACAGATTTCTATAGTAATTTCATTGGCTTTTAAGTTGTAATTTTCAAATATGTAAGGATGTGGTTTGCCCACTGATTTTATTTAGAACATCACATTAAATATTTCAGATGTTCTCATAGGAATAAGTTTAATTATTCATTGTTCAGTTCTCAGCGAAAGTTTATTTTAAAAGTTTCATTGTATCTAACAGTATGTCCTGTTATGGTATATGGTAAAGGAGTTATATGTCCCAAATCAGTGACCCAGGAAAGTTTTAATTCAGCATTTGTTTTTATACTCACCATCATATTTTTTTATAATATGATTGTATTCCCTGTGTTAAAGTTTTGTGTTTCATTATGTTCTGATGTGTTGTGTACCTACCTCGTTTAAATATCTTGTTTTACATTTAGTCTTTGGTTTAATATTTCCATTCTTTCTATATGTATAGCTCAGTAGATCTATCAAAGTCACTAAGCTTCTGTAGCTCTCCTGATTCTGTACCTACCAGCATTTTTATGATAAATTTACCAGGTACATTTTTAATAGTTAATGGTGACTGTGAGTTAAAATGCAGCCAACTTCAGGTTTCTGAATTGTTAACTGGCAGCAATATGGTTTGCTCTTCTTTAACATTCACATTTTAGTCTATTATCTAGACTTCTCCTTTTTTTTAAGGAAAGATGTAAGCAGGAATGAAGGCTAGCAGACGCAGGCAGGCAGAAAGAGAGGAAAAACATTTTTATTTATCTTTATTGCATATGGTTGTTCATCTTGCTCATTCCCCTGGATCCTGGGACATGAACCCTGGTCCCTGGGTTGTATGTGAAATATGCCCAGCTGGAGACTGTGGACCCAACTGCTTCACCACCAGTTGGGTGGTGTCTAAATTCTTTTAGTAAGCACTCTTCCTTTTTCCAGATTGCTTTTTCTATTGAAACTCTAACTACTTTTATGAGATAGCAAGTTAAGGGATGACAAAACAAACCTTAACTTTGCTATTTTACTTAGATTCTGAATTTCTCAGCAATACAAAAAAGGAGTCATCTGTCACATTTCACAGATTATCTTACATGAATTCATCAGAAATGTATATGTACCTTTAACTGTTACATCTTATTACCTCAGTTCCTTCAAGTAATGCAGAAATAACAACAAAGTAGTATTTGTAGACCATCAAGTCATATTCTGTCATAACCTTAATGCAACCAGAAAAAATAGTTCAAGCTGTCTTGACAGTGTCTTCATGCTTCAGGTCCTTGGAGTCAAGAAGTATTTTTTTCAAATATGCTTAGATTAGGGGCATGCCCTGTGGCTCAGGTAGCTGAGACACTGATTGGACCACATACAGCGCGAAGAACCAGGTTTGAGACCCAGGGCTGGAATGAAAAACCAAAAATCCATAGATGTTTCTTTCTCATCTTCCTTTCTTCGTCAAATACTTCTTCTTTCTCTCCTTTCTTTCCTCTCTTAAAAAGAAAAGTGCTTAGGCTATATTGCTTGTTTGTCTCTATATCATGCTGGTAAGTTTATCCAGGCCATTATGTCCCTTTATATATTTGAAGAATTGTATATGTATTTGAAGAGAGTAGAGCAATATATTGTTCTATCCTTTTTATTTTAGAGACGAGAAAACTAAGGCCTAAGTAATATATACTTCCTACCCAGGATAGTTCATCTACCTAGTCACACAGTCCAGACTATAAATCTCTTTCTTGCTCATCTTGCTATTGTAGTTTTCCTCTTCTAACACTTTAGTGGGTTTTTTTTCCCTACATTCCTTCATCAGTAAATTCTCCTCGAAATACATAAATTCAAATTTCCAATCTGTAATATTAGGAAGATATATATAATTACGTTGGACAATAACTAGTTGACTAACAAATGTTAGTGGTACATCATGGCAATAGCAAATGATATATTTTAATATCTTGTTTTCCTAGAAATTATATCGCAAGTGAGACATGTTCCAAATCATTGCTTTAAGAGAAATTTCATGTTTTCCCTTTAGAAATAATGTCTTTCCAATTATTTTCATGCACCAAATTTTAATAATAATCTCCCTTCTTTGCCTGGATTTGCTAGATTTCTAAGGAAAGCATTTACAAAGCATTCATTCAGTAAGAATATCCCAAATAGAATTTATTATAAACACATCTGCTGGACAAACACTGATAGTTGTCCCAGGTTTTGTTTTTTAATGTTCTTTTCCCAAGAAATATTGGTCACTGTTAACTCTGATCTTAATGTCAACAGATTCAGGTTCTCAGTGTTTACCTGTTAAGTTTTATGAAAAGTACCGAACTTAAATTATTATAGTGAAAATAAGCTTCAGGAAGAAAATATAGAGGCAAGTGTAAAATGTAAAACCTGAAACATTTTTAAAACAAAATAGAAGACAGTGAATGTGGCAGGCTTACATGAGAAAGAGTAAGCAATGTATAGTTTATTGAAAGACTCCTAGAACTTTGTAATACTAACAATAACTTGTAAGCACTCTGGTGTAGATTATTACTTGCTATTTGTTATATATTATTTTAACGACCTCAAATATAATTCTTAAGAATCACTGTTAAATTAGGAAACAAGTTAAAGCTTATGTCTTAATGATATCTTCAAATTTTCGAAAAGTTTAAAATAAGTTCCATTATTTAGACTATGCTCTTGTAGTCTAAACAATTTACTTTATATTACTTTATATTTCCTCATTACTGATAGTACTCAAGCTTTCCACATCTGTCGACATTATCTCCTCGATCTATTGTAAATAAAAATAAGGACTAGAAGATAAAAGTGAAAGAGGTAGCCTACTGTTAAACAAAATTTAATCTGTTTAACTCCTTCCCAATTTCCTACAGAAAAAACAGAGAAACATATTAAGGATAGGAATTCAGAGTCTTGGTTCACCTTTGTGGGGAGATGACATTTGTTGTACAGAAAAATGTAACACCAGTCAGAGTCTTACAAAGTTCCTCTATGTTCTCCGTGGTCTTCTGCGAACCTCTCTTTCAGCCTGTATCATCACCATGCCAACACATCTTATCCAGGTAAGACTTTGCCCAAACTACTTTCTCTAAGTCAATTAGCATAATGCTAATATAAATTAGCATAATGAAGAACAATGTATACATGATTTATGAATCTGGTAATTTCATATGTCCTTTGGATTGAGGAGATTTTCAGATGCTTGAACCCCCAGAGCAGCAAAAATATCTTTCAGATTATTAAATTCTTGAGTATTTGTGATTTTAATATAGAGTGAGTATATGGTAAATCTGTCCTTACTAATTGTTTCCTCTGATTTCTTGTGAACTAGTATCATGTTGATTTGAAGTTGATTTTTGCTGTGATATCTTTTCATTGCTCATAAAACTGATCTGAAATTGGATCTTGAAAAGATATTTGCATACCATATTCATATCAGCATTAGTCACAATAGCTGAAATGTGGAAACATCCTGCCCATCAACAGATTAATGAAGAAGCAAAATGTGGGAGATATATATATATATATATATATGTATACATATATACAATGGAATATTTGGCTGTGAAAAGGGTTGAAGTACCGGTATTTTTCAATGTAAGTGAACCTTGAAAACATAAATAAAAGAATGCATTAAAAAAAGTCTCGTGAATTTATATATATGAAAGTCCTGAATAGAGAAAGTAGTGTTTTCTAAGAATTAGAGGGTGTGATAAGACAGGGACACCTGGGGATGAGGTAGAATATGTTAAAGGTTTTAGTTTGGGGTTGGTTTTTGTTTTGTTTTTGTTTTTTGGATGAAAATGTTCTAAATTCCATTAGAGTGGTGATTGCACATATCTGTAAATATACCAGAAAACAATTGAATTGTATACTTTAAATGTATAGACTATGATATGTAAATTAAAGCTTAATAAACTGCTGGGAGAAAGATGAGTTGCAAATATTTGATTCATTTGATTGTATAGTTTATATTAAAATTTCAAGTCACCAGGTCTCAAACTTTGATCTCAGAGCCTCTTTATAAATTTATAACTCTTATAAATTATTGAGGCTCTCACAACATTTTTGTTCATTTTGTTTTTAACTATAGATACATTAGAAATTAAAGAAATTTTAAAATATTTGTGAATCCAATTAAAAGGTAATTAACCAATCCATAATTATAAAAAGTAATGATTTTCTAAAATAAATACCAGTGACATTGCTTTATTATTTTTCTTAGTAAGAAAATCTGACTTCTAATATCAACTTCTTTGTTCTGTTTATCATGATACATTGTTTTGGTTGAAGAATTGAAAGAAATTCTGATTTTA
This sequence comes from Solenodon paradoxus, assembly GCA_004363575.1. NCBI lineage: Eukaryota > Metazoa > Chordata > Mammalia > Eulipotyphla > Solenodontidae > Solenodon > Solenodon paradoxus. Next base: position 390,613 of record RJWH01000911.1, read on the forward strand.
CACAAATAAGTTTTTGGAAAAGGAAGATTAGTTTAATAGCCCTTTAAGGTAATTATGGATATTCTTTTTTAATGTATATCAAAATTTGACAGTAGTTTCATGACATTGATTTCACTGTAGAAATAAAGACAATATCGATGAATTTTCTCATTCATTACATTACATATTAAAAGATATTGGTTTACTTTGCACTTTGAATGGGTCTGTTTGCAAAGTATTGGTTCATTGAGTTATGCAGGTATTCCAAATATTTACATATTATGTGATATTTTATAAATAAAAAAATGACATTATCACCACAATCCACAGTATGGTATGTGTCACAGCATATTTTTATTGCTAGTTGGTTTTTTTATTATAAGAACATACCACAATTTCTTTATCTTTTCACCTACTGATCAGCATTTGAGTTGCTTCCATATTGAAGCTATTATGAATAAATCTGTTATGGACATTGATATATAACTCTTGAATATACATATTCATATCTCTAGGACTCTCATTCCGCCAGAAGTTTTATTTGAAATCTTTTTTTATCTTAGCCATTGTAATCCATGGGAAATGGTATGATATTGTAGTAATTTGCATCCTTGATAACTAATGAGATTGACCATCTTTTCATGCACTTGTTGGCTCTTTGCCTATCTTCTGTTGTCTAAGTTTGCTGCCCATTTTTTAATTTATTTTAAGTCCTGGTTATCAAGTTGTAAATTTCCTTGTAGATGTTAGATATAGCTTTACAGTAATTTTCTTCTAGTTCTCTGTATCAGTTTCTGTAAAGCTTAATGATATATCTCTCTACCTCTCCCATTTCACCCATCTTTGCCCTAAGATTTCTCTCCCATGTTTTTCAAAAACTTTAATAATTTTATCTTTTACTTATGGACTAATGTATTCTAATTTGAATTTTTTACACAACTTTAATTCATGTTCTCAACCTTCGACTTATTAATACTCTAATTATGTGTCAACACACTTCACACTCATTATTTCTGGTCCATCAGTAGTACTATTATACCAAAGCACTTATTGTCTGCCTCAAACATGTGATGTCATATAATCTTATATATCTAATACATTGTAGACTCTGTGAAGACAGGGCCACATATTTATAATTTTCTCTTTTTTTTGGCTAGCATAGGATTATGATAATAGCAATGTTAAATGAATAAAAACATAAAAATTCCTAGCATAGCACCTAGGTTTTTTTAATAAGTTAATAAATAAATAATTGAATAATATTGAATGAATGAATAACAAATGTTATTAAATTAATTCTTTCTTACAAAATTATAACACCTTATTTTGAAACTACTTAAATCTTTATTATTATTATTATTATTATTATGTGATTTTACTATTTTTGTTCTAACATACTCAAACCCTATGTGCAAATGGCAAATGTATTAAAATATAATTTACTTGCATTAGTTATATACATTATGCACAGCATATTTCAAGTCCTATGACTGAAAAGTTTAGCATAAATGAAAAATTAATTTTGACTTTTTGGCCAGTAGAATTTGTAATAGTCATTCAAGGTTAATTCAGTTTTCCTTCAAAGGTTTTTTACAGATTATATTGAAGCCTAAATTATTATTATGAATTTAATATTGACCAAATGTCATAGGGAAATTCCTTTCTGTAGTCATGTTAGGCCATTAAAAAGGTAATACTTTAATAATAGTTTGGTTAGATATAATAAACTTCCTTATTATGATGATGGATAAACTGGAACAGACTTAACCCCAGATACTTATAAAAATAGTGATACTCGTGCTATTGCTACAACTCTATCAGGCATATCCTGCATGCAAAACACTATACAAGTATTATATCCTTAAATCTTCACCACGACCCTTCTAATAAGTAATTTTGAACTATTTTCACAGGGACACACAGTTAACGTGGCAGTGCCAGTAGTGTTTTAACTGTATCTTTCCCTGTCTCCATACCCTACCATTTTCACTGTAAAGGATAAATATTGTTTTCTTTGCTAAAAAAAGTATTATTTTTCATTTTAGGAGGATAAAACTCTTAATATCACTTAAAAGACTGGCAAGGAAAAATCAGTGTTGAGGCTAAGGAAAAGAAAAACAGAAAGGAATACATTTACAAAGCTAATCAAAGATATATGACTACACAAAACCAGGGTACTGTGAGTTTATTTAATAAAAACTTACATAGTGATTTCTACCTGCCAACTGCAATTCTAAACTCTTTTTGCATATCGACTCAGTAAATCTTCATAATAACCATACGTCATCGATGCCATCATTACTTCCATTTTAAAGATTAGGAAACAAGGGACAAAAAGTTCAAGTATCTTTCCCAAGATCATACAGTTAGTAGGTGGCAGAATTTAGTCACCCTCCAGTTACCATACGTCTAACCACCATAATATGTTTATTCAACAGAAATGCTAAAATAAAGTCAAAATTAAGAAACAGTCTGTGTACCAAGTAGCATTCATGATAGAAAGAAGGTGGGCTTTTGGAGACACATGAATCAAATTAGTTATATGGTCTTGGTCATATCTTAACAAATCTTAAATCTTACAAGCCTAAGCTTCTTCTGAAAAAATTTAGATTAGTAATAACATGTACTGACAACAGTGCTGACATAGAGTAAGTGCTCAATATATGTTAGTGATTGTAATCTTCACTATTATTACTTAAACAGACCTCTAAAGTTAAGAATTTAAAGAGAGAGCAGGCTACAAAAAATAAGTATATAAATCCACCAAAGCAGTAGAAATCTTCAGTTATCCTACTCTTTTTGTGAAAAAAATTGACAGGGTTTTCTCACGGGTTAGGTTTGAGACACCCCAAGAGGCATGACCATCTGAATCTTAGTAACATCACCATAGTTTAGCACAACTCCTTTTAAAATTTTACTTCAACTTCTTCTCTGCTATGACCAATGTGATCCCTGTAGACTCACGTCGAAGTCTACATGCTGATTAAATGACAAAGGCTAATTTGGTTTATTCATTCATTCAACAAATATTGCAAACACTGTTCCAGATACTCATGGGAATATAGCACTGAACAAGGCAAAAATAAGGTTCCCTAGTGTCATTGAACTTTTTCAGCAATATTATGGATGGTGAGGACATTAGACTATGTAGGTATTTAGACACTTGAGCTTGGAATTTGATAGTAAAGTAGTTTCTCACTGGATATAGAAATGTAGTTTGATATTCTTGGAAATTATGGCATATAATTAAACATCTATAGGTAAGAGGAATGTGATATCTTTATTTGAATGTTATAAATAGTAATAGTAGATTAAATGCATATAAAATACCTAGATCTCTCAGATTGGTGAAACAATCGGTGTTCTTACTTTAGTTATTAGCATTCTGTCAGACTTGTACAGTAATGATTAGTTACCCTTTATTGTACTTTTGGCATGCTTCCCATGTTTAATTTCATTGTAGGGAAGGAACACATAGTTAAGGAAATTGCAAAGGGGGGGAAAAGTTAAAATAGGGAAAATAATGACATAGATTCAAAACTGATTTTAACTTACTGTTATAAGACACTTGCAAGTAGAGTGAAAAAGGAATGTGTTTAAATTTACATTTGACATATTTTGTGTGCTGCCTCACAACTTTGAACTTTTATTTTTTTAATTTCCTTAGGGTTAAACATTGTTTCCATAAATAGCACAGGGAAAAAATAATGAGCATATGTTGAAATAAATGTATACAGCTGAATTCTAAATATATGTTAAGAACAACAGTAAAATTATGCAACAAGCATGTCTTTTAAAATACATTTAAGTCCAAAACAATTCTCCCTGTGAAGTCGTAGAATTATTCATACTGTCTCTTGCCTGAATTTAGTTTTAGAATCTGCCCAAAGACGTTATGTTAAAAATGTATGTGAAAATGGCCAAGTTAAATACAGACTTTGTTACGTACTGAACTATGGAGTAAAGTGTCATTAGAAGGAGCAGAACTGTGGTCGACTCCCCTATATTCTAGCGTTACTCAGTTCCCAGATCCCTGCTGTGTAGTTGTTCCACTCGCCAAGAAGCCTGTTAAAGAGCCCCCAAGAGCATGTGTACAGCCCTCCATGTTAATAGTTAATTGGTGAGGATGGCAAGATGAGAGGACAGCCGAACATGTGGTCTCTCAGACTCAAGCAGTAGACAGACCTTTAGTTATAATAAGAGCAGCTGCTCACATTCTCACAACTCTACTGTTCAAAATGTCTCGTGAAGGTTGTTGTAGATTGAAACAAAAAACAAGGAAGAAAGATTACATCTAAGAAAAGTAACTAAAACTTTACCTTGAAACTCTCTCTACATATTAGCTTAAGCAAGTCTGAGACCAATTTCCACTTTTAAAACTGAAATTTAGATTTGTTTATTAAAGTTTGTGATATTTCAGCTACATTGAACCTTCTCCTGCTTTTTTCCCACTTACTGTGAGAAACAGAAATGTTTGTGCACGTCTCAGAACTTTGTAATAAGATTGGTGTACAAAGTAATAGCTTTTAAACAGTTCTAGGATATTATATGATTTTTGTATCTTGCAAGACAGGAATCTATTAAATATTTTGGGACTTTTAACAGGAACTGGTTTACTATTAGTGAAATTTGTCCTCCACCTCCAAATTATACAGGCATTTGGTGCCTTTAAATTAATTTTATTTTCAATTCCTAGTGACAGTCGTATGCCTAAGGAAAAATGATGACCAATAATAGCAGTATCTTTCATTTTGGAAATTGTCTTATGTCTTATGTCTTATTGTGGTTATAATAGTGAGGTGAAAGGAAAATAAATTTTCCCTAGCTTATGCGTTTTATTTACACAATCTGTGACAGGTTTGTTCTTCACTTGTGTTTTTTATTGGTTGAAAGCACTTTTACCTAAAACTGATGGTCAGGAAACAAATTTCGAAGTACCTAGCATGGTAATTAAAATAGGAAAGGTTATTTTTCTGTACCTTTCTTAGCTTTCCTTTAAAAAAGAAAATTTACTTTTTTATTATTGCTAATCTATTTAAACTGCTGCAATTCACCATTTTAAGGAATTTTAAAATATAAACAATATAATAAATTTCTCTTTAACTATAATAATGCAGGAATAAAAGCTTGTTTGACATTGTTGATGTTGAAATATGAAATAGCATTTTATCATTCTAGAATCATTTTAAATATTGCCACAATTGAGTGTATTTGTTTCCAAAACATTTGTTGGCAAATTTTAAACTTTCTTTTTTGCAGAATAGAATTCAATTCAAAACTGGTCTCTAACATTTTTATTGATCATTACACTTGGTCAGCTAATAGCCTTATTCAGTTTTTGCTATAGAACCAATTTGCTAACAGTTTGATCTGTGGAAGTCTTCCCACCCCACCCCAGTCTCCACCCTCTAGCTATCGTATTGAAGAAAACCATCTCCAGCTTATTAGCTTATACTAAAGAAAATTCAAGGGAGAAAGATCCTTTTATAATATGTCTTTTGAATTTTGAGTAGGTTTTAGTGTTATTTTAATTGGCTTATTATCAAATTAATCTTCTACAGTAATAGCATATTAAAACTTTGAACCCACTAACATGAGCCCCCAATGTATTTCTGTGTAGAGAAAATTCAGAACAAACCTTTTCACACCCATAAACTTTTGTGTTCATGCTGAGTATTTTGGCATCTAAACTCTTAAGTCCAGCAATGAACTGCTTAGAACCCGCCACTAATACAAAATTATGAAACGTAGACTCCAGTGGCCACGTGAATTTCTCTCAGTGTGAAATCTTTTATTCTTAAGACAAGAATAAGAATAATTACATGGTGAAGGAACAACAGACTTCTCTGGAGAAAATTTATTATTATTGAGATGAGCGTCATTATAGGAAAACACACCACCCTCAGTCATATAACTTAATCTTTTTTAAATGTACTTTATTAGGAGAATGTTGTTTTAGGTGCTCATCTTCAATGTAATTTATTAAGGAGAATATTTTAGAGTGAAAATCACAGTTTTAACTTCTTGATCATACCATCAATCACTAAAGGATAAAGTCACATGTTCCGGGTCTCAATTTTTCATTAATGACTTAAGATATTTTCAACTTGGAACATGCCTTAAATTTTTCTAGATCTTCTCAACTGTGTTGAAATACTCCTAAAGAAAGAAACATATTTAAAGGTTTAATAAAAGGTCATTTTTAAATAAGTTGAATCATCTTAATCCCATTGTATCTTTATACTATATTTGTCAAGTTCCAGTCTTTGAAAATTTAGTAGCTTTATTAAGTCTGGTGAGTTATAAACAGAATATGCTTTTTCTTTTACAATAGCAAGTAATAGAATTGTGTTTCAATTCTGCTGGTATATGCTTTGGATTTATAAATTCTTATAACTTATTTTTCTTTCCTGTTACAGATTTCACGTGCTGGTATTTGATTAATTTTTGAGTAAAATCTTACCTTATATATTTTATATGTGTGTATACATATTCACTTGTAGTAGTGTATGTACCATTTGTCTTCATGTAAATAAGCATATAAATAAGAACAGGATATTTTAAATTGTCACTAAGATTCATATACATATATTTTAATAAATACCATTTAGAAACCTTTTACTTAACCTAACCTAAGCATATTTAGTAAGCTATAACAAGAAAAATAATTTCATTTTTAAATGCTTTTTTTTCCTTCTCCAAAATAACTTTTAAATATTATAGCTCATATTGTGACTCATCTGTGGTTCCTTATGGTGGTGATGGCAGTGAAAATACTATTTAGAACCAAAATTTTCATATGTATCGATGATAGAAATAGTGAAATGTCTCATCACAGTATGGCGATTGAGTCATCTGTTTGGGCATATGGAATCGTTGGCTGCAGGACTGCATAGTCTTTGTAATGCCCAGTGTCCAAGCAAGGACACAACTGTTTGGGGAGAAAAGGAGTGGGGACCTCTATGTTACGTCCACTTGAATATGATAGAAGAAAAAAGGGGGAAGGATTTTTAACATCACTTTTATTATAAACTACCCTCTATATTACTTTTTGGGTACAGAAAAGTAACACAGCTATTTAATTTTGCATTCATGTTACAAATAAAATTTCTAAGCTTTTTGCCTTTGGATTATAAGATACCAGAAAAATATCTGTGGGGGAAAAAATGCTGTTTTAGTTATTCCTTTTCATATACTGGATGCGTATCTTCCCTTAAAGAAAGATTACTATCTTCAATAAAAGATGATACTTATTTTCTTATATGAAGACACAACCTGCTTGTAACTAATTATAAGTTAAAGCTGTTTAAGAACTAGGTCGTATCTTATATCCTAACATTATGTTTTAGCCTTTTGCTATTAATTGCATTATTATTACTATATAAAGAGTTCCTGCTTTTTTAATAATGTTTTCACACCCTATGTAGTTAATCTTTAATGTTGGGGAGGACAGGAGAAGAGATTAAATTAGCCTTGTAACCTCTTTCTCTTCCAGGCTGATGATAGAAAATAAAAGCTCTTAGCCACAAAATGTAACACTTAGAATTAATATTTAATTAGACTAGCAAATTGTACACTGTGGCTGAAAGCTTCCAAAGAGTTGTTAGTGCCACAATTGACCTACAGGTTTAATAACAACTCACTTCTAGAAGCAAGTGCCAGTTCAGCATAGTAGAGCCACTGTAAGGAAGTCCTGAGAGATTAAAATCAGCAAACCAAATGGCAGGCAGGGATTCCTGGGATGGAGCCTTCTGGAAAGCTGGGAGCTGGAATAGCTTTTAAGCCAGGATTCAGATGAGAACAGTGGGTGAAAAAGCTGATCCCTCCTGTTCTGGGAGCTTCTGGTTGTGGGCCAAAACCTTAGAACAGATTTTTACTAAATGTTTTTGCTGCAGCTATTAACTTACATTGAAAATCAACTATTGAATAATTTTTTCTGTAAAATTTAACAAATTTTTGTGTAAACATTCGTTCTTAATTTCTTACATATTTGTACATAATATCTGTAAACTCACATCATTAGATTATCAGATAGGTTTGGCGCTGTACATCTATGCTGTTTTGCTATGACATGCTGTTTCCTTGTTCCCTGTATAGTTGATTTATATGGTTCATTTCTATATTATATCATTATGGGGCATTGTGAAAGAGAATGTGAAGTCTGTAGCCTAAGAAATTCTTTTCTTCAAGAAGCTATATATTTTGATGAACATTAATCAAAGTCATTCTTAACTTTTAAAGAACTTATATTCTAAAAAACAGTGCTACATTTGCTTATGTTTATGATATAATTAAATTACTGGATAAATAATTGGACCTCCTGGTGAAACATTGGCTCCTTATATCTTCAACAAATTAACCTAGGGGAAAAATAGGATGTAGTGAGTTTGAAAATGTGCAAACATAGAGCAGCCAACTAAAGAAGAAACACCTTACATAATTGATTGGTTATATCTTAAATAATTAAAGAAAAGCTAGTCATTAGTTAAAAATTTAAGCAGGTGAGAACCTTGCCAGCAGAGGGAGTAGTCCTATCTTCTGTCAGGTTCCCATCATTTTCCCACCTGCCTCAGCTTTTTTCCCAGCCTGTCTCCCATCTGGACCTGGCTCTGTCAGCCTCTCCTGATGACAGGCTATAATTTTATACTCAATATGGGATTATTCTAAGCTGATTTTAAACTTTAGTGTCTTTAACCTACCACGGCATCACAAACATCAGCTGGATGCTCTGTTTGATATTTGGATATTAGCAATTGTTTTTCCAGGCAGGGTGTGAGCTTTTGGACATCTGTGAATTGCATTTTAAGGGTTTCAAGTATAAAGTAGTAAGCAACAAATTTCTGATTTAGGAAGTTACAAAATTTTTTCAGTTGAAAACTACAGACCATTTGCTATATGAATATTTTCCGTAATATGAAACAAGATTATATATAGTTTATGAAAAAATACCTAAAAATAACTGTAAATATTATGTCATTATTCTGTTAGGCCTAGTCATTGTATTATTCTGTTTAGCCTGTTTTTAAGAGTTTTCAGAATACATAATATTTGTTTTAATGTTTTAAAGTATAGCCTACAGAGAAAGAAAGAAAACTGACATAGATAAATAAATGTCCCACAAAGCAGGTAGGATTTGAAGCTATTTATGCTATGTAAATTACATTTCTAATATCATGTATTCTTTAAAAAATGGTTTCAATTTTAAAGAACCAATATTTTTATACCAAAATTTACAGTACCAGTTACTTAATCAGATGGAAAACACAAAAAGATATGGCTTCATTGCAACTTACTCAGTATTTTCTTTTTCCCTTGAGGTTAAGTATATTTGCATTAGTTTCTTTGTGGGTTTATTTTAAACGTTAGAAAAAGGAACCAAAATTATTGGTTTTATGATTTCCCTACGTGAGTATTAGTATCTGGTACTACCAAAAGGATATTACAGTGAGAAGTTTTTTAATTTATAAAAAAGTATATTTTAAAATTAACTATGTGATACTTGGCATAAAGTTCAGTCTTAAACTGAAAAGAATTAATTTGATACTTTAATTTATTATAATAATATTTGTTAGTCTATTTTGATCTGATAAAATTAAATCCCTCCTTAAACTCAAAGTAATTATGAACTGGGTTATTTTCCCCAGTCTCAAACTTTCTAAAAAAAAATTTAAATCTAAAACTATAGGAATAAATGACAACTCTGTAACTCTTTGCAAACCTTTTAAATTTTATTATTTCACTGCCTTAATCTCTGTAGAATGAAGAACTCAAGAAATATGGAGAAACAAATACCTCATTAAATATCTCTAGATTTATTGACTAAACATATCTTCAGTTCTGGTATATTGTTTTCTATGTATCTCATGCTTTTCAGAAAATGTCGTCATAATTTGAGCTCTTGAGTATACCATGCTTGCTTTTCTTGTAGGGATTCCGTCTCTCCTTCCCACATGCATCGTATCATGTAATGGGGTCAAACATAAAGTCACTTATATATTTCTCTAACTAGTCAAAATTTACCTAAGAATGCTTTTGTGCTATTGTAGTTTCAGAGTATGTGCCATACTCATCCCTTCTTATTGTGTGTTTGCTGTCTTAGTATAAATCGAGTAAACCAAAGACTTATTCGAGGCACTGCATAAGTATTTTATCATAGGTTTATTTCTTTCAAACTCCTTGACAACAAGGCTTGGTTAATTACTTTTTAATTCTTTCATTAAAATCTTTTTTGGAAATATGTTTTGTATTGGTATGAACTATATCTTTTATGTTGCTAAGATCATTAGGTACAAGAAAGTAAGGAAGCATTCAAGCTTTGAGGTATTCTGAATGTTACTTGGTTACGCTATAGGTATCTCAACTATTTTTATTAGAAAATAGAGACAAATTTATATGGTAGTAGTTGGATTTTTGTCTCAACAAATTCCATAGTTTCAGCTTTATGTGCTTTGAATTGTAAAGGGGCATTAAATTAATCTTCCTTTATTTAAAACCCATTTAATAGATTTAGCATATCCTAATAAAAAGGACTCAGCACTCAATAAAATAAAACCGGAAACGTTCTGTGAAACCAAAACAAGGAACAGTGAAAACAAAAACGTGAAAGTTTTTTTTTAATTAATGATGTACATACATAGGTAAATTACTAAACATCTAATTTACCTTTTTTATTTACCATAGCATTTGATAATTTACATTTTAAAAAATTGATTCAGAAATAACACTGTAACAGACAGTTTTCAAGACCCTTTTGTGTAACTTAACACGATGCTATCTGAGACTGCCAGCAAACTCTTAAAACTCCTGGACACTGGCTCCCTTCTCTTCTGGCTTCCCTCCTACTCATGTCTTGGCTACTGTCCAGAGCTGACAACTTTCACCCATGAGTGAAGGGAGATTTGTCTAGTAGAAGAAGAGTTTTTGAGACATCTTAGATGTTCACATCCAGATGGGCAAGGAGGAAGGGTGGCGGTATTATTGTACATTCTTGGGTTATGTCATTATACCATGCATGCAATGTAGCCATTAATTTACTGTGTTGATGAATCCTTAATGTCCCTACTCAAATGTTCTCTTATGAGAAACTGTAAGATAACAACTCCAAAATTAACACAAAAAAAGTTACTCTGTATTTATGTCTGAGTAATTGATGTACAAATATCTTTACTTCTCAACTGCATATAATATAGACCAAAGAGATTTCACATCTTGGTTAACAGCATAATAACTTAGAATCTGTTAACATGAGAATTTGGAAGTTCCAGTTTCAAGACATTTGCTTAGATGATTAAGCTCAAGTTTTCTGAGCATTGTGGGTTATATTATGAAAATATATTGTCCTTCCAATATGAGTTATGATTATTATGATTCTAAGGATTTTTAAACTTCATTTTTGGCTCTTTTAAGTAAATTCTCCTACCTTTCTCTAAAAAAAGACAGAGTGGTATTGAGATATAAATATGTCTATGGACCATACTTCACATGAATCTTGAAGATCTAGAAATAATCTGTAATACTGTTTTAACTTTAAAAACAAAATTGTACATTTACTTGCCCAAATCTTTTGTGTTCCCACAAGTAAGTAAAGAACTGAATGAGTTTATAATTAAGAAAAAGTTTCTTAGTTCAAGAACTAGATGTTATTCTTATGTAATATCCAGCGCTTTTATCTATAGACTTTTTTCACATATCTGTACAACATTTACCATTAATCTGATTTGCCACAAAACATATTAACTGTTTTCCAAAACTGCTGTGCAGAAAGTAGTAAGTTCATTGTTAAATTTGACCTATTTCATAGTAATAGTATGATTGAAAGTAATAGTATGAAGGTAATAGTATGATTGAAACATTCTTGTTCTAATAATTCATGAAAGCTCCTAAAATAGAATTTCTTTTGTGGTTAACTCTGATGTAAGCCTATGGAACTTAGAAATATAAATATGATAAATGAAGTAGATGAGTGAGTTTCTAAGATTTTAAAATCTGTACTATACACCTCTTTTATGTTTAAAATTCTTTAGTTTTCCTCTGCAGAGTAGATGGTTAATTTTTTACTCCCAACGATCTACCTTTAAAAAATCTATAATGTTGACCAACTATTACTGTATGTTAAATGTTTTATGAGTAAATTTTAAGATTAAATTAAGGAAAAAAAACCCTCTTTGAATAAACAAATGTCAGGTTGACCTTTCACATAGACAGGTCCTTGCTTATATACTTCTAGAATGGAAGACTAATCCCATCGTTAAACCTTAAAATTTCTATTATACATATAATTGAAAAAGCCCTAGTTTATATCACCAAAACCCTGAATAATTGAGTTCTAACAAAAATTAACTTTCATCACCTTAGATTTAGATATTTAGATATATAGACTTAGTCTTCTACTTACAGATAAAAGGAAATCTGACCTTTTTGATTAAGCAATACTGTCAGTAGTCTTTATAAATGCTTGTTCATCTGAGGTTCCATGACAGGAGTGCTCTTCTCAGTTGAGTTTATCCTAAAACGAAATGATAAGAGCCTGCTGGCTGTTATCTGAGATTCTTCTTAATGAGAGAACCACATGGTTGTTCTTCATCTCCCACTTGTTCTCACCCTCTATATCCAACGCAGCCGCACCCCACCCCCACCCTAATATTGTTCAGTACCCAGCACAATGAATCATTTTCAAGTTGACTCATTGTGAACTGTCTCCCAGCTGTTGGAATGTCTGGCAGACATTTTTGTTTGGGTGAAGAATAACTGGCTGAGACCCAACCTGGATGAGTTTGATATAATGGTCTTTGGCTAAAGAAATATTGAGAGGAACATGTTTATGGCCTCTGAAACCCCTGTTATTCCTGGAGTAAGACCATCCCCTGTGGCACAGAACTGAAAGTAAAGAATCAATCTGGATTATTTTCTCACCATTGAATGAAAAATTACCTTAGAAAAAATAGGCATTTCCAAATTGTTTGCTTTTCTATACTTGGTGCCCACGTGATTGAAAGTATTAAAGACAATTAAGGGTAATTATTTTTACGGGTTCATTTTAAAAACTGATTCAGTGAGTGAAACATTCTTTTTATAACACATATTTATTTATTTCAATACTCTCCTAAGTGTGAGTTTAGCCACTCATTTCAGCATAATGTTTAGTGACAGAAGCTGCTATGTATTTTGTGACACTGAGCAGCCCTATTTTATTTTTCATTCTTAGGCAATCTTTACAAGAGGATTTAAGAAACAGAGGAATACCAGTAAGCTCAATAGTCACTCACACTTTTTAAACAATGAACATCTTTGATTATATTTGAACTTTCCTCTGACAGAGGACATAGCATCAGACTGATAAGTTTTCTTAATTGTTTTACATTTCCCATTCTTTTTTTAAAGATGAGTTTTAAACTGGTAGACATTACCAGTGTATAAAATGGGAGTTTCAATATTATAAAATTTTACAAGCATCAGTGTTCTTAGTGTATCTACACCTTCAGAGCAAACATTTTTCTAAGACATTATAGGCTATAATATAATTTTTTTGACCTTCCACCTTATCAGGGGCTAAAATAAGTACTGAATTGTCATTAAATAATTCAATTTAATGATTATATCTTTTAATGATTTTCTTATTGTAGCCATGAAATTCTGATTAATTTAGAACTTTTTCTACTTAAAATGTGACTTTTTAATGGTGTGTTATTTAGCAATATTTTTAGTTCATGTTGGTTGTATTGGAAGAAACAGGTAGACTAATATTCTAGTGCTAGTCCTCTTCCATGTTTTCTTTACCTTTATTGTTATCTCAGAGCCAGAGAGCAGCATCTGGAAAGAAAACAGAAAACTCCAGTGCTAACCATATTTCAGCCTCTTACCTGGACCCTTCCATGTTCTAATATGATAGAGGACCTCAGTTGTTCCAGGGCTGGGACCTGGTCCCAACTGACAGACGACAGTGGGACCTTGCTTTACACATTATACTGTAATAGCAACTGCTCCTGAATCCTGAGGTCTGTCAGATTTTCCAGTGAGTAATGGGTAAAATAATTTGAAAAATAGTAATTTATGAAGATAAAAATAGCCCTGCCCCATAAGACAAGAAAAAAGTAATTTATTCTCTATCACATGTAAGGTACGCCCCCATAAGCACTTGAAACTAGAATAGCATATCTGTAATGTGAAAGTTTCAACTTAAGGACATGTTTTTTAATCCAGTTTTTTGTCATTGGTAGCTTTGCCTTTTTAGTTATTCTCTATGAATAGTCTACCTCCTCTACAATTTGTCGCCGAGACAGTAGAATGGCATTGCATAAATGTTATATTTTTAACATAAGATGAGTGTTTTGTTTCCTTGTTTTACAGAATCAAGCAGTTGTTGCTCGTGTCACAAACTTGTCAGATACAGTAGTTGGTCTAGAATCATTTATTGGTTCTGAGAGAGAAACGAACCCATTATATAAGGATTATCACGGTAAGTAGCACCTTTGTAATGAGAAGAGCATGTCCTCATACTTCTCGGGTACTTGAAAGCATCTTGTCCTGATATCTACTGACAAGTAGCATGAATTTTATAACTAATCTGTTCATTTTTTTTTTCATTTTGGCCCATTTCCTATGTCAGTTTTATCACCAAACTACATTAAAGCTATAGACTATGGTAATTGTTTAAAAGAATTCCAATCAAAGTACTAAGGCATGACTCAGTAAGATGCACATTTTATTGTCCCAGAGACCTAAAGTTGCCATGAAACCAGTCATATTTATCACCATGTTTGAAATAAGTAGCGCATTAATTATAACAGCTTTGTATGATATATTGTACTTTACAAAGCTTAGTTGTTTGAGAAGGAAAATTTATGTTGTACTACTTTTTAAAAATTCAGTCACATTTTCAGAAAGTGATTATCTTTTATTATAATTGAACTTTCTGTTTACTCATTTCGTTGGTCATTTGAATTAAAAAAATTTTTTAATATTGCCATCCTAGTTTAACATAGGTCAGTTAATAAGACTTTATATATTTTTGATGCTTTTAATAGTGCTTTAATCATTTGGATAATTTGGGAATTTTCCAAGTTAAGGTTCCTTATAGATCTGTTAGAGCTAGAAGGTTTAGTAGGTACACAGATAGATAGATAGATAGACAGACAGACAGGCAGGCAGGCAGACAGATAGATAGATATAGATACATGTATAAGTTTTTGCATCTAAACTGAATATAGAGTGTGGTATATAATAGATTTTTACCTATTTATTTTGAGTAATTATTCATTATTGCTATTATTATTATGGAATTTCTATAGTTCTGTAGAAACCTTTAGCCTAAAGACTGAATAATGTCATTGTAGGACTCTGATAATTTCTAGCGTCTACAAAAAAAGTGTTAAAGATTATAAGATACTTTATATGCTAATTTTCAGTGCCTTGAAGAGTAAGCTTACAAACTTTAAAAAATAATAAAATAGCAGGATCTAACTCTCAGGTATTTTTGTAGGATTAGGAAATAGAGGCTGTGAACAAAAACTACCGTAAAACAATTTGCCTCATTTATTTGCATATGTATATATGGTACATGCTTAGGTAAACCCTATATAACTGATTTAATGTATTATTTTCACTGTGAAAGGAATAACTCTGAGGATGAAACAATGTCTTTTTTCTCTTTATTTAACTATCATTGATATATAATATAGTTGCTGTAGGAGTATAATATAATAATTTGATATATGCATGTATTGAGAAATGATTACCACAATAACTTTAGTTAATGTACATCTCATACTTAGGTACAGTGTTTGATTCTTGAGATGAGAACTTTTAAGATCTATTTTCTGAGCAACTTTCAAATGTACACTATAGTATTGTTAACAAATAGTCACCACGCTGTACATTACATCTCCAGGACATCCTTATCTTGCAACTGTATAAACTATTTCTTTAATTTATTGTTATTTCTATTTTCTTTTAGAGTAATACAAATTATGTTATCTTTATAAAATATATTTTAATATGATGTGTATTATGTGCTTCTAAGTATAATAAAATAGTTTGTATTCTCAAAAAAATTATTTTGATTAAAGTATTTCAAGGTTTGAAAGATTATTGCCTTTTGTGCTGAAATCTCTGTATTGATGAAATACTCCCCAAAAATTGATTGGTGTTTCTGATGACAAGTAAGGTTTCTGTTAATAAGAAGGGGCTGATGAGTCATTCATTCTGTAAGTCCTCTGATTTGAAAAGCTTAACAAGTACATGCAAGGTTAAAATGAGAAACGTGAAATAAAATTACAATGGTGTATTTATTTCTAATAGACTTTACTAAACAGTTCTACATGGTATTTTTAATTTATATCTAAAAGATGACTTCTTAATACTTTTTGCATAGTTAAAAAGAATTAAGTCATACTTTGCCGAATTATTTTTGAAGGGGCCATATCTAAAGTTAAGCTCCTACAGGTTCACCCTTTAAAGCTAAAAAGAACGTGCATTACTCAGCATTCAAACACATACACAAAACTGAATACTGGAGAAATAGCTTTGCAAATAAGGATTTGACTTCCTCTCACATGTTTAGTGATCACTGTCTTTGAGGTGATGATAAATATGGGCTGAGTCAGGCAAAGACACATTGAAGAATCTTCCATGTTTCACCAGTGGCAAATGACCCTGGGGGTAGTCAGAAACTGCATTAAGCTGTACAAAAGCCATCCAGCGCCCTTGTCAGAAAAAATTAGCAAGTGTTTCTGCTGACAAGAGGCCAAAGCTCAGGGTTTACCTAGTACTGTTACAAAGCTTACACAGCTACAGAAAGGCCTAACATGCCACAGAAATGAGTGTCTTGGGATGGCATAGGGATTCACGTTTGATCTTAGAGTGAGCTGTGAAATGTCGTTTTCTACAATGGTTTGCTCAAATCATTAAAAGATACAAAATGAAATACTTTCATTAGTGCTCCCCTGGTTATCAGTAACCCATGTCTTGTTTTGCTGGCTGCTTACTGGTGCATTTAATAAAATAAAGATCACTCAGTGGTGCTGCGGGCAGCAAGCAAGGTGATAGCCATATTTGCTTACTGTAAATACAAGAGAAAATCACACACAAACCGGCTATAGTTTTGACAAGTATTAAGATCCCTCTTTACATCTGTACTTCTGTACCAAAGTGCAATTAGTTTTCCTCGCACAAGGATTTCTGTTTATCTTATTCTGCTTGATTACTTGAGTATAATCACACCATTTGCTTCATTGCTCCTGGTAGTAAGCTCCAGTTTTAAAAGGGAAGGATGCTTGTGTGTAAATTTACAGGTTTCTGCTGTAAGACTCTTTTAATTTATGCATCCAATGACAGCGTTTTAAAAATTTTTTTTTTAATTTTCATTCTACAAGGTTTGATTCATATCCGGCAGATCCCGCGGCTTAATAACTTGATTGGTGATGTATCAGATGTCAAAGATTTAGCTTTTAAATTAAAAAGGAAGCTATTCACCATTGAGGTAAGAAAGAATTTTTCATTTTAGTTCAGAGTCTTCTGGGAAATAACATCTCTGTATTTGGGTTTTGTTGTTTTTGTTTTTACTTCGATGGAATTCTTAGAAAATGTTTCATACTAAACATTTTTAAGTTCTTTTCATTAACAGAATAATTTTTAGACTATTCTTCTTTCTTTCATCTCAATGTTATATATCATTAGATTATAGCAAAAGTGATTTTGTTTACATGTCTATTAAAAGTAGCCTCCAAAATTGCATAAGTGTAACTTGCATATTTCCAAGACTCTCAAGGCATATTTAATTAAACGTTAATGAGCTGTGCTTATTTGTGTGTGGAATGTGAATGGTACCCACAATTGTGTATGGCTGAAAAAAAAAGGCATCCTTATCTATATTCTAAAAGCATTTTTCTTTCTTATTAGTAAAATCGCCTTTCTGCTTTCCATGATGAATAAAACGAAGTATCATTTGCCCCATGGTCTTTCCATAAATTTTCTACAAAATTTAAACTTTTTTGTGACCTTTTTGCAAGCAATAGAGTCAGAAAGTAGTAATACAAAAGATTTATTTCAACTTAATCTTTCTAAAGAGCAAATGAACATAATACTATTAAGCAATTAGAGTTGATGTATTTATTAACGAAATAAATGCTCAGAGAGAGATGGCTCTTGGGTGATGTGATAGTTATCAGTGTAGTCGGTGCAATTTTTTTTTTAACAAAGACATAAAACAGCCAAGCAGCCTTGACAAACCATTTTGTTTAATCTCTTTTCAAATGAAAAGCTCTTAAGCAGGCCACTTGTCTTAACTGCTTGAAACCATAAAAAGAGAGAATTGCCACCAATAAATTAGCATATTTTTAACTTCATCGCCAAATGATGGTCAATGTGGCTTGGCACTGCTTTGGTGTTTGGGACTTCACCCTTAAGTGACCACTTTGGCCCTTTTTTGACCCTCTGCCCTCTTTAGCTGGCCACTTGATAAGGTAACTTAATGGTTCTCTCTCTTTTTCTCTTTCCCTTCACATTTGCCAGTAGCAGTAACCTATAAATCATTGTAAGGACCCTATCCAGTGACAAATTAATGTGCCCTCCTCCTAATTAATGGTCATCAATGTCCTTAATTATCTAATCCTATTGAGAGCAGTTAATAGTTAATCAGGCAGCCAGCTCTTCAAGCAGGTCATCTCTGCTGGAGTGTTAGAAGTTTCTCATCTGGGGATACTCCCATCAAAAACCACTTAAAGCCAAAAGGAGAGAGTAAAAATAGTGATTCTTGAGCTAATTCGCTTTCATTCTCAAAAGGAACCATTGAAATGGAATCCAACACTGTAATTGTTTGCACATTGTTCTCATTTTTTACAGTCTATTGTGCAGTTTACCATAATATTGTGTAAAACTTATAGAGGGAAAAAATTACTGTGGTTAGTGTTACAAGGAAAACCTGCCTCATCATTTTCTTTTAAGTTGAATTTCTATTTTTATAAAAGTTGTACCTTTGTCTTCTTTATTCTCCATGTGGCACCTTTCTTCCAAGATGCATATGCTGACAAGACTTAAAGTATGGTGTTATCACCATACAAACTCAGTAAGGAAATTCCCTATGGAAAGAAACTTTGTACCCAGAGAAGAAAATAGTACAGTAGAGTAGTGTCTCTCTCTCTCTCTCTCTCTCTCTCTCTCTCTCTCTCTCTCTCTCTCTCTCTCTCTCTCTCTGTCTCTCTCTGTCTCTGTCTCTCTCTCTCACACACACACGCAGAGTCTTATTTGGGGGTGAGAAGACAGAAATAAAAAACATGTAATGTCAAACGACACCTTTCTTTTGAATAACTTTAGGTTCTAATAGTGACTGTACTTTACCATTGGAGCTGATTAAAGTTCTTTTATTAACCACAAGGTTTCTGTTCCATTTCCTCTCTTTTTCTTCCCACTGTCCTATAATAAGAATCATTATAGTTGGTTACCCTGTGGTTTGGAAGCAATACTTGAAAACAAAACACGAAGAGATGATTTTTTTTAAGTGAATATTCAATACAGTCTGTCAAATCTTTTTTCTTTTTGATATTTAATCAACAGAGGTTTGTGGATTTTTTAAAAAGAAATATAGGTGAAAACATTCTATATAACTTTTTTACTTAAACCAGAAAATCAAATTTGGTGATTAGAAAAAATATAAATGAAAGACTCAAATACGTTTTACAGAAATACATCTAGGTATAATTATAACAGTATAGAAACATATGGTTTACATAAGATTAAATTTTTTGACTATACCCTTGTGCATTATAAAATGCATATCCCAATATATAGCAAATCTTTGGTGATATATTATAGAAACTAGAAGCAAAGAATTCCTTTATTGGAAAGAGGGGAATTAATTACCAACTGCCAATGTTTTCATATGCATAACAAATAAATAATTTTTTACCTGCCCTGATACTTTTTTAAAATAAAATATACACAATACTAGTCCTAAAGTCTGAGGCTATAATACTCCAGGCATTGAATCTACATCTGACTTTCAAAAGGAAAAGGTAGTTTTGCAAGTAAAGTAGAAATAACTTTTATAATTCCATGCAGGCAGATGTGTTACATGTTGGAATTTACTTTCAGTCATATGGTCTCAGGAAATGACATTGTTGGAAACAAGTGGCAAAGGAAGGAGGCAAACAGCTTCATTTCTATTTCAGTTACCTTTGATTTGTTCAATTATTGCCATTTGAATATTGCCATCATGAAAGCTGATTTTTTATTTTTAAACTAACAGTCACTAAGGGTCTCTAACAGAAAAACAATCTCTAATTTCTTTGTGTGATTTGGAGAAAGCAAAGGAATTTTCCTTCTTTCTTGAAGTTTTTATTTGTATTGTCCAGATCCAAGTGGAAGCACTTACCTAATCACAGTAAATTTTTCCTAATACCTAGTATTCATCAACCATAAAACTCTATTAGCCCTTCTAGAAAAGCCATAGCAAAATCACATCTGCAGTAATGATGCTACAACCCTGGAAGACATTTTGGAGAGTAAAAGACAAAGTTTAAAGTTGAGTCAGTATGAATTCAGGTTAAAACAAATAGTTTTCTAATTCTTTGAAAATGGATAAGCCATGTAAACTATTGAGAGTAAGATTAACTATAAAAATATACTAATTCCTTGAATCTACCATATAAGCTCCATTCAGTCATAGCAAGCAATTATTATGCCTTTAATGTAATCAAGGCCATATTGGCTGATATATTTTTTCTATATATTAATTTAATATTTTCTAACAGAAGACTTAACCAAGATATAATAGACTTAATATACAGAAACTGTCTTTTTCATCTTTGTATCTATTCTAGAACTAAAAACAGTCATACACATAGTAAGTATAAAATCTTTACTGAAATATAAGTAAGATAGATGCATTATGGATTTTTTTAAATAGTGCAAATAATATAGTTGTAAGTATTATATAAGCTTCACTGGTCTAGTGAACTATAAATACTACCTTCTCAGTTAAGTTCTATAAGATGTATAATTTCAGTACAAATCTGCTCTTCCGAACCTAAGTAACTACTTAGACTTCCATATTTTTTTGTTTCTGTCATATTTACTTCTCTAATGTTGGGATAATCACCAGTTTTTTCTTTATATTGATAATTATAGTTAGAACATATAAGTAAGATTTGGTAGGGCATTTAATTTGATAATAAGAGCAACTTTTTTACTTGCATTTAATATTATTTTGATATTTTGATTTTATTTCACAATATAAAATAATATAAAACATTACATTCTAGTAATCTAATTTTCTAATATAAAAGCTAACATTATTGCATTAGTTGCAACCTCTTCTAAGGTTATTTCAAATAACATTTCTTTCTCTATTTTGGTAATGGGACCATTTTCCAGCAATAAGATTCAGTGTTTTTAAGTTTGAGTCAGAAAGTATGGTTATAGGTTACATTGAAACATACAAAAGATACAGGCTGTTCATGCAGATTTTAAAGATAAAGGTTAGCAATAGTTATGTAGGCTTTAATTGGTCATGAACATATTTCATAATACACTCAAATAGTCATAGTTATTATCATAAATAATGTATCTATGTGGATCTTGTAGACTAAATGAATACTGAGAGTTCAGAAAATCAAGTTTACTCCAACTGTCTTATCACATTTTGCTTCTAATTCAGAATACAGAGCCTCAGTTTCTTTCTAGTCACCAAGACTTTTTTCTCACAAACTAATTGATCAAACAGTGCTTATTAAGTAACTATTTTTTAATGTACTTACTTAATAGATCCATTCTTAAGTAGTAAGACCAGTATAATATGTGCCATCAATATCAATTAGCTTTATAATTATATTGCATTGTACTTGATATGAGTTAGTAGAATTATGTGAAATGTTTACATGTTGGAAAAGCATAAACTCTTGCAAACTACAAGGGCTTCAGTCGTTTTGACAATGTTGTTGGACAGCCTAGAATATTGCATATCTTTTGTTCTAGGTTTCCTTCTCTACATTTTGTTTTCAGCAGCTTTTCCACTTTTTAAGTGACAAGTGAAAAGGCGACTATGTGCTTACTTTGTCTAGAGGTGGAAGGGAGGCTGGTTAGCTTATTTGCTAATTCACAATTGTGTCAATAAAATACAATAATGAAAATTAAACGTCTGACTCAAGGAGCATTATTAAGTGTAGCTTTAGAATCTTATAGTATAATATACCTTTTCTGATAATGATTGCCCTCCACACATTTTGGTTGGTATTTTAATTTGCATATATACTGCAATTTTAAAAAGAAAACAAAAAAGGAATATATGTCTCTATTTATAAGGATTAAATAGTCAAAAAGAAACTCAAATTAATGATGTTTAACAATGGAAATATCATTTTCTGTGTATATCACCATCCCTATATTTATGCTTTAAATCTCAAGTGATTACTTACATGTCATGTAGATTTCACAGAATCTGCAGAAGTTGGTTTAACATAAGTGCTCTATATATTTCAAATGTCAGGGTGAGTCTGTCAGAAGTACATACCACCTTAAGGGGAACACAGTTTTGAAACTCTGTCTAATCCTATTTCTTCCCACTTTGGAATCTTAATTAGAAGAGATAAGGGGGCAACAAAACATTATTTAACTAAAGTATTGTCTTGAATCTGTAGCAAAAGGTATAATCCGCAATTGGGCCAATTAGTGAAGCCCGTAGTTAACTGTGCTGCAGCAAACAATTTGATTAGATCTGACACCATCCTAGTTCCCACTGTTGTTTTGCCAGGTATGATGGTCAGACTTCAAAGAGCTTGAGGCATCAGCAGGGCAAGGTTTGGAGGCCAGCTTAGGTCCGGTTGTTAATCTCTCTGCTAAAACCACAGCAGCTCTCACACAAAACAAGCTTATAGGACACAATCATGCGGTATTAAAGTTAAGGTTGAGTCATGCCAATTTGCCTTTGATTTTTTGATGACTGACCAAAAATAGCTACATGACTAGACACATACTGAAAGTATACTGATTAGGTAATTTCCCAATATTTGAAGCATTTTTTAACTTCCCATATAAATGTTGTGAAAACTTACATTCTTTTTGATCTGACTTCCAAAGTGGTAATTCCGTGTCAGGAGAAAATGTAGATTTCTAACTGGCAGTCTGATTCCCAAACTTTTCACTTACCACTTCATAAAAATTTGTCTTTACATTAATAATTCCTTAAGGAGAATGTAAAAGGAAATTGTTTCTAAGTGGCACGCTCTTTAAAAATCTATTAAGTGCATTGAAAGAAAAAACATTTTTTCCCTGAGTCATTTATGTTCACTGACAATTTTTCTGAAATTTCTTTATAATTATTTTCCACTTAAATGTTGAGTAAAGTGCCCTTCCAGGATGTGATTACATAAGTGTTCTTTTCTCTGCATTCTGATTTGTTGGAATATTGCAGCAATAGTGACATGTTTCCATTCTGAGAAAAGCCTCAGGCTGCTTTAGTATTATTCCAAATGATTGAAGCTGCCATCTTGCTGACTTTCCCTTAGGCAGCATAAGGCCTGTTTGCTTTTGTGTTCATTTCAAATGCTTCCTGTGAGTTTAGCTGGCAGAACATCACTGCTTCATTTGGCAAGGAAGAGTAAATTCATCTTGGGCTATTATTTATATTAAAGTTTCTGTATAGTCACCAACACCTAAGATATTAAACTTGATTAATTCAGGTGAATCCTATTTCTTTGAGAAACATTTAAATATCTTGTAAATCCTTGATATAAATCATTCAATACCAAATGGTCATTTTATAAATTGTACTTAGAGCCTGATATTTCATATTGCAATATTTTGCATGCTAATTCATCTCATAGTTTACTCAGGAAATTTAAGGAAATCATATATTCGAATAGCAAGGTGGCTGCATAAAACCAAAGTCATATATTTAGAATGTTGCCAAAAAGTCTTCAATCTAGGAGTCTTTCAAAAGGACCGCATGGTATGTACAGTACAGTAATCTCGCTTTTGACACCAATATATAGATTCAGCATCTTCTAAGGAAGGCGGGAAAGAGAAAAAGATTGAAAAGAAAAAAAATCTCAAATTTTCCTTACTAATAAGTGGATACAAACATACATTTATGTGTGTTCTATCATATGGCTCCAAAAAATGATATTGCAGTATTTCAAGAATTTTCATAAAGCCTTTGTACAACTATTTTAGCAGAATTCACTCAGTTTAAAGGTACTCTCTGAAACACCTCCTTCCACAATGTTTTATTTATGGTGTCTAAGGAAAATTTTTTAAAGAGAGAAAACAAATGATGACAAATCCTATTCCACCAGCTAAATGCATTTTTAAGTTCCTAGAACATAAAACTATATATTTTACTAATATATAGTGCCAAGGTATCTGTAAGTATAATAAGTACATAGTAGAGCTTAATGTGATTTCCATGAGATTTGTATTTGATATAGGTAGCTGTGGGGATATATTTGTATCCAAAACATTCTGTGTTTAGTCCTTCCTCAATGCTTTTGCACAGTAAATGTCAAGAATGTTCACCCCCACCACCATGCCTGCCAATCCTTACAACTTATTCTTGTCATTGGATTGTAGGTTAAATATCTCTCTCCTGCTTAGAGAGGCCTTCGCTGATGGGCACATTTGAAGTATTGACTTAATTACTGACTCACATACCACATTTTAATTCTCAGAATAATAGTTATGTATTTTGTTTTGAGAAAGTAAAAGCTCACGGCATCACACCTCCTGATTTCAAAATATATTACAAAATTATAAATAACCCAAACCATGTGTTATTGGCATAAAAACAGACACATAGATCAATGGAACAGAATAGAGAGCCCAGAACTAAACCCATGAATATATGGTCCGTTGATTTATGACAAATAATCATGAATATACAATGGAGAAAGGACAGTCACTTCTATAAATATCGTTGGAAAACTGAGCCATCACAGGCAAAAGAATGAAGCTAGACCACTATTTCGTACAACAAAAACTCACAGTGGATTAAAAACTTGAATGTAAGACCTGAAGCCATAAAATTTATAGAGGAAAAGTTAGGCAGTAAGCTCTTTGAGTCTTTGTATCTGACTCCAAAAGCAAAGGTAGCAAAAGCAAAATTCAGTAAGCAAGACTTCATCAAACTAAAAGGCATCTATACAGTGAAAAAAATCATCAACAAAATTAAAGAGAGCCTATAGTATGGGAGAAGATATTTGAAAATCATGTATCCGATATAATATATATATTTATTTCTTTATTTCTAATAAATGAATATATAAAGCATATAAAAAACTCACACAACTATGAAAACAAACTAATTAAAAAATGGGCAGAGGATCTCATTAGACAGTTTTCCAAAGAAGTGACACACATGGCCAGTAGGTATGTGAAGAGATGCTTAACATCACTAATAAAGAGAAATACAAATCACAATCACAATTAACATCCTTACCCACTGTTAGAGTGGCTGTTATTAAAAAGACCAGAAATAACAAGTGTTGGTGAAGATGTGGAGAAACGGCCACCCTTGTACACCACTGGTGAGAATTTTTTGGAGCAGCCAGTATGGAACACAATATGGAGTTTCCTCAATGAATTAAAAATAGATGTTCCCTAGTGGACCAACTGTTAGGTGAATTGCCTCTGAAGTATGCAGACCGCATATCCCTGGATTCAAGTCCCGAAAGAACAACCAATGTGTGAACAACTGAATAAAAATGAAATGTTTCTTCCTCTTCTCACTTCCTGCTTGTCTTCCTACTCACCTTCGCTCCTGCCTGCACCTTTCCTCAAAAAAATAATTGAAAATAAAACTACCATGTGATATAGCAATTACTCTTCTGAGTATTTATCCAAAGAAAACACAAACGCTAATTTGAAAATACATGTGCACCTTCATATTGATTACAGCATTAGTATGAAAACAATCTTAAGTGTCCATCGATGGATGGAGCTTTATATACATATATATTCATGTACATTTATACACACGTTACGTCTGCATGTGTGTATACCCTGAAATGTTATTCAGTCATTTAAAAAAATGAAATTATGCCATTTGTGACAACATGGATGAATCTTGAGGGTATTAGGCTGAGTGAAATGTCAGCTAGAGAAAGACAAATACTGTATGCGATCGCTTGTGTGCAATATGAAAAACAAACCAAAAAACCAAGCTCTTGGATACAGAGAACACGTTGATAGTTGCCAGACACAGGCAATTGGTAATGGAAAAAAATGGAATCAGGAAGTTCGCAGGTATAAACTTCCAGTTCTAAAATGGACAAATAACCCAGAGCAGCCTGATGGAGTAATGGTTGGGCATGGTCCACATAGACCCCTAAGTCCCACGCTTGCATCCCAGGCCAGGAAGGAACAAGCAAGAAGGACTAAATAAAATAATGAAAACTGCGTCTCTCTTCCTGCCTGCCTGTCTCTGCTCTCCTTCATTCCTGCCTGCACCTTTCCTATAAATTAATAAATCATGGGACTATACTATAAAGTATAGTGACTACAGTCAATAATACTGTATTGTGTATTTGAAAGATGTTAAGAGTAGCTCTTAAAGATTCTCATCACAAGAAAAAAAAGTGTTGTAAATATGATGTCAGATGTTAGCTAGATTTTTTATGATGATCATTATACAATGTATAAACATATCAACTCATGCTTCACATGTGAAACTCATGTGTCAAGTTATACCGCAATAAAAATAATTTTAATTATTTTATGAAATAATTAAAGTGTCTACACTTATCGTAAGAATCTACTAATCTAATTTTTCAGATTCCTAGTTTTTGCTTCTCCTATCATACCTGGTTATAATGATTGGACTCATTCATATTAAACTTTTCTATCTCTAATGTTAGTTTTAGAAGTTCTTTAAGCAAAATTAACCATGAATCTTAAGATTGCAAAATATTTTTTGTTTTTATTAATATCACTTTCAAAAGTCTCCTACAGTTTAATAATGAGAAGTTGTGTTTCCCGTTAAAGAAAATTGGGATTAAATATAAATTATTAATTTTTCAAAGGTGATATTTGGGGAACCATAATAAACAATCAAGAGAAACTGGACTGTAATGGAAATGCCTTTAGCCACACAACTAGTAAAGCAGTTCTCTATTTAAATAAAAATTAAAATTTTGTCAAAGTTATAAGTCCATATAACTGTCATAACTCCATGCCACAGCGGACATGAGTAGCCAGTGCAGGTATCTGATACAGTGAAATTCACTGAACTGTTTTGTCAGGTGCTGTCAAGTCAACCCACTGGTGTTGTAGAAAAATCAAATTAAATCATTTTGGCATGAGCCTTCCAGAAATAAGATACCTAAAATGAATAGTTTGATCAAGTATTTCAATTTTTTTGTAAGACTGTCAAAAATACATCACACTCATTCAGAAATATCTCAGTAACTCAACTGAAACATCTGACCCTGTGGTTATTGAAAATTTATTTTCAATATCACTGAATATAAATAATATTTGGAATGTATTTGAGTATTCATTTTCTTGCATGCATGATTCTTCATTAACCATTTCAAAGTAGTAAAAATTCTCAGTTTATAGTCAATTAGTGAAAAAGAAGAGGTGTCTTTTACCAGATTTTAAATTTTGTCCAAAATGAAGATATTATCAAGTTTGAAACAGCTTTATATTTCCAAAGGCTATTATTAAAATCAAAGTTGTAGTTAGATTTTGTTTAAAATTAATAAAGTATTTATGATTATTCTAAATAATTTAATTTTATTTGATTGGGAGAAATCTATCTATTACCAATTATTATTTAATCATTAATTCATAAACATATGAATGCCTTAAACTTTTCATTTATATATTGTGATATGGGGCTGGGGGTTGGTGGGTATTTCTGCTCAATGATAAGAAATATTTTGCCAACTTATGCTATAGCTGTGGTGTAGCATTGTCAAAACTTGTAACAAAAAGCCTCTGGTGCAATTAAAAATCACTTGTACATATTGTAATAGGCTACTCATTGCCAAGATCTTTGTTAAGGGTCAGTGGTATAGCATGAAATGGATTGCCTTTGTTGAGCCTGTAAATAAATGGGTCAACTTATCCTGTATTCAGTGGACAAACAAAAAAGCTAACAATGCTACTTAATTTATTTACGAACAAATTACTAAAATATTGAACAAACCCCAGGACTATTCTTGACATAAATGAGTATAGAAAAATAGTACAATATATAACAGTTTTTAAGCAAAAACTGCTCAAACACACAACTTTGTTTTATATATGTATTACATCCAGGTGTAGAAAAGTACAACAATTAAAATGTTCAAATGTCCTTTACTACCAAACTAGCATGCTTCAGAATAACTAAGATGCAGGCAGGCCATTCTTTTTCTGTAATAAACTTCAAAACTTGTCAGAAATAAGTATGAAAAAGGAGTCTAACTGGTGACTTAAAAATTTCTTAACCTTTCCAGTACTCTTAGAAAAAATAATTGTAGTCCAGATAAAGTATTAATAATAATCTACACTGAATGAATTCAGTCCCTGACTTTTTCAGTAAGTTAAAACTATAGGATCAAAATTAAAATAATGATTAAAATTTATACCTTGTAATGTTAATACACTCATTTTACGTGTTCTATATTTTTATGAGGTGTAGGTGACTTTTTTATCCTCAAAAATAAACATCAGTAAAAATATACTAGTGAAATAAATTTGCCCAGAACTTTCTAGATTCTTCTCTCTGCATTTGGACATAATAACTACACATCCTGACTTGGGGGGAAGGTATGCAGGGGAGTACTATGTTGTGTACCATCAAAAAAAATAAATTTGTAGTCAATGCCAAATCAAATATTCTGAGGAAACAAAAATACTTTGACAATGGGTTTCAATCCAGATTCAAATGAATAAAGGTAAATTACACTTTAAAAATCTGGAGGACTGATTGTTCTATAAAAATCCCAAGACCAATCTTTAAGGCCAACCATGAAGTAGTCGAGAATAGTCCTGATGTAAGTAATCTCTGTACTGTTTTGATTTTGCTGCTATATTTCTTTCAAACAGTGAAAACATTGTGTGCAAGCCTCTTTTATAAAGTATCAAATCTTTAGAAAAATGTGGTTCATTTAGGGGGGTAAGTGCTTTAAACTTACGTTTGTTTTATTCATCTTCCTATTCCCTTTCCCCAGTTCAGTGCCTACTCATGTAGGCGCGCCACAAATTTGAATGAATGAATGAACAAATATTCTCTTGACAGTGCTCAAAACAATTGAGAGTGTGAACATAAAATCTTACCATTTCAGACTATGCAGAATATATACGAACAATTTCCGTACTTAATATACATCTCAGGTGCTTAAAATGTATTTCAAGTTTTGCATAAGTAAAATAATTTAAAAAAAAATACCAGCTAAAAATCTATGAAACCATTACTGCTGAAATAAAGTACAACTATTCCCCTCAATAATACCAGAGAGGAAATGAGGAAAATATAATTTTTATTAACAGAAAGTAGTATTATATTGTGTCATGATATTATTATTTCTGTTGTATTGCCATTTGAAATTATTTTAAATGATTCATCCTGAAGATTAGATTATAAATTTTCCTAATTTATAAATGTCAGTAATGGTTTTCAGTCTAATTCTTTTTAGTGAACTGCTGGAATCAGACTAATTTGTAACAGATTAGATCTATAAAAGTCCCCCAGAACTGATTGTCATAATTCCTGGGTTTAAAGTTCCTATACTTTCTAACCCCTTTTGAGTAATTGCCTATTAATATACCTGATCTTCTGTGGTCAGTAGAGCTGATTTTATTGTTTATATTTACAGTTTATATTTAAATACATATTAGCAGTGAAGCTACCAATATCACTTCCCAGAGTAACAGAATCTTGAACTATAGTCATTGATGAATCATGTGCATGTGGAGTGATAAAATCCAATCTAGTTCTTCAGTTTGGTTTCTTAAGAATTTCCAGTATGCCCTGGTGGGGTAGTGGTTTGATGAACTGCCTCCAGCCAAATCACGGTCCACATACACCTCAAGGACCCACATTTGCATCCCAGGCTGAAGAGAGCAGCTGAGATGTATAACTAAATAAAAATAAATAAAAAGCGTCTTCCTCCTCTCTTCCTGCCTGCTTGCCTACTCCCCTTCATTCCTAACTACACCTTTCCTTTTAAATAAATAAATAAAGGAGTTTCCTCCTCGGAAGTCATTCTGGTCCAGATAAAAATTTAAAGGAAAAACAATTATATTCAGAATAAAATCTTTACAGTGCATAATTTATGACTGAATGTATTTCCTTCTCATGTCCTATTGACTTAATGTGTGATTCAGTAAGGAAACAAATAGGGAACGTATAAAAAGATTTTGGAAATATAATCTACTCTTCATAGTGCCATAAAAATAAACCATCTCTTTGCTTTGTCTTCAATTATTACAGCAGTCTCATCATTTTATTGGAAAAGTTTTAATGCATTGCTCCATGTAAAATAGGATAAATAAAATATTAAACCAGCTATGCCCTTGGTGCTTTAAAGTATGAAGTTAGCAAGCTTTAGTTTAGCCTGTGAGTCAAATCTAGCCCCACTTTTTTTCTAAATAAACTTTTATAGAGCCAGGCCTATTCATTTGAACATTGTCTATAACTGCTTTCATACTTCACCACTAAGTTGGCATCTGTGGCACACAGGGCCAAAAATATTCACCACCTAGTCATTTATAGAGAAAGTTTGCTGTAAAGAAAAGGGCTACATACTTTAAAGAAAACTTACAGAGAAAATGCCAATTTGGATATATAATATACAGTCTTAAAATGAAACCTTTTGAGTAAAACCGAATGCATAGAGTCATTTGATGTGTAGTTTGTACTTTTAGAATTAGCGCAGCTGTAGCTCAAGAAAATTACCTAGATTTCTTAAAAGGTTAAAATTGAGAGTTTAAAGTGCTTCAAAACCAGCTTATTCTGTGCATAGATTTTCCCATCCAACTTCTCTGTAATCATGTGAAACTCACTTTCTTTGAGGAACCCCATGTCGATCTCTACTAACTACAGTTGCTAGAAAAATGTTTCAAGTACCTGGAGTAGCTTTCTACTCAGCACCAGTTCTGCTTTCAGAAGCCACACACGAATTGCTTTTCTCTATGTATGTTTGTCTGTGTGAGGAACAATTATAATGTGTGTGTGTGTATATATATATATATACATATATATATATATCTTCTTAGTTTTCCCTAGATTTTATTTTTATGAAACATTAGAAATTAAATTTCTCTTTTATGATATTTATTATACTTTTAACTTAGAATCTTATACATGGTACCCATATAATTTTTAGAAAATTCTTTAAAGAAAGCTAATCTTTTCTTTTTCTAAACTACAGAATTAGAAATATTAAAGTAGTAGTCATGAGATGTGAAACAAAAAGGGTTTTGAATTAAAGGCTTAAATTATAAAAAGTCAGTGTTTTTTATTTGTAACATGTTTGAATTTACAAATGAGTTTTAGATGTTCGAAAGTGATAAAATCAACAATGAAAGTGATTTTTCATGGTTATCATTATAACCTATTTTTGTCACACCCTTAACTAAAATGTAGCATTAAACTTTTAATAACTGAATAAAAGGAATAAGGACATATTTCTAACAATATTGATTTTTATTAGCGTTTTACCAAAAGAAATTATTGGCTCATTATTGATATTATCTGGTATATATAATTAGTAGCAATTTAAAACATTAAGTTCAAGTGGACTCTGGATCAGAAGTCTTGCTTATCTTTCAATTTATTTCTTAAAAACTAAATATCTTGGGAATATCTTAGGCAAAGAAACAATATAGGTAAGCTTAAAATAAAACTGTATTATACAAAGTAATTTGGGACTGTTGAGATTCTTTTTAAACTATTAAATTTGATTTGGAACCTTTGGCATTTTACTTAGGAATGTAAAAGTATAAGGAGAACATTATTCAAAATGGCTTTTATTTAAGTTACCGCATTTCATTATTTTTAAAATAATTATGTAAAGATTGATGTCCCTGCCATTTGAAAATTATTTTTAAATTAGATTAAACAAAACTCCTTTTCAAGGGTGTTTATAATGTAGACTAGAAAAGATTTCATGACATCACACACAAAAAAGGGACTCAATGTAGTGTTTTCAGCCTAATAAAAATGTTGTAAAAATACTTGTAAGCTTGAAAATCACACTAGCTATTCTTGTTTCAAATTCTGTTTAATATATTGTTCAGTATGATTTTATAATAAACAGATTACTCCTTGAACAGGAATTAAGAATAAAGCTGCCAGGAAGGGGTTTTGTTGTCAGAGTAGTTCCCGCCTCATGTTTTGTAAGAGATTTCATGGTCCCATTGTAAAGAGTAGATGATTTAAAACGTGTTCCCAAGATAAACTTTCCCATTGTCATTAATGAGGATGGATAATACTGAGTGACAAGTGCATTAGGAATGACACAGAAAGAGCTGTTAGATTTGTCAGAGCATATCACTTCAGGCAGTGACACTTCAGGACATTCTTTTTGTGGATGTTTGGTTGGGGGGAGGATCTCATTTAAAGATACCAAAGTTTGCCTTTGCTAATAGAATAATGTATTTTATAATTTATAAATGTGTATATTTTTCAGTGTTCAAAAAGTAGGATTAAGTTCTGCATTTTAAGTTTATGCTTAGATCCTTATTTCTTCCTTTAGAGTCATCAAACTGTAACATATAAATGTTAAAATGGTTCCACAAAACTAATTTTTCTCTTTTCAAGACTTGTTGGAATATACAACTGAAGGAATGGTATTAAAAATCATATAATTTAAAAATATCTGTTTTATAGGCTTATTTCTCTATAGGAGAAGGGCTCTTTATTCTACATCACCTTGAGAATAAAAACTTTGGAGTAAGATGATCCATGTAATTTATATTCTCTTCCTAAAATTATATAACTTTAGAGAAACACATTTTAAATATGAATCAATAAATAATGAATAATGTTTGACTTCTGGTGTTTAAAGTAAAATTTCCAAATTGTAATATGCTTCTCAGTTTCGGTTTTGAACATACAGTTCGTCTCTTTTTATGCCTTGGTTCATCTTTAGTGCTGCCAACCAAATTTTGTCTCTGTATACTTTTGTGACACTAATAATGACTGAGTCTGTTCATTTGAGTTTAAGATTTCCCAAACGACGATTTGGAGCTAAGATAAACTATCTATCACGATTGCATACCACTAATCTGTCTTAACCAAACACCCTCTGCCTGAAATTATATTTGACAGCTCACCTCTTCCTGATGAACCTGAGGTGAACATAGCTACAGACCATCCCAGGGAGGACATGGCAACTACTCCATATGCTCGGGAGGATCCTTTTTTTGTGAAACAAACTTGAACTATGCCTGTAGCAGAGGGGAGATATTCATCTTCTCTCTTCTCTTCCCTTCTCTTCTCTTCTCTTCTTTTTTCTTTCATTTGTCTATTTTTCAATGGGCTTGTTTTTATATTACAAAGTTTTTTACACAAAGCTGTTTAGTAAACATTTTCTGCCATTACAAGTACTACTTATAGGTTAGATTGACCACGTGGTTTAAAACTATAAAGTCACTTTAAAAATATCTAAGTTGTCTAAGATGTTCTCTTATTTATATAACATAATTACCTTTATGTATGTATATATATATATATATATATATATATATAATTGTCTTACTAGTGTATGACTCAGAAGAATTTATCGGTTCTTGAAACATCTCAGTGAAATTTAGTGTTTCTAAGAATTTAATTCTCTAATTTAAACTCAAAAATATTTTTCAAAATGAGCTTCACATTCTCTATTTCCAAGATTTTTTTAAAAACAGATTTGAAGACAACAATAAATTGAACACTGTAGCATAAAATATCATTTTAATTTTTGATGGATTCCTTATGTAGGCTAAATTGCCATTTTTGCCACTGATATGTTGAGAAAAATGGCTACTAAGAAAGTAAACCTTTCATCCTTTTTGTGAAAATACACTTCCTTTGGGTTCAGAAATTATCAGACATCTTGAGCTGATAGACAAGTAGGTATTAAAGAACTTATTACTAATAACTTGGAAAAAGAAATCTGAAGTGTATACATATATATATGGAAGAATATACATATATGGAGGGTTTAATAGTAAGGCTGATTTTAACAACCAACGTGGAGAACCAAATGAACAGATTTAAATTGGAAAAGGAAAGCCTGGGGTTAAGTAAAAGCATTTGGATATTAAAAATGGTTTTTCCAAGATCACACATAGAAGCTTACTGTAAAATGGAGTCTGTTTTAACCTGTCCTAAATTGTAGAATTGTGATTCCTACCTAAAATTGCTGCTCAGGTGGTCTGAAAACTTTGGCCCGTATAGTTCTGTTTCTTCATCAGAGCAGGCACTTGATAAGCGTATTCCTAATTGCCCGTTACTCTTAATTAAGGTTTATTATTTCCTTAGAAAGCTTCCTTTTTGTAACAGCAGTAGTTTCTGTAACCTTATGAAACAGTGATAGAATTACTAGTGCATTCTGCATAAAGCTTTTCTCAACACCTAATGTCAAAAAACCACTAACTTTCTTTTGGAAATAAATGTAAATTAATTTTTGCTATCACAAAAATAATGAGTCATTATAGTGAGTGAAATAGTCTTACGTTTTTGGATTCAGTATAGTTTTAACAAATAAGCCTAATGTGCTTTAACTTTTATTACTTTCTACAGTATTTTTATTTCAACTAATGTAATGGTTAACAGTGAGCCATGTGAAATTTTAGTAAGAACACTTAAACATCCTGAAAAAGATTCAAGGTATATTATTTCCACATTTTGTATTTCATCTATATAATTTGTACCAGTGAGCTGCATAATATATTCCACTAATAATTTATTTCTGAAGAAAAGGGACTACTATCAAAGTAAGTTAGTAAACTATGTATATTCCTTATTCCAAAAGTGATAAAATGAAAAAGTCTAATTTATATGCTGACTAATGTTAGGCAGCCTTAATTTCTTGCTAAATTTTAACTCAGGCAATAAAATCTGTGATCCATTCATCTTATACCCAGTTACTCCTCCCATCTAATTATATGATCATTAAATATACTTTTTTATTATAGGATTCATCTGCATATTTTAAATAAAATTGCTTTCATTTTTTACCCACAACCATCTATTTTCTAATCAGAAGATTTGCTATTACATTGCTTTATAGTAAATACTCAAAAAATAAAAAATGATAATTATTGAATAGTTATGATCCAAAAAAGTAATTGCTTCATTTGTAAAGCACAATTTGTTTATTTCAAATTTAGAAAACAAACACATAAAAATGATTTGTGTATAGTATTTAAGTTATC
Organism: Solenodon paradoxus; assembly: GCA_004363575.1. Classification (NCBI taxonomy): domain Eukaryota; kingdom Metazoa; phylum Chordata; class Mammalia; order Eulipotyphla; family Solenodontidae; genus Solenodon; species Solenodon paradoxus. The sequence goes on from RJWH01000911.1 coordinate 425,929, forward strand.
ATGCTTTGTTTGGGTTACTGTAACCTTTTTTCAGTGCTTTTTCAAAATATATTTATATGCCTTAATATGATACACAATAAATCCTATAAAAATATGGCAAGAAAAGAAAATAAAGTGGTTGAACCTTTTGGTAAATAAGTTATATCAAATCACCCTGAAAAATGCCTTAACTACCATCACATGAAACAACATTATCAGCTCTTCAGATTATTAATAACATGATTGGCAATGTTTAAGTTATTCATTTATATCAAGAAGGAATAATTCTTCTCCACTAAAATAGGTCCCTCATCTTTGCTTTAGAAATTGGGATAAAATTTTCTTTGGTTTTGTGTGTGTGTGACGCAAGAGAACAGAGGGACAGAGAGAGAGAGAGAGCGAGAGGGAGAGAAGAAATGTTCCATGGAGATAAATGTAAGAAATCTTGTCTGGGATGTGCCCTGATGGCCTGGTGGTCTGGTGCACTATAGGAAAAATCCATGTACAGCCCAACTACCTGGATTTGAAACCTGGGGCCAGCGGGGGGGAACAACCAATGTGAACAACTAATAACTAAAGTGCTTTTTCCACCTCTCTCTTCCTGCCTACCTCCTCACCCTCATTCCTGCCTGCACCTTTCCTTTAAAAAAGAAAGAAATTCTGTCCAATTTTTAATATTCTCAACTTGAAGGAAAAGGTTTATTATTTCAGTGGAATGTATACAGTAGGTCATTGAGTTTCAAAAACTAATTCTGTGAGAGCAAGATCAACCAGAGATATTTTTATTAATTCAGTCAGTAAATATTTATGGAGCTAGTTTTAGGTGAATTTTTATTCTAGTCCAGTGCTTTTTATCAAATATATATCTTTATGAGCCAGGGTCTGGCTACCTCTCCAGCCTCATCTCATGCCTGAAGTTCAAATTGCAACCTAGCTTTTTCATTTGCAGTTCCTACAAGAGTCCATTCTATCACTTCCGGACCTTTTTGTAAATGCCAAAAATGTTCTTCAGGTGTTCTTGACAATTTAATCTTATTCTTCTTCCTTTAGTTCTTAATGTGAATGCCAGTTTCTTTAAACTGTTTTTCATGATTCTTCAAGATTCCCAGAGTACCTTGTAAATAATCTTTGTATTGTTATTCTAATTTCCTATTTCTCTGCTATCTCTCGCTACCATATTGTAATATAGTGACAGAAACGTAATATTCATATTTGCTGACTCATCCATAGCACCTAACAGGATCTAACTCACAAGTATTTAGTAAATAACTATTGAGTGAGAAATGAATAATATATGGAACTGCATCTCTTTCATATACATATATATATGACTGCATCTCTTTTTTCAGTTTTCATAAATACTTAACATGAGATTTGCACTCTTCAGAAATTTCTAGATGTATAATCTGTTATTGTCTGCTGTGGCTGCACTGTTGTATACCCTGACTGCATCTGTGCTTTTTCTCCATATGGGTCTGAGGTGTCTGCTCTTTGGGAAAGACCACAAGTAATTGTTCTCAAATTGTCCAATTACAGGGCCGCCCTTTCTCTGCCATAGAAACCACAGCAAACTATAAACATTTTCCCTAATTACCAAATATTTTGTCTCCAAGGTTGGAAAATTCCCCCAGAACAACCTAGAATTAAAAAATAGTAAAAACACTAACTCAATCTTGCCTTCTTTGTGAAAACTTTGCTAGCTCCTTCACTCCACTCACCCTTGTTTGGCAATGTATTTATTTCTTTCCAAATCTTTGGCTTATGTAAAAGTCACCTTTTTAATAAGAAAGTATGCCATTTGGTATATAAAAGTTTATTAAATAATTTTTATTCAAGTGTAGGTGCAATTTTTCCTGCCCTGTGTCATCTTTTTCTCTGTAGGCATATGGTAGAGCTTCAGTGTGGATACCAATAAGGATGACTAATTAAAATCAAACCAAGCATTTTAAATGGCCCCTTGAATATAGGGGAGGTTCCAAGTTGATAACATCTTGATAGCATTGGATAGTAATATCCCTTGGGGTAGCACATTCATTGTTCCTAGTCAACTGACATTTATATCTATTATCACGAGTGAAGCATGATTAATTATTTTATGATAATTTGAATCACTGTTTAAAATTCAGTTTGGAAGTATGTCCTGGTCATCTTCTTTTACCATTCCTTTAGAGGATTTGGATTCTCTCTGCTATTTAGAGAAGGTGTTTTCTCATTCCAGTCATTGCATAATAAGCCTTATTGTTTTCTAAATAGGAGAGTCCTTCTTGCCATGTCTAAGAGTAATAATTTTATGCTGCAGACATCAAGATGAGGATAAAAATGTCATATTGTGATTCTGTCTCCATGACATTCCACAATAATACAAAGTGAAGTTCAAGCAAAGAGAGACTCATTTTCTGTACTGTCAGAAGTCATGTTTCTTGATTATTTCCTCTAAATTGGGCATTAAACTATTTTTATATCATTTAGAGAATTGTAATTTATCTTGAAAATTTTTTTATAAAGTATTTCCCCCGAATGACTCTTTTGTTGTAATATTGTTTTTTTCCAAATCAAGAAATAGGAATGACAGTTCCCACTTTTTAATTAACTCCTAGCTATTTTAGTTGAAGATGTATTGCCTTAATCCATATGTAATGTGTTTATCACTTAGGAAACATTAAAAAAAAAACAACATGGGTTAGTAATTTTCTATAATGCTATAATTATATCTTTCATCAGGATAATTATGTAAAAGTAAATAAAGGTAGGGCTAAGATAATACCTAATTTAGGATGCCTTTCAAATGTATAATGCTTATAATTAAAGATTTCAAATAGAAAGTTAAGGGCCTTGATTTCTTTGCACATCAGCCTGGTTTTCAAAGCAAAACTATAAAAGTTAACTGAATAGTTCTTTGCTTACACATTTACACATTGAATTACAATTGTCCACTTAAAAGCTTTTGTAAAAAAAAATTGTTAATGTCTCTTTACACTAAAGAAAAGAATTTAGAAGATGAATTTTATACCTCCTCTAACATGCAAAGTTGAGAGCAGAAATAATTTGACTAGCTTAGTGCCATTGGAAAGTATTTAAGATTTTAGTGGGAAGTATGTAACTATTCATTTTATGTTACTTGAACCACTGAAAGAAAACATCACATATTATCAGTCATTAAAAGTAAACATTATGCATTATACATGATTTCATAGATTTAATACATTATAGATAATAGCTCACTAAATTGAGATAGAAATAAGATTTTATCGTTATAAACAAGGTATTTTTCCACTTTCCTACCTTCTTCCAACTGAACTAAAAGACACATAACAAAAGCATAACCTAGCCTATCCTAGCTTTGCACCTACTAACCTTCTTAGACACATAGGTGTATTTAGATACAGGTAATTAAACAGAAATACACCAAAATATATCTACACAAACAACTTACTGATGGCATGATGAGTTCCCCCAGTGAATAATGGCTGCAGTATTTCTATATAGAAAGCAACAAACAGCAAGACTTGCTTGTCAAGTGACCATCAAAAGTACTCTTCCCAGATTGTGCCACATAAAGAATTCTGTGAACTTCCGAAGTATTCATGTGACTTAATGTTTAGCTGCTGGCAGCAAGATAGGTGATCAGGCTCTAAGTCTACCACAGTATTTCTTTTCTCTCACCCTTACCAAAAGTTTGTTTTAAGTAGGGACTTGCCATTAGCTGTGTAAGATTCATTTTTATTTTTCTTGTAAGTGCATAGAAGTAGAGATTAATAGAGTAGCAGAGATGAAGCTGATGATTGTACAGTGCACTCTTCAACCCTGATTTTTAGAGGGGTAGGAAAATCTGTTTGCCTCTGACAATCACTCCATGGACTTCGCAAAACTATTCAACTGGACCCAGTTTTAAGTAGTTAATGGTAATGGAATTGACATGAGAATTGTTATTGAATGATTCCATAAAGGGTTTCTCTATTTCAGAAGTTTGTAAGGGCTGTACAAATTGTTTGGTTACATTGAAGTTGTATCAGAAGTTTAAAAAAATGTAAACAATCATTTAAAGACCTTGAAGTCTTTAGTTATAAGGAAATTTCGTTATAATGGTACTCTTTATTAAGGGTGTTTATTCTATTACTGTTAAAAATCTAAATCTAAATCCTTAGAAGTAATGATATTTGTTAAGTGTAGAAGAGTAAAACCCAGGTATTAATAAAACTTCCATGATATGATGGTCGTTTTGTGTATGACCTCAGTTGTCATGTTTTTGATGCATAAATCCTAATCCCATTATCAGTCATCCATAAGAAACTTACTGCTTTATTTATCAAACCTTTATAGGCTATATATGTGAATTATGCAAAGAAAATACCCAAAAATATATATTTAAACATGCCAAATCTGTTTGGAATTTCTTCTGTCCAATACAGTGTACCAGTATATACATTTTTATTCTTTTCGTTATGTGTCTAATGAAAGCTAATTAGCTCATTATCACTTTATTTAGTGGAACTGAAGAAGGATGCTATGAAACTACAGCTTAGTGTTTAAAATTGCTTTGGGCATAATAAATGTATAGTATATGATCATAGAAACAAACCAAAGTATGACATATAGAGATGTCCAGCAAGGACAGTACCATTAGCACTTCACCGGTGCCTTTATTGAAGTGAAGAAAGTAACATCACTGGTATTGCTTTTTAATATAAGTGCAAAACATTATAGAACATTTCATTCAATTAAAGGTTCACACAAAAGCATTAAAGACGCATTCTTCACTAACTTCACTAAGTATTGCTTTTTAATATAAGTGCAAAACATTATAGAACATTTCATTCAGTTAAAGGTTCACACAAAAGCATTGAAGACGCATTCTTCACTGACTAAATAAGGGGGGAAATGTCTCTTAAGTTGTTGTGTTAAATTGCTTACATGCTTTTGGCATTTTAATAGAAAAACCTTTAAGTATGATTCTACCAGTATTACTATGTCTTCAGTCAACACATTTTCTTTAATCAAAGATAGAAAATGGGGAAACAGTTATTTCTATCTAATTGGAATAGACATCTATGTTATGAGCATATGAGGAAAGCTTTGCCCAAGCACTTGATAAGAAACTTCTGCTTCATATGACTGTTATTATGAGCTACCTTTTTAAGTTGACCCCCTATCTATTTTTCATTTTGCCAATTACAGATTTTAGGATTGGAAGTGAAAGGAGCTAAGACAGTCTCCCCTGCAGTATTGGGGTCTTCACATAAGACCTATTTGAAAAATGCTAGGGGTTGGTGCTTCTCTCAAACCTGCAGCACTCACAAAATTAAACATTATTTATTCAGGAGCAAGAATTCTGAAATAATTAATTTTACATTTATAACCTGAATTAACATTCTATCCATATTACTAAAACAAAACTGAATGTTGTATCTTTATATGACATCAACAACAGTGACTTCATTTGTTCCGGTTTTGACTATCTTTTTTTTTTAAAGCACTTGGGATTGTAATGTATGCTAGGTGTGTTTGTACATCATGTGGCAGTAATGAAGCTTTGGAAATTACTGAAGCTAAATGCTTGGTAAATGCTAGAACCTTCTTTTTCCTATTTTATTGCTAATCCTACAAAAATGTAGTTCTTTAATCATCTGTTTTCCTTAGCATGTAAATTCTTTGCAAGCAGGAAAAATCTTCACTGTCAAATAGATGTGAAGAGTACAGGCAGGAGAGGGAAGAAATTGTGACAGATTAAAGAAACACATTTGAATGAGCACAGTTGAATGAGTACATTTAAATATTTTATTTTTATTTATTAATTTTTATGAATACTTTTTATTGAAGCATCATTGCATTATGACATTTTATAAGTTTCAGGTGTGCATCCTTGTATGTCAACATCTGAATCTTCAACAATAAGAGCACTACTAAAAGACTAATTCTAACCTTCATCATGTAATTGATGACTTTCGTATAATTTACCCAACATACCCACTTCTGGTAACCCCTTATTTGGTTTTATAATCTAAAAGTTTATTTTTGTTGAATTTAGTTGTTTCATTTCTCTATATACCACATATGAATGAAATCATTTAAAAATGCGTGTTTATTAAGCATGTACAATGATAAAATTGTGGCCATACCCTGGTGACCTGCAGCTTAGTTCACTAAGCGTAGTCCCTATAAATCCCAAGGTCCCTGGTTCATGACCCAGAACTAACGGGAGCGCCACCAAAATGAACAACAAATTGAAATAAAGTGCTTCTTCTTGGACTCTACATTAAGCCAAGTTTTCACCACCTCAGATGCTACCACTCAATCACAGCCGTCATCTTGTTTTGCCTGGGTTATTGTAATGGCTTCCTAACTCCATGTCTGCCTTTAACCCTGACCTTCTTCATGTGTTCTCATGCAGTAGCCAAAAAGGATGATTCTTTTAAAACATAAGAAAGATCATGTCATTTCTCTGTTCAAAACTCTTCATTGATTTTCCATCTTACTCAGAAGTCCTGAGTGGCCACTGCCACCAAGACCATAATGGTTTGGCTTTCTTAACTCTTATTTCATGCTTTACTGCCTTCTACTCTCACCCCAACTCCCCTTTTCTCTAATTCAGTGGCCTGGTCTCCTTACTATTCCTTGGACACACCATACTGTAGAGCCCTTGCTACCTGTTCCCTTTGCCTGAAATGTTTTTCTCTTAGATCTTTTCATAGCTAACTTCTTATTGTCCTTCAAATAATTGTTAACTTATCATCTTCTTTATGAAGTATCCATTTCAAAGTAGCAATTTACCTTCATTCTGCCATTCCCAAAGCACATCCATACGCTTTTTTCATGACATTTACCACCGTTAATATGCTATGTAATTATATTTATTATTTATGTTCCACCTTCTTGTAGAATGTGAGCTTCACAAGAACAAGCATTTTTTCTCTATTCTCTTCCGTTTAGAACAGTTTGATAAAGTGTTCAATAAATATTCTTTCAAAAAATAGCTTTTCATGTCTCATTCTATCTCAGATTATCTCTATTTCCTCCCCTTCCCTATTCAAATTATATACAAGAGTGAATTAATTGGGAAATTTATACTAGTAGTAATAATAAAGAGATCATTTATTTCTATCATTTATTGAGTTCTTAATACTGTCATCCTATACTAACCACATTACCTGTATTATCTCATGTAATCCCCACAACTAGTCCTCAAAGGCAGATGAAGAAGCTCAGAGTTTACATCACTTACTCAGGGTGACATAGCTAGTAAATGACTAAGCTCCAGTTTAATCCACAAGGAGACTCCAAGAGTCAACCCTTCCTTCTAGCTCTTAGCCATGTTTAGCAAGTTGTATTTTTTTTACTTAAATAAGATTTTTAAGTGTGCCCTAGTGGCCTAGCAGATAAGGCTACTGTACATAGTTCACATACATGGGTTCGAGACCCAAGGCTTTTAATGTTGTATTTAAAAAACCATTGCTGCACTCAAGATCATCTAAATTTTATCCTGTGTTATCTTCTAGGATTTATATTTTGCATTTAGGCCTAGGGCCTATTTTGAATTAATTATTTGAAAGTGTGAAGTCTATATCTAGATTCATTTTTTTTAATGTCCATTTTGTTCCAAAACTATTTGTTTAAAAGATTATCCTTTCTCCTTTGAATTGCCTTTTGCTCTTTTATAAAAGATCACTTGGTTGTATTTGTTTGGGTCTATTTCTGGACTCTATATTCTGCTCTGTTGTTTCATTTCTCTTTCACTAACACTATGTGGTTTTGATTACTATACTGTACTTTACTACCTGAAGTCAGGTAGTAAGTCTGGAAGTCAAGTTGTTTCCTATAACTGCCATAACTAATACCGCAGACTGGGTTGCTTAAACAACAAAAATTTTATTTTTTTATAGTTCTTGAGGTTAGAAATCCAAAATTAAGGAGTCAGCAGAATTGTTTCTTCTGAGACAGCTCACCTTGGCTTGTAGCAAATTGTCTTCTCCCTGTGTGTCCACAAGGTCTTCTCCTCTGTGCATGTACATGTCCAGATTTTTTCTTTTGCTAAAAACATAAATCATATTGAATTAGGACCCATCTTAAAGACTTTTTAACTTAATTACCTTCTTTAATGACCTTATCTCCAAATACACTTACATTCTGAGGTACTGTGGGGTTAGGGCTTCAACACGTGAATGAAGATGGGAGAAGGGACACTATTCAAACCTTAACAAATATGATCAGTCCTCGGGGCTTATTTTTCATTTTAGTATTGGCTATTACGGGTCTTTTGTCTTCCTGTATGGATCAGTTTGTTGATATCCACAAGATAGCTTGATGGGATTTTTATTGGAATTGCATTGACTCTATAGATCAGAAGCGAAAGCAATGATTTTGATCACATCTGGCTTTCGACCCCTAAGAGTGGGCCCCCCACTAGGGTTTTGGAATCTCAGAACTTCATACTGAGCTTTTAGCAGTTTGTCACTTATGGTTTCGATTTTCCTTCTCTACTGGTGGTTCCATTTTTAACATTAGTATTGAAAGTATTTTTTCTTTTATTGTAATTTTTATTTACAACACAATGTAAGTTTTAGATGTGCAGGTTGACTTCATCAAATGTAACACATGTCTTTTGGAAACTTTTGCTCTCAGGCTTTTGCTTTAGTAAGCTGTGATTCTCTATATCTGCCTTTTACTTCTGTAATTTGGGGGCAGCTGTTTGCCCTGGGATCTCAATGCACTGATAAATCTAGGAAGAGCTGTTGATTTTCAGTTTGTTCAGCTTTTTCCTTGTTATGGGGATGGATGTGATGATTTCCAAACTCCTTACATTCAAGACCATAAACAGAAGTCTTCTACTACTGCAGCCTCATCATTAATTAAAATTAAGCATTTATTGGTTCTTTATTCTACAAAAGAAACTGAGTTAGGTATAGTATATCTTAAAACTGACAAAAATCCTATTATGCTATATATGACATTAATGAAATATTTCTATATTTGTATCATAAAATTGTTTTAAGGTATATACCCTAAGACATTGGGTTTTTAAATGCTATCTATTGCCCTGTGGTTGTAAGAGATGCCACTGGAATTTCTGATTTGGGTTGTGGTTGAGAGAAAAACAAGAAGGAAGCTAAAGGAAAAGGGAAAACTGATGAACTTCAGTGTATTCACCACAGCTTGAACCTGAGCTGTTTTACTTTGTTTTATGTACATCACTTGAAGGGTCAGACAACCAAAAAATATAAAAATCCACTACACTTCAGTGTGAGGTGAATTCTTCCCTAATCTTCTGTTCCATAGGCAATAGATGAACTATATCATATCTGTTAATAAATTCTTTACAAAATTTAGTCATAAATTGTTATGGAAGAGCTCTGGACTCCTTTCATGTAAAGTGATAGTGTTGTAATGAATGAATTCTTCTTTGTGGGGATTGTAAAACTTCAATTAAAAATATAATTTATATTGAAGAGCCAAGACAAATTGAATTTTTTTGAGATATTAATTAGCTGACATATCAAATATATATATATACAGCATGGGCATACTTTGATCAACCTGTGGTTAGGTTTTTTTTAATTCTAATCTATAGACATCAGTGCATCTGGACTCATTACTAGCAGTTGGAATCAACCAGCATGGTGACTGGTATTTTTTTTTTTTAATTCAAACTCCTTACATATTTAGTTTCTGGGTTTGTTTTCATTTTTGTTTTTTAATTTGATTTTATGTCATGAGAGCAATTGGGGACAGAGCTAGATTAAAATTTCTGACTTTACTCTTTCTGGAACATAGATCCAAACTAAGCAGAAGGAAGCATTTTTAATTCATCTTGCAGCCACATGTAATTATGCTTAGTTCTACTGTGGGAGGAGATAACTGGGAGGACAGCAGAAATAAGGTTTGATTTGTTCGCTACATAAGCTTTACGTCATTCATATTATATAGGATTGTTTGTAAACATGGATTATGTAGTATAGTATACTTAGCCTAAATTGGTTCCGGAAAAAAATTTTTTTAGAAGCCTGCTATATATAAAGCAAATAAGTAAAACATTATTCTTGCAGAAAAAATGCCAGTGGTATAAAACATTAGATGAATTTGCAAAAATCAACATATGACAAAGCATCCTAAATGTAACAAGAAGCACAGAATGCTAAAGGGTTTGAGAGAGAGATGCTTCATCTGTTCTAAAGCAAATTAGAAGATTGAAAGGGAAGGTAACAATTTTAATCAGTCTGGAAGAGTCTAGAGAGAAGACACATCAGCTATGAAATCTTCAGGTATATGTAAAAGTGAACTTAACTGATAGGAACCTTAATAAATTGACCTTGGTATTGGTATTCTTGTCATACAGACAAGAAGCCTGATGGTAGGCAGCAGTGGTGTCGATTCACTGGTTTGAAATGTCAAAGTCATGTTTCTGTAATTTTCTGAAAGTTTTCCTCCTATTTGATGCCTCATAGTCACAAAATGGCAGCTGCAGCTCCAACTACCAGTTGATAGTTTATCAGGAAGAAGGGATTGAGGAAAGAGAAAAGGAACATTTTTCCAGATATTCCTCTACAGACTTCTAACTCATTGACCAGAATTTTGCAAATTGCCACCATCAGAGATGGTGAGAGGTTTTAGTTATTCATATTGTCCCTATCTAGACAAAATGAGATGTTGAGGTAAAAATCGAAGCAGAAACAAATTACATATTACATTGCAGTGACAAGATATAGTGAGGATTAAAGATAAAGCATACGGGGGTTAAATCCTGCAGAGCCTTTGAGACCAGGCGAAGGTATTATTAACTTAATAGGTAGTGGGAAGCCATTAAATAAATGTATCTAAGCAGAAGAATTATGTCATGGATACTAACTCATCATCAAATATTAACTTTCTAAATTAATTTTAAATATATTCATAAAGTGTTTATAATAGATTTATATATTTAGTTGAACTATTTTAGTATGATCACATTTAGATACAAATTAATTCTGTTAAGACTATAAAGTGGGTCATTTTTCTAATTTTTTTCACCTTAACACCAATATGTTTGTTCTGCCCGCCTCTAGTTATCTTTATAAAATAGGATCTTGAATTTGGGGTTTTCTGTAAGATTTAATGACTGAACTCACTATCTCTAATGAAAACAGTAAATAATTTATTCTACAAAGTCATATATCAAAATGTTTTCTTTTCCTCCTTAGTTAGGAACTAATGCTACTTTTAGATGATCATAAAATTTGTCTTTAAGAGACTAAAGGCCATGATAATAGGAGTAAGCCAGGGCTTGCCAGTGTGCTAGGGGAATAGGTCCAGGGCAGTCTGAAGTTCTCTCTGGGCCCTCACATTGTTCATGCCCCTGATGGTCGTCTCTGCAAGAGTATGTCCGTTTCCCTCTTGAGGCCGAATACAATGAATCCCACTTTGCTTGTCAACCCCAGGAATACAAGTGCGTGTGCTCTGACTTTCTGCGTCTCCTCTTCCTATCCGCTGGGCTTCCTGGGTTCACAAGCTGCCTGAGCTGCCAGTGTCCTTTGGCTCGGAGCTCTGTTTATTTTCTCTTCATGTGGAACTTCTAAAGAAAGGAGAGAGGGAATTTTTTATTCCTTTACATGGGAAAAATAATTTCCACCTTGCAATGGGAGCTGAAAACAAATGCCATGTTTATATAGCACTATAATCTTTCCTGAGACCCAATAAAGATCTCCTGGGAAATAGTAGCTCAGGGCACAGGTCGAATCAAGTGAGATTTATACTTTTTGCTTTTTTAGATTTCATTAACATTGAATAGGCTTTACTTTGTTGATGGAAGCTACAATTCATTATAGAATAGTTGAGAAATAAAGAAAAATACAAAGAAGAAATTTCATATCATCATACAAAGTCTGTGTTCATTATTTTATTATATTATCAACTGAATATCTATCTAATTTTATATTTTATGGCTCCTGTTTATCACATAGTTTTCAGACATAATAACATGAATGGTCTGCTATGTCATTAGTTACCTGAAACATCATTTCTAATGGAGGCATCATCAGACAGATAATGTCCTATATAGAATTTTGTGTTCTTGTCCTTATTTATAAGCATACCTTCCCCTCACACACATGTCTTTTTAATATTTTGGTTTTAATTATCTCTTTGGTTTCCAATACACTTTCTGAATATTCCTCTCTCTGAATACTCTCTCTGAATATTCCTTTATCCCTTTCTCTGAATATTCCTTTCTCCCTTTCTGAGTGGTCTTCCTCCTTTTAACCCCCAAAGAGGATAATGATAGTTTAGAAAATATTAACCTCAACAATAGCCAGTACTTACTGAGTACTTAGAATTCGCTAGACACTGCATAGACCACACCTACTCACTCAATGATTCTAATCATTCTAACATGGTTGTAGAATGTAGAATGCACCCCTGTGAGGTGCAGAGGAGTTAAAAAACTTACTTAAAGTCACACAGCTAGCACACAATGGAACTAGAATTCTAACCTGGGTATGTCTTCCTCCGCAGGCATACAGTCTTAACCTCTAACCCCTTGTCCCTGACTCCCCAGGTGCTCCTACTCCCTCTTGCATACTCGACCCTGCTCAAGTCTAGGGCCAGTTGTAGCAGATAATTTTAAGAAAACCAATCTTGTTTTCTAAGTCTAGCCTAAGACTATGGGTAGTATATCATCGCCAGCTAACATCTTGCAGGTCAGGTGGTTTCTATGACCCAGCTATCTAGGCTTCAGAGTGTCTTATCCAAGCCATGCAGCAGTTTCAACAGAGCTATTGACAAATCTAAGATACCATAAATGAAGAGCTGATAGTACTGTACTTGATATTTCCTGAATATTAAGGATAAAAATAAGGAAGAATTATAAATTATCCTATGACTGTAAAATTAGTAATCCATTTATAAGAATCTTAAGTACTTGTTAACATATTTGCCTTCCACCCTAGCTGCTGGGGTTAGAACAATGCAGAGGCAGAATGTCTAATTACTCTATCTTGGTCCAACTTCTGTGATACTTTCCTTCCTTGCTTTGCTAAGGTCCAACTTAGATATCCAGAACTGACCCCCAGTACTGCTCCCCAAGTCTGACCTGACAGCTGCATCCTATATTGATCTTTTTCCTTCCCTCCTTACCTCTCCCTCACTCCTCCCTCTCTCTCACCTCTCTCTTCTGTTTTCTCTGTTCTTTGTGCTTGGAAAGTGAACACCTTGGTATTCATTGTTTGCTTATATCATTTTTGTATATTTGTACAACGCTATATTAGCTCAGTTGGGTTAAATATTTCAGGGAGTTCCTACCATTGCTAGGTCCTTTGTGAGGTCACACACACACACACACACACACACACACACACACACACACACACACACACGTTCAACCCCTGCCCCTAAAGAGCTCAGTCTAGCCAAGAAAACTGACATTTAAGTAAATTTTGATAATAGAGATTGGTTTTAAAAAATAGAATTAAGTATAAAATACAATGCAAAGACTAATATTAGAGTCATTTATACCGGTGATTGTTAAGCCATGTCCAGGAAATGCTAAAGAAAGAACATTTGAATTACATCCTGAAAGTTATTTCAATTATAATAATATATATGTATGTATATATTCATTACTTTCTACTATATTATACTTACTTTGACACTTAACAGACTATATATTCTATACTTAGGTTTCTTCCATAGTTTTAGAAATATCACTCTGGCAGCAATATGAACAGATAAATTGCAGGGGGCAACAAGATTAAAGGGAAAGAGTGCAGTTAGAAAAATGCTGTAAGAAGCCAGGTCTTTATTATCATCGTGGTGGCCAAGGTAAGGAAAGAACCTGAGAGACAAGGGAGAAAAGGGAGAAGGAGGGGTCTCAGGTGTCTCACAAGTTTCTGATTTGATTCACTTAATAGAATGAGTGTCTTTCACTAAAATAAAGAACAAAAGAAAAGGTGTCATTTGGGACCTATAGAATGGGACATGCAGGTAGAAGTAACCTGTGAACATTTGAATGTGTGAATTAGTTCAGGAGACATATGTGGGCCAGATATAGATAGGAAATCATTTTTATATAGCTGATAATTGAAAGTTGTAGATTAAATAAGATTAGAAAATATGTTTACATTCAGAAGAGAAAAAAGTAAAGCTCCTGTTGTGGCCTCATGGGAATTGAGGGAGGAGAAAATAAGAAACAAGTACCCTGAGCAAATAGTGAAAAATCAACAATTGAGTGATGGACAGAGAAAGCTATTGTATTTACAATATGAGGGTCACGGGTGACCATTGACTAAGAAGTTTCAGGGACATAGGAGACAGAACCTTGATTGCATGTCATGGTTAAAGACTAAATGGATTTTTCTGTTTGTTTAAAAAAGTATTTTTAAAGTGGATAGGAGGCGGCATACCCTCGTGTCCTCGTGGATAAGACTGCTGAACATAGTCCACATACATCCCAAAACTCAAGTTCGAGACCTGAGGTCAGGGGAAACAACCAGGATGAACAACTAAATAAAAATAAAATGATTCTTCCTTCTCTCTCCTCCTGCCTACTTGCCTTCATTCCTGACTACACCTTTCCTAAATTTAAAAAAAAAAAAAAATTCGGTGGGAGGTACAGAGTAGAAACAACAAATACCCACTCTGTACCTGGTTCTTGAGTATGAAAGAAAAGAGAATAGTAGCCAGGTGCTGAGGCAAGGTACTCTTTCACTTATTTTGTTTTTCCCACTTGTCCCTTGATTAAAATATTGCTTTGGGTTGCATTTTCATGAGTTAATGTTAAACTTTGTGTTTTTCTTTATTACTTTTGTTTAGTGGAATAAGTTTGAAAGAATCAGTTTTGCCCCCAAACCAAATTAAGTATAAATACTAAATGCTGTGAGTTACATGAGTGCACAGGACTAAAAAATATTTATGACAGAAATATGTAAAATCATGATTGAATAGAAGGAAGAAGTTGACAGCGTGTTGGATAAATGTGAGATATCTTACAAATGATTTTTAAATGAGGCCATCTGTTAAAGCTTGCTGATGCTCTCAGTCTGGAGCAAAAGGTTATTTATGTTTTCACGCAAATCAGGCTTTAACCAAAATACTTTGGAAAAAAACAGATGCCTTATAGAAATTCATTATTCCTAAAATAATTACAACCCTCTAAATGTTAACATCCCTTCCTACAAAGAATAGTATTATGCTAATACTGTTTATATATGTGAATGTGGAATTATTGTACCCTCGCCATAATGCAATGGTTTCTCCCTACCCCCGCCTTCGTCCTCACCCTCAGGAGATACATGTCTGTTTATCAGGACCAATTTTCTATTTATTTAGCCAAAAATAATTGACCTTTCAAAGTCATAACCCAAGTTATTGCATTTGAACTAAAATCTAAAGGCAAGCCTAATCTTTCAGGTATTTTTCTCTCACTCTTAAAAGTCTTTTTGGACCTTCTCAGTAAGTCTTACCAGCTATATTGAAGAGAAGGAAATTTTATAATAGAATATAGTTATTGTGTCATGTTTCATTTATGTTGAAAATGAAGAATTGCTAGAAGATGAACTTCCAGTGTTACTATTATTTTACTAAAGGTACATAGCTGTTTGCTTGTGAGGAATGGATGCAGATATGCTAAAAGACAGAGAGATCGTGAGAGTCCCTACCTTCTATATCTCTGTTAGATTAATTTGAGCCTACACAAAAATAGGTAAAATTTGTGGGGGTTAGAGAAAAAAATTAAGATACTTCTCATTTGCTGCTTTCATCAATCCTGGAAAAGCAATGAATTAGACAGATTAACATTTTGTTTCTTGAATTTTTAGCATGAATTATCTTTGCCACTAAATGTAAAGCAGAGTCGAATTCCTGTGGCATATGAACACTTTGCTTAGGGTTCACTTTAATGCTTTGGGGAGCTTTAAGGCATTGAGTACTACACTATTAAAAGTATTGTCAGTTGGTGTTGGCTTGTCCTTTAAGAATGCTTTTAACTTCAGTAGACTCTAATTTACTTGAAAATAGTGGCTTACCCACATGGATGATACATCTCATTTCTCCTTCCTGACTTCTCTTTGGGTTGAAGCTTTTATCAGAATGGAGGAGAGAAGAACTGGGCAATTACATATGTGAAAGCCCCTGCCTAGCTCCTTGCTCAGACAGGAAGTCAATACCCTCTACTTTCTCTTCTTTCGCTTCGTGAGTTCTAGAAAGTCATGTGGCAGAGTGACTTAGAGTGAAGCGCTGCAGGCCAACCACCGGAAGTTGGAAGTTGGCTCTGTCATGTATTGGTTGTGTAAGCTCTACACTTGACTTCTCTCTGCCTCAGTTTCTTCATCTATTAAATAGAGATAATAACAGCGCCTTCCACAGAAGGTGGTTTTCAGGATGAAATATGTTAATATATTGTAAAGGCTTGGCTCAAGACCTGATAGGTTGTGCTGGAGGTATTTAGTTTTATGTTTTACACAAAGAAGCATTGCTCTGTACATGGAACTCTGGAAAGTGCTCATTAGAAGACAGTAATTCTACCTGCTACCATCCTTTATTTACCAGGAGAATATTGGTGGTTCCTCTGAAAGTGCGCCAAAAGTATTACTCCTCTCATAAAAGAAGGACAAGAAAATACCATGTGCTTTCACAAATATTCACTCATTTAATCCTCAGAACAGTTCTGGTAAAATAGATATTCTTAGCTGATTTTTACACGTGAGAGACCTGAGGCCTTGCGCCTGATCAAAAGGAAATCAGCCAAGATTTAGTCAGAGAAGTAACCAACTCAAAAGCCATCTGTTTCCACCTCACTCTGCTAGCTAAATTGTCAGTGTTTGGGACATAGCTGTTCTCCTTTTCTGCATGTGGCAAATTCAAAGAGACTTCTGCAACAGTCTAGTCCATCCCTCACTTCTTCCCCTAAGTGAAAGATTTCACACAGACACAAATAATGTTTGCTCACTAAATAGTCAAAATACATATGTTGCTCAAATATTGCCATGTTTTGTTGGGGCTTTTTTTTTACTAAAATATGAGCTTCTGTGACTGTTGAAAAATTTAAATTTAAATATGAGACAAAGTTATCCCAATTTAACCTACTACCCTCTTCTGCTGAATAGGTTAAGAAGTCCTAGTTAATGAGAAAATCTAATAATAGAAATTTCCTCTATTCATTCTATTTTAGTCTTTTTTCTTTTTAGATAAATATTGACCCTGAAATTCTTGCCTTTCTCAAAAGCAATAAAGTTATCATCTGGTCATATCATTTGTAAATGGAAAAGCCACGTGAATGATAAGTGTTTACATCTAAGATAATAAAGACAATGTGTTTTACATATGCGAAGCATTTGTGTGGGTAGAGGACTTCACCAAAATAATTGTTTCAAGGTAGAGTTACCTTTAGTGTATCTTTTTCAAACTGATGTCCAAGTATCTAAAATACTGCTGTTGTTTTGTTAAGTTAAATCATGTTCTTGGATTGAAATTCTTATGCTTATCCTGTTAGAACCAGTCATTCCAGAAAGTACTCATTTCCTCTATCCTTCTAGCCATGTTTATGGCTCCATACCACTATACATTTAGGTATAGACTCATCACCCATGTTTATATATTTGTTTTGCTTTCCTCACAGCACAGAGCAGAAAACTCTTCCAATAACTATTGTGTAACATACTTATGTAACCTTGGAAACAATACCTGACCGCACTGTGCCTCACCTTTTCATGTTGATTATGTGTCAGCCATAGTGCTAGTTGCTTTATAATGTCTGGCTTCACTTACCTTCATGGAAATGTAAAGGAGCGGCCAAAGAGCTTACGTAACTTTACCAGTGCTGTGTGGCGGATAAGCAGGAGAGCCAGAATTCAAATTCGTTTCACAAGCTTGACTACCTCCTCCACTCACACTGCTGCTGGAACATTAATTTGGGAGAGAAGTTTTTCATACCACTCACCTTCCATAAACACCCCATTCTGCCCTCAGCCACCTCCTCTTACAGATGTCAACCTTTCATCCATCCCAGCACACCTGAGAGATATGACACACCTGCACTGGTGGTTTAACAGGGATTCTCAAGACAGGTTTCAGGATCTGGGTGATAAGGGGCAAGAGCAGTTTGAAGAATTCCCTTTCTTTGATGAGATCTGAATGTATTCTAAGGCAGAACCATTCAGAGTATTGGCAAGGCACTATGCTAAACACTTTCCTTGTGTTTACTCATTTAATCCTCACAACTTGGAAGTTACGTCTGTTAGTATTGTGTTGATTAAGGTACTGAGATGCAGAGAGGTTCAGTATACCTCACCTGGCTGACTGCTTAATGTTTTACAAAGATGAACCGCATATTCAAAGCTGGCCTGGTAAACTCCAATTTGGAAGGACACCTAGTTAAACTTTTCAGACCATTAATTACTACTACTTACCCCTTTGTCACTTCAAGTGTAAATTTCCCCATAGGCTATTAAACAAATATACTGTTGATTTCTACTTGTTTTGACAAAACAGGTTCTTAAGAAAATGTTATCCTATAAAAAAAAAAAAAAAGGGGGAGCACATGAAACAAACCCATAGACAGAAATGTTTAGTATGGTAGTTAAGAGTGCAAATTCTAAAAATTCACCAGATATGTCCTGTACTTACTAATTATATTAATGTAAGTATGTTGTTTCACTTCTCTCCTGGCCTCAGAAAATCAGAACAGCAAAAACATTAGCATCATGAAATGACTGTGAGGATAAATTGAGAAAAGTCTGTAAGTAATTGATACACGTAGCAAGTATTAATTACACAGAAAATAGTAGTCGTTGCTGGTAATAATTAACAGCTTTTTACTGAGCAGGTACACAGATGTGCTTCCTCATTCGTGTCCTTCTTAAAGTAATGCGGTTGCCTGTTTTCTCTAGTTCTTGGTTTTCAGTCAAACATTTTGGAAATTATTTCACATCTTTCCCAAACACCAGATCATCTCCCCTAATTTTCAATAAGACTTAAGAAGTCTCAACTTCAAAAAGCACAGCATTTCAAGTAGCTCGACAAAGAAAGTTAGTCTAGGTCATTTAAATGATGCCCACTCACAAGCACCTTCATTTTCATTGATTTCTTTATCAGAAGACTTTTTTTAGCTATGTAACTTGAGTAAAGATGAATTTCTCAATATGTACATTATGTTTTCTGAGCCTGTTAATTCTTTAAGGAAATTAAGAAAAAAATAATGAAACCATGTTAATACAGGTACTTGATTTTTTTTAATCTGTGGTAGTACTCTGGTAATTAATGCTTATTTTATGCAAACTAGACTATATCTGTTAATGGACACATTACTGTCAAGAAAATATTACTTGTCTTAATTATCAGTAATGAAGCAGGGATAAGCTGCTCACTTAGATATAATATATCTAATGACCTTTTCAGTTAGAGGTTGTGATGAAAGGTATCAGTTTCACAAATTATGCTTCATTCAGCTTCTGGCCTTTGTGTAGATTAATGTTTTGTGGATGAGTTTTAAAGTCAGGCATAAATTGTGTTTGGTGTTTAAAATTGATTTAGTGTCTTGCTTTTAGTGCATCATTTTCTCATTTATAAAGCCTCAATTTTATCTTCAAGCTTAAAAAAATAGTTCAGAATCAATTTAGGGCTGCTTTACAAACTGCCAATTTTTTTCAGCCTTACCAAATAAAACGGTACATCTATTTCCACTTGTTTAGCCAAAGGACAAGTTCCTTTTTTACTTCTGAATTTAGGATACTAAGCATAATGTTTACAGAGACAATTTTGAATTAGAAATATAAATATTTATAATGCCATTATTCCTAATTAGATTTCCTGTGATGACACAAAGCTAGTTATTTTGATTGAATTTATGATATCCCTTCATCAGCCGCTTCCTGAATAATAAATATCTTATTTCTGGGTATTGAAACATCATTCAAGAGCTCATGGACTTAGCCTTGTATTCAGACCAATAGACGAATTGCCACATTTCCTAAGTAAATAAGTAAGAATTTAAATGTTGAAAGTTGATGTAATAAAACAATGAAATAAAAAAAAGTGATCTTCAGGTTTTTAAGTGGTGGATCCCTTTCTTTATATAAAATCATATTCCAATAAGAAAATCTAACACAATTGGAGCTGCTCTGCCTGAATGGAAGTGTTCCAACAGTAACTTGAAGGAATTCAGAGCTCTCAAGAAGCCGTGTTGATGCTATGATCCTGGTGTGTGTATTATTAACATACCCAAATGTCAGAGCAGGGGAGAGCAGATCAGACTATTCATCCTCTTCATTTGATTGGTGAGACCCCCAAAATGTAAAGATACGTTCTAACCAGCCTAAGTTCACCATAGTCAGTCAATGCTATTTATCTAAAATCTTAAAAAAAAAAAAAAAAAAAAAAAAATACTATTTCTATTAGTGGAATCTTTTCCTTTTCTCCCTGTTGCTCTACTACTACCATAATGAATTTTGAAAACTATTCCAAGAACGATTTCTGAATCGACCTAAACTTTGCATTGAAAACATAAGTAAAGTAAGTCACATTTTTCTACTTTGAAGGACACAATAAAATCCTACCTGTCCCCAAACTCTTTCTCTTTACTTCCTGCCCCACTGTTCATTTGGGGATAATGTGGAATGATGAGTACTAATTCTCCACTCTGGCATTGCCAAGAACAGGAGCAGTACCAAGTTTTATTCCTCATTGCATACTTTTATCGTCACCTTCTACGTGCTCACTTCTGTAAATACCAACGCCATCATGACTTGTTCATTGAATCCCCATGGTCTAGCAGAACTTCTGACACACAGCTAGTGCCCTGTATTCAGTAGGGAACAGAGGGAGGCACAGAGACTCCACTCCACTCTCAAAGAATCTTCTTTGTTCATGTAAACTGGTTTCTTGTTGAGGAACAGCTGCTGACATCCTTTCTGACTTTGGAGGAATTACCTATCTCTAGATCTTCATACCTCCTATGTCTAGCTTTTGTCTTCTGCTGAAGTGAACGTTTTCTCTGCATTAGAGCTTTCTTCTCAGTTTCTGAACAATAGTGGAAGAGGAAAGTCATGTTTTCTTTCTGATACCAAACTAAGGTTGGAAAATAATTTCTTAAAACTTACCTTGCAGCATGGAGGAATTACCTATCTCTAGATCTTCATACCTCCTATGTCTAGCTTTTGTCTTCTGCTGAAGTGAACGTTTTCTCTGCATTAGAGCTTTCTTCTCAGTTTCTGAACAATAGTGGAAGAGGAAAGTCATGTTTTCTTTCTGATACCAAACTAAGGTTGGAAAATAATTTCTTAAAACTTACCTTGCAGCATGCCCAGTAGAGTAGTGATTAGGTCTGCCTCTTACAAAGGAGCACAGTTCACGTATATACAAAGGAGCACAGTTCACGTATATCCGAAGGACCCAGATTCATGCCCCAGGTCCAGGGGCAACAAACGATGTGAACAATTAAATAAAAATAAAATAGGCACGTTCTGGTGGAGTAGTGGTTAAAGTCAGTCACCTCTGAGGGAGCCTAAGCCACATATTCCTGGGTTCAAGTCCCGGGTTCCAGGGGAAAATAAAATAAAGCGCTTCGTACACCTCTTTCTTCCTGCTTACCTGCCTTCTACTTCATTCTTGCCTGCACCTTTCCTTTAAATAAATAAATAAAAATAAAGTGCTTCCTCCTCTTCTCTCTTCATACTTGCCTGTACCTTTCCTTAAAAAAAAAAAAAAAAATCATCTTACTCTTTTTTCCAGCTCCCAAGAAATTGAATAGTGGGCCTCATTAATGTTGATGGCAATCTTTATGTTTTTTAAATAGTTTTTATGATTTCTTTTGTTTAAATTGGTTTATGCATTTTAGGATATTGAAATCACATCTCAATCTGTGTGTATTTCACACCACACCCACCACCAGAGTTCTAATGCCTTTTACCACCACCTCGTTCCCTCCCCCCTGCCTCCCCCAGGTAACCAGAGTCTTGCTTCTTGTGAATTTTTTTGAGATGTCTGTTCATTTGCTATATTTCTGTATATTCCACCTATGAGTGAAACCATGTTGCACTTCCTTTTTTCTTTCTGGATTGTCTTACTTAATATGCTTCCCCTCCATTTATATCCACATTATTGCAAAGATCATGATGTTATCTTTTTTAACAGCTGCATAGAATTCCATTGAGTATATAGACCACAGCTTCTTTATCTAGTCATCTGTTGATGGATATTTAGGTTGACTCCATGTGATCACATTTTTTCAGATGGAATTATTTATAATTTTTCTTGGGAACTTTAGAATTTTGTTTCTTTTGTTTTTTCCTTGAGAATACTACTTCTCTAACTTATAACTTGCACATGTACTATGCAGTCATGATGGAATTACTGTCTGCATTTTAAAATGTATAAACTTGTTACCATCAAAAATGACTAATTTGAAACATCATGATCCCACCAAAAGCAATACTGCATTTCCAGTATTTTTTTTTTTTTATTGGCAAGAGTTGCTGATGAGATGAATAGGGTGTAGGAGACTGGGTGTGAGATAAGAGTATTGTACTACTCATTCTTTTCAGGAAGTTGAAAAAGTTCCTGAGTTCAAGAAAAAGATCCATTGAACTTGAGCAATGATTCTACTAATCAGGAAAAAAATATATAAGGACTCTTGGGGATAATAATGCATGCACATAACCAGAACAGCAGTTTATATTTAACAGAACTAAATGGTCACATTTTCAAGTAAAGTACGCCCTGGCATTTGAACAGCTGTTATATCTAAATCAGATTTGAATACTGTTGTTTAACCTTCCCAGCTGTAGCGGGGGTGGTTTGTGAGTCTAAATCAGTAAAAAATATGCATAGTATACTTAAATTTGAAACTTTAAACACATATTTGTATTAAACCGATAAATTTTAGTCATATAAGTCTATTTTAAATAAACCTTTATCTTCCTGTGAGTTATTCATTGTTCCCAACTTGTCTATTTGAGCAGTCTTTGAGTAATTAAAGTATCCGTCCAAATTCTTTCCATTTAATGCATATCTTCTGTTTTACTCTTATATTAAGAATAAGCAAAAATGCATTTTCTTTGCATCTGTTTGTGATTGCATTGGTGTATTTATAAGAAAATATATTACTTTTTTCCTCTATTTCTTCCTATCTGATTCTCTGACCCCAACAGCATCCTTTTACAAACACAGTCATGGAAATAGAATGGGAATGAAATGGTTGCTATAGGAAGACCAAAAGAAAAATAAAAAGGACCAATATTTCTCAGTCTTACAAGAATAAGGCTAAAAAGAGCTAAGATCAAAATACTTAAAACCACATATCATATAATTATAGTGAATAAATTTTTATCACCTGCTACACTAGAAAACATTATTTGATATTTAAAAGAAGTAATTTTAGAATCGGTAGATACAGATGTCTGTGAATATGCACCATACGTACATGAACACACACAAAAACAGATAAGTGTAGAAATTATTGTGTATCTGTATGTGTGTATGTGTGTTTATGTAACAGATGCATCCACATATTTCTAGCTTTGTCTTCTGGTGATTTTAAAAGCGATAGCAACTTAAGGAGCACCAGATACTGGTTTCAAAGTATTATCTCCCAGTAAAATTTTTTAAAGGAAGAGCTATTTCTTGGTGAAATAGATAACTCTATGGCTAGGGCACAGATCATTTAACATGAAACAAGAATTTGTGCCCCCAAAGTAGAGAGATACTCAAAGAATGATGGGGCCTTAAGAAAAGCAACAGAAGAGTCACTTTGAAGAGGATTCTAGTTGCCAAATCTGGGAAGTGTGAACTTCAAGATGAATAATGGAAAATAACCCCCATTTAGGAAAATGGAAGTCCACAAGTCCATACTTGATGATAGATAGAGGAAAAGGAAAAGCTCTTTCTTACAGTAGAATACTGGTTTTTAAATATTGAAGGAATGATGCAAAAAACATGGCAATCAAAGTTATATACAGTTTAGCTGAAAATTATCAGCGGAGGCTACAACTGGCTAGTAGATTTGATGAGATTTGATGAAGAACAAAATGTTGATAAAATCTCAGAGTATTTCCCTTCCAAAAGGTGTCTTCTTTACAGTGGAAAATATAAAATGTAAAAACATGACCGACATGACTGAATGCTCTTAAGATCACAAATGGATTGACATCACATATGGGCGCATCACCATGATGTGAAACACTGAAAGAGCTAAATATCTTATCAGTGATTTCCTTCCCCAAAGAGTATGGTCAGTCAAGAAGAGATATCAAAATTAGGTTCATGGTTAGACTACAGAATAAATACCTTGTAATTTTAAATAACTGTTGAGGACATGAAAGGCAGGGAGAGACTGGGAATATTAGAAGAGAATTAATGTCCTGATATTGCTGGGGTAGTTGACAAAATATGTGTGGAGTCTGGATTGAAAGTAGTGTAGTCGACTTCCTGATTTGAAGGATTATAGGTGATTGCATAGGAGAATGTCCTTGTTTTGGAAAATGCATTCTGGGAGCTTTTAAGGATGGCAGGAATCATGTTGCTTGTTCTTAAGTGGTTCCAAACCAGCCAAATAATGGGTGTATGTAATTTTTGGAGAAGTCTTTGTATCTATAAAAAAAGAAAAAATGATGGAGTAAATCATGAAAGAGAATTTAAGTGAGAAGAATATGAGAATTATTGATTCTGTTCTTACATACGTACCTATGTTTTAACATATTTCAAAATAGATTATTTTAAAAAAATTTTAAAGGTAATATAGTAGCCACCTCATAATAAAATCATTAATATTTCTTCAATAGCACAGTATTCACACAAGGTGAATTAATACAAAATTATAAATAACTACATGTTAGTTTAGGCCAGGTTTTGCCATCAAGGGGGAATTAAGGTCTTCATAGTCATTTAGATTTGCAAATTTGAAGATAAAGGTTTAGATTTGTAAAAAGAATCTGAGGCACAGATAAATAAGTTTTTCAATCTCACACAGAAGTTACAGAACCAAAGTGTCCTGATTCTCTATCCAGTAGTCCTTGGATGAGAGATAACTGAGACAAAGTAGGGACATTGGTGTTCAAATTCTGATCTTTAGAAATTCTTTCAGGAAAGTGTCAGATTTACAAAGTGCTCCTTAGAGTGACATCATTAGTTTCACCAACGTGCCTGTTCAATGGGCATTTATCAAATGCAGCCCAAAGAAATGGAGAAAACCTTTCTTTCTCTTCACCTACATTCTATATGGCAGTATAAACGTAGGAGTGAATGGATTTCTTCCTCCTCTCTGCCTCTCATCTTCATTCTAACTCTTTCAGCCTGTAAGATTTCTTTCCTCTTTACAGAATTATAGCATAGAGTTGGACTTCAATCAGTACTTTTTTTCTAATTTGATTTGCCAATCACTTGAGTATCCCTAATATCTAATGTGTTTTTTAAAGTTTTAAATAGCCATTGACTTGAACTTGTGTAAGAAAATGGTCCTTCCTAGATCCTATAACTCCCCATACCATTTTGGGTAGTTAACAATTCTGCACTCAAGCATTTCCTTTTATTTTTCTTAATGTCCATGTCTTACTGGGAAAAGAAAATATTCTGGTATATTTTCAGTTATATAGTCAATAAAAATAAGCCCATTTTGAGGGCTAATATTATTCTTTAAAGTGTCACCACTGCTTAAGTACATTTTCAGTAAGCTTCTTTTATAACTCCTTATATTATTTTTCTTTTCAAAATTTCTCTAGACATAACCAAGTGTTACAGTTACACTACTGAAACATCTACATATACATATTTAAAATAAGATTGAGTCCAATTATTCCATGGCCTTAATTAACTTCTAATGTCACTCGATTTATCTTGGGACACAGATACTCGATGTCCTATTTTAAATGTGTGTCAAAAGCTAACGGGCTGAACATATTTTTCTTTAATAGCTGTCTCTCATGAATTCCAAAACTGATTCTTTTTAACTCTGATTACTCTATCTGGCTAGCCAAGTCAGTTATTTGCTTTCCTATCTTTCAGTTTGCTTATTTAAGAGCTGTATAGATTAAGGATCCTGTGTATTCTGAATGTGCACATTTTAATCATTCTAAATCAAGCCTTAGTAATTCTTATCTTGCCTAATATAATAGGAAATACATTTTAATACTGATCAGAGAAGAGAGCATCTTTTGAAAAACAGATTAACAGAAGCATTGTATAAGTTGCCTTTATTTCTCAGCATACATGTCTTTAGTTTTTATGTTATATCCAAAGACTGAATATTAACTTTTAACACAATAGAGAATAAATAATGTATTGATGAATTATATTTCTGTCTGTCCTTCTAAATCTACTATATTTAATTAAGTTATAATTGCATAACAAGTTTCTGAGATCATAATATACTAAACATACGTTAAGACAGAAAGGCTTTAAGCACTGCAATTCTGAGATTTTAATGAAGTAAGTAGACTTGAATTAATATAGATACTATATGTATATATACATATAATAAGTAAATATGTAGTACAGATAAATACACACATTTGTATGTGTATTTATATATACTTCCGTGTAGGTGTCTATGTATGTAAGTGTGAGGTGTCTCAGGCCCAAATAAATGTCTTCCAATTTCACACTTTCAGAGTCACCATATAAATGTGTGTATATGGATGTATATGTGTGTGTGTATATGTGTGAGACAGGAGTTAATGTTTAATGGGTGCAGGCTTTTAATTTGCCATGATGAAAAGTTCTGAAAATGAATATTAGTGATGGTGTTCCAGCAATGTGCATGTACTGAATGACACTGAAATGTATACTTAAAAATAGTTAAATGATAATTTTGATGTTATATATGTATTTGTCACTAATATATATGTGTGTATATATATATTTTTTTAATCTAATTGATAGCTTTAAATCTGTGACTTGGCCGTGGTTTTATAGATGTTCTTGAACAACTCTGTGATGTCTCTGGCAGTAATCTATGCCAATATTTCACATCGTATTTTTTAAGGAAATCAAATATTTTCTGATTGAAAAAGAATTAATATAAATATTTTAGACATTGGCTGGCATTCAGTTTTTAAATATAGCAGTAAAAACTAAGCTATTCACTTAGTATATGTTGCATATTTATGCTGTATTAGGTGTACATTCTAGATGTAAAAATATTGAAAGTTATGGTTTTGTCTCCAGCTTTTATTTTAGCCATGTGACTTTGTATTAGATCCTCAACCCCCCAAAACATCAGTTTTCTTACACATATACCTATATATCCATGTACAGGTAGATGGATGGATGGTTACATAGAGCAAGGATAATAATAACTATTCAAAGGGTTCTCACAAGGACTAGCATGTAAAAATATTTGTGGGTGGATATTTTTCATCTAAAACACATAGCACACAATGTAATGCATAGAAAATTACTCAAGAAATTATAGCTCCTGGTATGCCCTGTTGAAGTAATGGTTAGGTCTGCTGCCTCTGGAAGAGTGCAATCCACATACATCCCAAGGACCTGGGTTCAGGGTAACAACCGATATGAACAACTAAATAAAATAAAATTTAAAAATGCTTCTTCCTATCTGTGCCTGCCTGCCTGCCTGCCTGCCTGCCTGCCTGCCCGCCTACTCACCTTCGTTGCTGCCTGTACCTTTTCTTTAAAAAAAAAAAAAAGAAAGAAAGAAGGAAAGAAATTATGACTGCTGGCACTTTTAATTAAACATTACAGAGGAATTAGCACGTCAAAGTTACTTGAAATCCTTGGTCATCTTTGGGATGTTGCTTCTATGGGCTACATCTTCTGCCTGCAGTCTCTTTGTTTACTCTACTTGCTAAACATGACATATACAAAGGATCCTGTGACCCTGTGTTTGGTCCCTTAGGACCTCTTCAGCCTCCTGGTCTTACACCAGTGACTTAGTCAAGGACCTTGCTCAGCAAGGGGTATAGAAAGAAAACGGACATTCAATGTGCTTTTATTACTGTAAAACACCTCTGATTGCCCAGAGAGCCTGAAACAGCTCTAACACCCTTAAGATTTAGATCCCTCTTTATTGATATGTCCTGTGGACTTCTAGTTTTAAACAATTATTATTGATCAAAAAAATTGACCAGTGTTTTTTAAAGTATAAATAGACTAACATAATTTATGTATTTATACCCTGCTTAATGTAGGAGAGAATTTGAGGTAGTTACCAAATTGCCTTTATCAACATTTTATTGAAATACAAAATAATCATACAAAAAAGACCTCAAAAGCTTGTCTCCTCAGTTCCTTCTCTCCAGGATCTTTGTGCCTTGGCTATGGTTGTTTGGATGTTTCCCAGCAAGCCTGTGGTGTAATCTCGTGGTAATCTGGGCCAGTATTTAACATCATAGATTTTTTTTAAGGAAGTCAAAGTACTTTCTGATTGAAAAATAATTGGTGCAATCATTTTTTTTTCTTTTTGTTTATATGCCTTGTCCTAAAATAATTCTCAAGTTGTTTGAAACTGAAGACTAAGAATATGGAGGGACACGGAAATAGTATGAAATAGCTAAAATGGCAACTTTGGTGTATTTGTCCAAAAACTTAAAATTCAAAGATGTTATATGCACTCACATATTCAACACTCTAACTTACGCTAAAGCACGCTTCTGAAATCTGATAAGAACAATAATGTCAAGCTTAATTACACTTTTATGGCCACTGCCATCTGTGTGTTTGTTCAGCTTACAGTAGGGATAGGACATTCAAGAAAACAATGCATTTAGTGTGCAGTGCAGTAGTCTTATCACAAACCCATCAATGCAAATTATCTCTTATCACTTCAGATTCTATTCTTCTGTGAATTTTTCTATTTGATGCAAATAGTTACTAAAACACATATATGGTTGATTCATAGAAGACACAAAGCTTTATTTCTTGAAATAAATTCTAATTTAGATTTTATAAAACACTAGAGTTGTTCAACATGCAAGAGTATAAGACTATTTTCTGCTATCTAAAAATTAAAACTTCCAAAGTGACCATGTAAATGTACCTAGATTTAATTGCTTTAGCACTAGGAACTTTCAGTTGGCACATTTAAAAACTATTGCTGAAACCAATTTTACCAAAAACTTGCTTTACTAAACACTACTGCTGTTAAAACTTCAAAAATGCAGGTTCATAATCTTTCTATTTGACATTGGAATATTTTTTCTACAACTATAGTTATTGTTGATCAATTCTTCTTTAATACTTGATGTTTTCTTTTTTCTTCAAATTATGCAAGTAATGCATGACTAATTCTGTGTTAATTTCCTATTGCTGCTGTGTACCACATTATCAAAAATACTACATTATAGTTCTAGAGATCAGAAGTCCAAAATTAGTCTCAATGGACTAAAATCAAGATATCAACAAAACTAATTCCTTTGAAAACTGTAGAGGAAATTCTACTTATTGCATTTTCCATTCCTAAAGGCTGCCAGCATTCTTAACTTATGGCTGCGTCACTGTAGCCTCTATCATCATGTCACAGTGTTCTCTGACTTTGACCTTCCTGCCTTCATTTTAGAGAAAAACTTTTCAGCTACTGAAAAAAAAAAAATGTTGATTCAAGCAGAAGTCACAAAACTCCTGTTTTAATTTCTTGAAATAAATTCTAATTTGAAATTGTTTAATATATAATTTTATATGACAAAGATTATTTTCTAATGCCTAAAAATTAGGACACTGATTTTATTGGGCCCAGAACAGTCTCCCCATCTCAGTATTGATCCTAAAGTCAAACACATCTGAGAAGATTCTTAGATATGTGTAACTTATTCAGTTTCCAGGGATTAAGACATGGACATCTTTGGAAGGTAGGCAAGTTATACTCCTATCACACATCTTTTATATATATATATAAAATTTTCATCATATACAAATTTTCCACTGCCTCTCTAGCAAAATTGACTTCTCCTTTTTTATACCCTCAAGCTCTAGATACTTCTTCATGGCACTCACCAGTTTATTACTTTTGTGTTTAATTTTGGTTTGAAATTAGTGACCCCAATATACTTTATAAAGTCTCTGATAGGACAGGTAAAATGGATTTGTCTTGTCTTTTCTTTTCTTTCCTTGCTTTTGTATTCCCCTTTGCTATTCAGTAAATATTTGTGAAAGGAATGAATACTCTTCAATATTCTTTGCACATTTTGTAGCTAATTGAGTCCTAAATATATGAAGGTTATTCATCTATTATGAATGAGATTCCTTTTGTTGTTGTTGTTGAATTACATTTTTGTACTGATGTTTAAATGTCAATCTTGTATCCAGCCACCTCATTGAACCACGTCATTAATGTTAATAATAGTTTCTCAATTGAGTCTCTCAGGCTTCATAGTAAATGATCATATTTTCTACAGCAGTCCTTAGTCTCTCTCTGATATTTATACATTTTATGTACTTTTAGTGTCCAATTGTATTGCCTAGGACTTTAAGAATAATGGTATGACACACCATGGTGGAGTAGTGGTTGAGTCAATCACCTCCAAAGATGATAATCACATACCCCTGGGTTCAGTCCAAATCCAGGAACCAGGGCAGGCGACCATTGTGAACAACTAAATAAAAATAAAATTATGTGCTCCTTCCTCCTTCTTCTCCCTGCCTGCCTGCCTCTGCTCGCCTTCATTCTTGCCTGTACATTTTCTTTTAAAAAAGGTTATAGTGATAAATTTGAGCATCATTGTTTTTGAATTTAATTTATTTATTGCATTTATCTTACCAGTAAAAAAAGAAATTTGTTCTAACTATTTGATAGGTCTCGTTTTTTCTAGTAAAAGATGCTTCCTTCTATTTTCTAGCTTATGAAGAAGTTTTTGGGTTTTTCCTGTTTTTTGTTTGTTTATTGGATTGTTTTGTTTTGTTTTTGTTTTGTGTTTGCTTTGAGGAAGGAAGAAAGGGAGAGAAGGATGAGCATATTTATTTATTTATTTATTTATTTTGGATTTTCACCCTGGCCCCCAGGTTATGAACTCTGGTTCTTGGGCTTTACATGGTCCCAATGCCAGTGTCTCAAATGCCTGAGCCACAAGATCACACCCATGAAAAGTTTTTAATTTAGTATCTTTTTTGCTTCTAATTTTTCTCCCTCAGTTTTCTAGCATAGTAATTTCTTAATTTTATGTTTAGCTTGTTTACTTCCTCTCCTTCTTTTTCTTCTCCTCTGTAATGCTATAAGACAGATGTTGAAGTTTCTGGATCTATTGTCCATATCTTTTAGCTTTTCTCTATTATTTGATTTTCTTTGCTCTTCTGGTTTGTATTTTGCAGAATCCCTTTATTCTATCTTCTGACTTACTAATTCTCTCCTTAAAACTATTTTTATTATCATATTCTTATTTTCCGTATTTCTAATTGCTTCTGTTTCTAATAGCCTATCTTACCCACTTGAAGATCTTAATTCTATTGTTAAATTGCCTTCTGTGTGTTTTAAAAACTGTTACATTAGGTATAAGTTCTGATTTTTTAGTATCCTTGCATACTTAAGTGTTAATTCTTAATTCTTAAGTGTTAATATTTAATTCTTAGTTAGGCTCTTGTCCTTGTATTTAAGATCAGCATGGATCATGTATAGATCTATTTCTTCTTGCTGTAGTGTACCTTAATCTGCCTCTAGGATTATAGTGTATGGGGTGGAGAATGCCAGCATTTGTTTTCTGAAAATAGGTTTTCTTATGCGTTGGGGAATTCAGTAACTATGGTCATTTTTCTAGTTCTTGAATTGTATTTTAAAAGAATTTCTATCAATAATATACACTAGTAAATATAATTCCATGTTTTAGTCCTGCATTCTCTTTGTTTTTATTAATCTACTGACTTATGTATCTTTAAAATGTCCTGACTACTTTCTTTTCTGTTTCTTAAGCTTAGTCTTATCCTCTGGGTAGTTTTTTTCTTTGTTCTTGAATCACAACAAAGCCACTAAACTGTTATGTGTTATCCCAGATATTTTTCATATAAGCCCTTGAAGTGTAACTGATTAAATTTAGATTTAAACATTTAGCAGCATGCAATTCAAGGCATAATTTTCAAAGTCCTCAGTTACCCCAAACATATTACCCACATTTCAGATTATCTGCATCAATATTTCAAGTTTTTATTGACAATATCATATCATTTTCTTAACTAAGGACCTTTTCATTTAAAATTATTTGCGGTTTCTAAAATAGTCAAGTTCATAGAAACAGACTAGAATGGTGGTTGCCAGGAGATGAGGGTATGGGGAAATGCACCATTGATAATCAATGGATATAAAGTTTCTGTTATGCATGGTGACTTAATTCTAGAAATATGGTGTACAACATAGTACCTACAATTTACAGTACCTTATTATACTCTTTGCAGTATATTAGGAGGATAGACCTCATGTTAAATGATCTTAACACACACATACACACACACAGCAACCAAAAAAAAAAAAAATTCTACCACAAAATACAAGGGAATTTTTAGAAGTGATAGTTACATTCAGCACTTTGATTGTGGTGATAGTATCAAAGGTATATGCATGTGTCCAAACTCACCAAGATGTAAGCATTAAATATGAGCAATTATTTTGAATGTCAGTTATACCAATACAGATAAAATAAACATAAAATACTTATTTACTATAATCTGGTCAGATCTGGAAGAGAATAAAGTTATTGTTCCAGTAAAATTGAGAGCCAACAAATTCGTAAAATGGTACTTTTTTTAATCTTTGCTGTAGGCTAGTACATCAGTACAGATGACCTAAGATATAATTCTTTTTTCCCCCCAGCTGTGGGAAAGAAGATCAGCAAAATAAATAGATCGGCTAGCTTCTGATTTCTTCCCAAGGAAACCATAATAAAAGCAATACTAAGGACATTCTGAATCAAATATAATTTTATTTCTTTAAACTTCTCTTTTGTATTACCCATGCCTAACATCTCCATTGTTAGTATCGTTAATGAAATAAATATACAAGAAATGTTGTTACTGATATTCACAATTTTGTTTGAAATAAGAAGGTGAATGCTGATTTCAATCCACAGTTTTATTTGAAATAAATCTGTGATCCCTTAACTGTGAAACCTTAACTCCAATTCTGTGAAGATGGGCCCTTAATAAAATCTTTTATTATTTTCTCCTTCATGGACGAATTTCCTTTATGTGTAACAATTTCCCACTGTGTAACAATTCCCTGACATATATAGTCAATTATTGAATATTTTCAGTACTTCAATCAAAATCATTTGAGTGAAAGAATAGCTAAAAATAGGCAGTTACTGGTATGGAGTTCACCCAGAACCAAGAATCCTGAGTAAAAGAGCATCATGCATACAACTTGGTGCCATTTGGGAACAAGATGATGAGAAGCCATGTTAGGAGTTAGATTTGAAATGCCATTACGCAGGCTTTTCAGTCCAAGGATCTCTGTCTCCAAGGAAAGTCAGGAGAGATCAATAAAGTTTATGCAAAAACAGAGAAATAAGTAGCTTCTAAAGGAGTGTAATGCCTCCTGAAAGAACCATTTAGTTTTAAGTGCCTGGTATGTGCAACCATACTAAAACCTTCTAAATATGATTCCTGTCTCCAAGGAGTTTACCGTGGCCATTACTATTGCTATACCACACTTCGGTGGCTACAGACAGGAATTTTAGTTCCAGCTCTGCCACTTACTAGTTGTCTGAGTTTAAGCAAATATCTGAGTCCCTTTTTTCTCATTTTGAGTAAAATGGGATAATAATAATAAAAGTACATACGTTGTTCTAAAGAGTAAACGCATGTGGATTGCCCAGTACAGTAACTGACACATTTTAAATACTCAATATCATTGTTACTGTAAGATTTACCCCCAGGATAGGCCAAATGCCAACTCAAGATAATAATAGGTTAAATTAATATTTTTTACTGTGTTGTTTGAATGCTATTGGAAATAAACCTTTCCTGACCATACTACATAAATACAAATATGTGCACACGCCTTCAGCAAGTAATTTTGTTGCTTTCCTTGCACTTGTCACACTCATTCATCTTTAATACTAGCTTCTTCTCTGTTTTACCCACTGATTATGAGCTATTTTGATGTTGGGGGGACATATTTGTCTTTTTCCTTCCTGAATCTCCAGCACCTATAATACAGTGTCTGATACAGAGTAGACGCTCAATGCATTTCTGTTGAATATCTGAATTAGAAAAAAAAGGAAATTCTTACTGATCAGCGTTAGAAGAATAGTATAATGGAAGAAATTAGTTTGAAATGCTTTTGAAAAATGAATAAGATTTGGACGAACAGAAAGAGGTAAATGTATATTTTAGGTTGGAATTGAAAAAAATGAATGATATGTTAACAGGCATGAAATAAGTAAAACACAAATTATAGGCATGATGAGTGAAAATGGAGTTATTTAAGTTTAGGGGGAAAGAGACCATTGAAATTAACTTTACACCTCATTCATTTTACAGGTAAAAAAAGTAAGATCCAGTCAGTGACAGCATCAGGATTAAAATCCATGTCTTTTCCATATAGCTATATAGCTATATATATATATATATATATATATCCATAGAAAACTATGTAATGAACAGAGTTTTCAGTAGGGGAGACTCGAACCCATGACTTTGGGCTGTCAGGTTCACTAACAAGGACTTAGTTGGAAGGTAACTGCAAGGGAGGAGTCTACTTCAGAAACAGTTGTGATCTTCGACACCCAAGGTGATAAGGGAAGCAAAATAAAGAACAAGAAGTGTCAGAGATTATGTTTTATTATGCTTTTTAGATGGAATATGAATATTTATTATTACAGTTAGCATAGGAAGTAGGAAACTAGTGAAGATAGATATAACATTCTGGTATATTGTAACTCAAAGTCTCTTATATTTGAACCACACATAAAAATAAAAAGCAAAATGCACTTTAATTTCAGATATTCTTTATGAAAAAGCAAACAGGTTTCATAAAACCTAGGGATAATCAGGAACTTAGCTGGGATACTTAATGAAGGCACTGTGTGTACTTCGTGCTAAGTGTTAGGTGTCCGGTACCAAATCATACACAGAAGAGCCATAGACAAATAAACCTTTCAAAAGTGGGCTGACGATTTCTGACAGCAGTATAAAGCCATCTTTCAGAGCCAGTAATTCAGTCAGGCCCATCTGAATCATTTCCTCTATAAATTGTCTTTAGCGCGAATACAAGAAAAAGCACCAGTGAACTGATAATTATCTCCTCTTTGTCATCTGAGTGGCCTAAGTTACAAAAGTGCCACCTTTAAAATTAATTTCCTCATTTTTTTAAATCTACCTGGAATTACTGTTATTCTTTTCTTAAATAATAGTACATTTGTATGTCATCTGTTTTTCTTTTATATGTGTATATCCAAGAAGTCAATATGATGATAAACATTTACTTCAGAATTATTTTAGACTCTTTGTAATTTTTAAAGCAAACATTTTGACTATATTAACCATTTTAGTAATTTACTTAATACACTGATAGATGCTTTTTTTTACTATTATACCTGCTCTTTAATTTTAAAAATATTTCATAGTGAATTGACTCATAAAATCAGCAAATTAAAAACTGGTCCCTGCTACAGCTTCATATTAATTATGCAGCTGATGAAAATAAGTATCAATAACCTAAAGATGCATAGTGCTAGGGACAGAGGTGGCATTTTACATTTTTATTAACACTTGTAATTTTCTCCTGCTTGATTTCTTTCAGGCCAAGCCCAATTTCTTCTAAACCATGGGTCAGTAAGCTCCTGCTGATTCTCATGTGAATGATGGGCTTGATTTTTCAAAGATATCACCAACTACTAGTTTCCAGGTCCAGCTACAATCATTATGAACAACCTAGAATAGAACAGTATGAAAATGACTGTGTTATTTCCTTTAATTTCACCAACTATGGCAAATCTCAGCACCATCGGAATTGCGTATATTAGTGAAACACTACATTTTTAAATGTGATTAATGTGATAGTAACTACAGGATAGCATAAAACAAAATATTGTTCTGTTATACATATGAATTATCTTTCCTTGTTAAACATTCCAGGAAGAAAAAAAAGAATACACTTTCACTTAGACAGTCTTCAGAAGGTAAAGTTTTATATTTAGCAAATGATCTCTTAGAACTAGATATAAGTTGAAGAATAACTGGGTTTCACTGGAATATGATACATATCTGTTTGAGGAGCTTTTCTACATCCTTCCAAATGAAAACAATATTATGTTAATAAATCATAAGCCTCTTCTATTAGCTTGATAAGTAAGTACCTTTAAAATACAAGTCAGAAAAGGATTTGTTTAAATACTTTAAGTCTTTATCATACTATTCTAGTGATGTCAAATACAATTTTCATTTTTAAAAGATTTTAGTGAGAAATTTAATCTTTGAAAATATTAATAACAGCTTACAGCAGGTAAGCTATAAAATAACACTGGATGCTGTCTATTTAGTTTCTGGTTGAAAAAGCACAGCAGTACTTTAGTTCATTACCTTTGAAAAAAACAGTAACAAGATAATACAGCTGCCTCTGATTAAGATGTAAATTCTTTCTAATTAGAATGTAAATTCTTACATTTAAATGAAGACATCAATTGTCAGGATGCCATATGATATCTTATTCCACCTTGCCTGAATGAAGCCCTCACTGCTCATCTATGGCACTAAAATAGTTTTGCAATCCCTTTGTTCTCTGATTCTTGTAATATTCTCTCTTCATGTTCCCTTTTCACATTGCTTTTGTTTGTTTTCCCCCTTGCATCTGATATTGTTGTGCCTTGGGATTTTGCAGAAATTTGGAATGAAAATTGAGTTCAGTCAGTGCCAGTATTTGCTTGTGCCTCAATTACTTCTGCTGAATTTTCCTCAATGCAAATCAGGCAGGTTGCATAAAGTGGTGCATGTATTTGAAATAATTAATTTTCCGTAAAATGATGGATCAAGTCCAATCAACCTTCATGAAATCTAAATAATAGAATAGAGAATTAGAAATTAATTAACATTTTGTGTTGTTAGTACTTCATAGTATAAACTAGCAATAGTAAGTTTTACTGTTGATTCTAACTTTTTCTTTATTAAATGCTGATGAAAACCTGCCTCAATCATTTCTTGCCAGAAATATCCTAACAAGGAATGCTGTATCAATAATATTGAAGCAAGAGTTTCAAAGATTATATAAACAATTAACTAGTGATTTGTATTATTCATGCTTCTCTTTAACAAGCAGTAGTGGAAGTTTTGTCTTGAATAATGTACCCTAATTTAAAGAAATCTGTTGTTATATCGGAGAAAGCCAACAGTCTTTGAACA
This sequence comes from Solenodon paradoxus, assembly GCA_004363575.1. Lineage (NCBI taxonomy): Eukaryota > Metazoa > Chordata > Mammalia > Eulipotyphla > Solenodontidae > Solenodon > Solenodon paradoxus. The sequence continues at coordinate 463,129 of RJWH01000911.1, forward strand.
TAGTATCATACCTTTCTTTTGTATCATCTTCTTCAATCAAAAAAGGTATAACTAGAGGTAAACCAACTCAACCTACCCTACAATGCTAGGAAAAATATGAAAATTGAAAGAATGCTTTAGATAGAAGGGTGCCTCCTATGGTTGTTAGTTGTTGTTTCAACTTTTTAATATAGAAAATTTCAAATGCAAAAGTAGAGACTAATGTAATACATTCCTGTATGCGCATCAAAACATAAACACAGACCTGAAATAGCATGCAAATAAAAGAGAAAATGCCATTGGGTATCTGAGTGGTATGCACACTTCGAAAAGGAGATTAGCTCGTGTTAAATGGGCAGAGAAGAGAAAGACGATCCCAGGCAGAGTGGAGCTAACATAAGAAAAAAAATTAGGAATGAGCTGAGTCTGTGACAATATAAGATTAGAATGCTTTGATCAAAAATTTCATGTTTATATGTAAAAGTAGTTAAGTTTGGTAAGATGAAAGGGTTTGAGAGCCAAGCAATATATTTTAGTACTAATTAGCCAAAAAAAATGTTTTTGTCTTTGGAATGACAGTCAAAAATAACTTCTCTTTATCCAAACAAAAATCTCTCCTGTTGTAATTATAACCCTTTCTTCATTCTTTTCTGATTGTGTTCATAAATAAGATGTTTCTAGTGACTGAAGAATGAATTGCAAAGAAAAATTTTCTTGTCACTAATCCAGCTAATTAGAAATACATATTAGGAATAAATCGGTAATTTTGTTGCATTGTATGTTACTTTATGTCTACTCAGTATAATCAAGAGAGTAAATGTCACTGTTGTTATTCATAGGTCTCTTGAAAATTGTTTTAAATCACAACATATTTGCTTTTGCACAATTCCAAATCTGTGGTATTATTTACATACAGTATTAGTTGTCCATTGTTGTTATAACAAATCACCACACACTGAGTAGCTTAAATAACATAAATTTATTTTCTTAACAGTTCTGGAGGACAGAATTCAAAATGTGTCTTATGGAGCTAAAATCAAGTGGTCAGCAGGACCAAGTTCTGTATGGAGGATCTAGAGGAGAACCAATTCCTCACTTTCCCAGCTGCTGGAGGCTGCCAACATTGCTTAGTTCATAACCTCATTCCTCCATCTTCAAAAGCAGCAATATCAGACTGAATCCTTCTTATGTCACTTTTTTTCTGATTCTCTTTTACCTCTCTCTTACTTTTAAGAGCCTTTCTAGTTACATTAGGTCCACTGGGATACTCTTGAATAATTCCTTATTTTTTTAAGGTCAACTGATTAGTAACCTTAATCACCTCTGTAACCTTAATCACCTTTTTGCCATGTTAAGAAACATGCCACAAATTCCACAGATTACAATTTGGTAGACTGTAATTCTGCCCACCATACATTTATTTCATATTTATTCATCAGTAACCACTGTGATCATAGATACGGAACTGTTTCATTGGCTCAGAAAGGAATTCTTTTTCAGGTTTAAAATGATATTTAATATTATTTGTAATGAATATTATCATTTTAGTGAACTTTGAGAAAAATAGAATAATTGACTAATTGCTACAAATGGTAAAAACTACACAACAAAGTATAGGCGTTTGTACAGAATTATACACTAAAATCAGTCATTGTGGACATAGCCAAAAATCTGTTTTTCATAGAAGCTACTACATTGCAGACAGTATAATATATATTTTACAGTTATTATTGCCTTGAAATCTTTAAACATCCCTTTAATTAAATGTGTTTTATATTTTAGATATATAATACATATTATATATAATCATATAAAATATTACATAAATTATGTATTATATATATTTATTCCTTTTAATAAGTAAGTTAGAACTGTAAAAGTTTAGATAATTTGTCCAAAGACACACAGTTAATGAGTACAAAGTCTTTGTACTACACCATGCTGCATTCTTCAAAATATTAGTTTTATCATCAGTTAAGAAACATTTTTTCATGTTGATTTATGATTATGCACACCTTAAACCTATTTATTATAATGCAGTAATCCTTCAATAAAAATTTTTAAAAAGAAACTTTTTTCAATACTGATTAGAATCAAGACATTCAAAATATTATGAATTCAAAGTATTATGGACCATAAGCAAGTATGAGACATAATCCCTACCTTCAAGGAATTTCTAAACTAGTCATAGATATTAGACAAAAATATATAAGGAAGTAGTATAACATTATTTTAAACATAGATTTAGACATCTTTGTGCTGGAATCCTTGCCCTTTTACCACTTAATCTTTTACTATATGTGAGTCTAGACTTCTCTTCCTGCCTCAAAGAGTTGTTACAGAGATTAACTATACATGAAATCAGTTAGCCCAGAATCTGGCATATAGCAGGCACTCTGCTTATAAATGGTAACTGCTATTATTATAATAAAATTCTAACAGTGCAAGGGCTGAGTTAATGATTACTCAGTCACTAAGAGTTCAGTAGAAGAAAAATTGTCAAATGAGTGATTTCATGTTAAACTTGAAGGTATATACAAATATTTTGTGTTTATGAATTTCATGGGTGGCAGTATGGTGTATAGTTAAGTGCTCTGGAAAAGAATGCCAGTTTCCAAATTCCATCTCTTTATGAATTTGTCTTTGCCTTAGTTTCAGTTGTCAAATAGAGGTAAATAGAGTACCAACATCGTAGAGCTGATGAAAGGATTTAGTGAATATATAAAATGCTTAGAAGAGTTTCTGGCACATAAGTGTTATTCTTTGTGTCAAGGACACACCTTATGCACATCTTCAGTGATCCATCATAGTTCACAATGATTATAAATAATTGTAAACTAAATACACAAATGTAGTCTCAATTTTCCACAGCCACATAGATGATTTGAACCACTGGATGGCATCACCTGCAGGATGGACTTGTACAAAAGTATTTCTTATGCCTGAAACATATCTAGCATTATGCTCTGGGTAATACAAAGTGGCAAACATTCTTGATTTCAATAAATCTCCCTGACTGGGTGAGGAGACAAAACTGAATGGTGGGTGAAATAGAGGCAAATTAAATGCTAAAATGAGGTTACTCTTAACTCCAAGTTCAGTAGGAATTCAGAGAAAAGAAAAATTGTTATGAATCATATCACCTTCCTAGAGAAAGTAGAACTTGAACTAGGCCTGGGATTTTCTTGACTGGTAAGAAAATAATGGAAAATTCTGAATATAAGAAATCGCCCCGAGCCTGGAATCTCATGTATCTTTTGTTCTAGTCTTTCCCCTCAACTTGTTAAGTAAGCAGCCATAAAGAAAGGAAAGACTAAATGAGGAGGCCACAAATGCTATAGCCATCGAATCATAAATAAATGCTTGTCCAATTAAAGGGATTTAGGAACAAGCGATTCAGGGATAGAATTTAGAGTTCCAGGAGCTTGAGTGGAAGAGAAATTTACATCTTTATTTTCACTAATCTCCCACCAAAATTTAGTATTTTCCTAATTATAAATAAAGGCCAGGGTTTAAAAAAATAAGATGCAGACCACAAACCACGATAGCATTAGTAATTACCGTGACTTTCTCATCAGTAGAAATCACAACTTCGTTACGTAAGAGTGTAACTGTGCAAGTATCACAAAATGTCATTAATATTCATCTTCTTTTGTAGATATTAGACCCACTGCTACCCTTATTATTTAATTTTTTAAAGCACAGATATCACTATATAAAGTGTATTTGAAAACATTTTAAATACAAGTTGTGTCCTTTGTACTCCATTGTATTTTATGTATTTTAAAGCATTATTCTGAAAAGGGGTCCACAGACTTTACCACACTGCCAAAGGAGTCCATGGCTCTAGGATAGTACTTCTGTTTATGGACCTGGGAATCAATTACTTGTTTCGGTGATGAAATGCATATTGACTCATGTTGAGCACACAGTCAACTAAATCCCTATTTTGCACATGTTAGTTTATATTTATTCCTAAATAAAGGCACTTAGTATTGCTGTCCAGCCAGTGTCTGGAACGGATTGACAAATATTATTAAATTCTTAGTTTAGCATTGTATAAGTATTTCTACCTATCTAAATATAAAACTCAATATTAATTTATAATTAATATTAACCACATACAGTAATTAATGTTCACTTCAGGTAAAATCTCCATGAGTTATTTTCTATGTACAGATATATCTGCCAAGAAAAAATTATATATTTTCATTTTTCCAGTTTTGTCATATAATTGACATATTATTAGTTTAAGGTATACAACAGAATAATTTGAAATATGTATATTTTGCAAAATGATTACCAGAGTAAGTTGAGTTAATATCCATCACCTCACATAGTTACGATTATTCTTTCTTATGCTAAAAATTTTTTTAAATATACTCTCTTAGCAGCTTGAAAATATACAATATAGTAATGTTAACTATTGTTACTGTGTAGTACATTACATTCCCAGAATTTATTTATCTTATAACCAAAAGTTTACAGCTTTTGCCACCTTTGCCCATATTCCCCTCTCCTCAAGCCCCACCTCTAGAAACCACCAATCTGTTCTTTTTCTCTATGTTCAGTTTCTTAAGATTCCATGTAAAATATTATGCAATATTTATATTTCTCTGACATAGTTCTCTTAACATGATTTCCTCAAGGTTCATCCATGTTGTTACAAATGGTAGATTTTGCTTACTTTCATGACTGATTTTATGACTTATTTTTATGATAGTATGTGTGTGTGTGTGTGTGTGTGTGTGTGTGTGTGTGTGCCTATGTATATACCACATTGTCTTTGTTCATTCACCATCAATGACACTTAGGTTGTTAGGTTATTTTCATATCTTGGCTATTATAAATAATTCTACAGTGAGCATGGGGATGCAGAAATCTCTTCAATAGTGATTTCATTTCCTTCAGCTGTTTATCTAGAAATATAATTGCTAGATTATATGACATTTCTAATATTAATTTTGTGAGGGACCTCCATATTGTTTTCCATAATTTATATTCCCTATAACAGAAAACAAGGATTTCTTTTTCACCACATCCTTTCCAACATTTGTTATCTTTTTCATGTGGCCATTCTAATAAGTTTAAGATGATATCTCATTGTGGTGTTGATTTGCATTTCCTTAATTATTAGTGATATTGAGGAGCTTTTCATGTACCTGTTGACTATTTGTATATATTCTTTGGAAAAAAATATCTGTTCAGTTTCTCTATCTACTTTTAATTGGATGATTTGGAGACTTTTGTATGTTTTTTAATATTAAGTTATATGAGTTCTCTCTCTATGTATGTATATATATATATATATATATATATATATGGAAATCAACCCCGTATCAGATAAGTGATTTGCAAATATTTTCTCCCATTCTGTATGTTACCTTTTCATTTTGTTGATGGTTTCCCTTGATATGCAGAAGCTTTTTAGTTTGGTGTATTTCCATTTATTTATTTTTGCTTGTGTTGTTTTTGGTTTTAGTGTCAAATATAAAACATCATTGCCAAGATGCATGTGAAGATGTTTACTACCTATGTTTTCTTTTATGACTTTCATAGTTTCAGATCTTACATTTTAGTCTTTAATCCATTTTGTATTTGGTGCAAGGTGTAGGAATCCAATTTTATTCTTTTACCTGAAGCTTTCCAGTTTACCCAGCACTATTTATGGAAAAGACTGTCCTTTCCCCATTGTATATTCTTGACTCCATTGACTTAAATTGATTGACGGTATATGCATGAGTTAATTTCTGTATTCTCCATTCTGTTCCTTTAATCTATGTGTCTCTTTTTACGCCAATACCATTCTACTTTGATTGCTATAACTGTATACTGTAGTTTGAAATAAGATAGCATGATGTCTCCAGCTTTGTTCTTTCTGAAGATTGTATTGACTATTCAGGGTCTTTTGTAGTTCCGGACAGATTTTAGGATTGTTTGTTCTATTTCTGTGAAAAGTACTAATTCAAATTTTGATATAGTTTGTATTGAATCTATAGATTGCGTTAGGTAATATGGACAGTTTAACAATATTAATTCTTCTAATCCATGAACATGGATTATCTTTTCATTTATTTGTGTACATTTCTTTTATCTCCTTAGTCAAATATTTTCCTGAGTATTTGTTCTTTTTTGATAGAATTGCTTTTCTCTTTGATGCTTCAATATTCATGTATAGAAATGCAACCTATTTTTTATTGATTTTTATATCCTACAACTTTATTGAATTTGTTTATTGTAACCATTTTTTATGAAATCTTTAGGGTTTCACATATAAATGTCATTGTAGTCATTATGTAATAGCAGTATGTCATTAAACAAATAATTTCACTTCTTTATCTCTGATTTGGATGTCTTATCTCTTTTCTTGCCTAATTGCTTTGGGTAAGACTTACAATACCATGTTGAATAAAAATGTTAAGACTAGGCCTCCTTCTCTTTCCCTAATCTTCAAGGCAGCACTTTTAGTTTTTCAGTGTCATGTATATTAACTGTGAGCTTATATACAGCCTTTATTATGTTAAAGTATGTTCCCTCTTTTCCTAGTTCGTTAGAAGTTTTTATCATGAATGAATGTTGAATCATGTCAGATGCTTTTTGTCATCTATTGAAACGATCATAAAGATTTTATCCTTCTCTTTGTTAGTATATCATATTGATTGATTTATGAATGTTAAACCATCTTTTCATCTGTGGTATAAATCCCATGTGATCATAGTGTGTAATCCACTGAATGTATTTTCTATATACAGCTGTATTTGCCAAACAAAACAGTGGTGCTTTGGGGTTTATTTTGTAAGGTAGGGGATATAAAAGGTTATTCTGGTTATTATTTTGGTGTAACAAAAGCAACCCAAAACTTAATGATGTAAAACAATCATTATATTCCAGGTTTCTGTGGGTCAGGAACTTGAACAGGGCACAACAGATATGCTCCATGGGTGCTGTTTAATTGATGCCTAGGACCTCAGCTAGAAAAATTTGGTGGTTGAAGATTGAAATCAATTAAGAACATCTTCATTCATATGTCCAGTTGTGCATTCTGCCTATCAGCTGAGACTTCTGTTGAGGCTGTCCTCCAGAGCACCTTTGTATGGCCTTTCCCTGTGTCCTCACACCAAGGTGCTCTTTTCTTATATGTAATAAAACTACTTAGATGGCATCTCAGGAGTCCAAGAGATAGTGTCCTGAAAAGCAAGGTAGAAGTTGTCTGGCTTTTTATCACCTATCACAGTACATCACATCTACCATACTCTATTGACGGTCACAGGCCACCCAGAATCAAGGGAAGAAGAATTAACTATTAAATCTGCTACTTGATCACACTGTATAAGGTGACATTGCACAAGAGTATGTGGAATGGGTGATACTGTGCACTTGTCTTTGAAAATTATAATCTGCAACTACAAATTGATGCAAAACTGTGGTAATTTAAAGTATTTGAACCCATGTCTGCAGTGACATAGTTTTTGTGGAATGATTGTAGATGAAATGTCATTTGTCTAAGTTATTCAGATTTGAAGGTGAGTTCATCTCTATTATATAGTAATAGATAATAATTATATATTATTCTAGTAATAAAATGTATCATTTTATTAGAGTTTGGGAAGGGTCTATAGTCTTTTCCACTTTTGAATATTTGGTAATATTTTGTTTTTCCAAAACTGATAGCTCTCTGTGTTATCAGCGAAAGATCTGAAAGCTCGTGTTATCTGACATATAAAAATGACAGTAAAAAAATGTTCTGTATTTTCTCCACTGAAAGTTTTTATGTATAAAAGAACCATAAAAATGAGCTAGATGGTATGTGAATTATATCACAATAAACCTTTAAAAAAAAAAAGGAATTATAAGCAAATACTGAATGCCAGCTAGTGATGTGTATGTTGAAGCATTTAGACGATATCTACAGATTACTTTGAAATTTACCAAAAATGAGATGAATTGGCAAATGAATTCAAGTTTAGAGAACTGGTAGAGCAAATATAGAAAAAGGTCAATTGTATAATTTAATTGATATGTATGTGAGTGTTCTATAAAAAAATTCTTTCAGCTTTACTGCTTGAAATTTTTCACGTTAAAATATTGGAGAAAATCAGAAGATATCACTACCCAATCACTAGAATGACCTAAAAATGATTTTTTTAGTATTTTCTTCGTTCAAAGTTCTGACATAGTTTGCTGAAATGAAATATCTTGTGTTGACTCTATCCCAGCATTTTTATTAAAATAATTGGATAATTACTTTGAAATAGAGAAAGCAGAAGGGAAGCATTAGACATATAACCTCACCACAGTTGGCTACAGTCAAGAACTTTCAGGACAAATAATTATAATTAACACAATTTAGCTATTGAAATGACTAAAACTCTAAACTTAATTCGTAAATCAAAAGCTGTTTCCTCAGTTAAAATATTACACCTTTTTTTCTCTCTAGGCAATTACTTTTCATTTTTTTTCCTTTTCTTTGACCTTAGCAATATGTTCCCTGTTTACATTATTCATGGAATCATGAAGGGTCACTATTGTCTGCCCAATCCCAAAATAGTTTGGCGCTTTTTCAAATTGTTTTGCTTGAATTGTACTGAAGTGGTAACCCGCTGCTGCGGGCATACACTCCAGCTCTGTGCTCTGCTCAGGCCAAAAAAGAAGATAAAAGGAATGAAAGTGTCTTTCAGTTGCTAAGCAAAGAAGTAGTTGGTAAGGAATAGTAAAACCAGAATTTTTTAAGTCCTCCGATAAAATTTGAACTCACCAAGACATTTATACCTGAAAGTAGCACTAACTAATCCATTGAAGTCATTCAGCAGAACAATTGTTCTACTGAATGGCCTTCTTAAAGGTCCACTGGTACTAACTGTGACTTGCTCTGCAGAGCCCTCGCACTTAAGAAACATAAGCAGCATAGCCAGGAAGAAAAGTTGGACAGGACATCAGGGCACACACAGATTCGCTCTGCAAGATAAAGCAAAAAGAAGGTAAATGCCAAGTACCAGATGGAATGAAATCATGTTCCCCTGGCTCTCTTGCCCAGCCTGAGAAGCCAGGCCAGGGGAGTTTGTGATCATGGTACAGGAATCGGGCTATTGCTCAATGACTAAGCTGCCTTTAAGTCAAAATTGCTACTCAATATGCATCTTACTCCCTATTTTGTATTAAATCTTGGATTCCTATCTGAAAATTGGCAATTTGGGAAGATGACTCATATTTTGTTCTGCTTAAGACTTTCAGTTCCAGGTACATACTCAGGCCTTGTTTGCCCCATTTTGTTGTTTGCATGGTTGAGTACTATCCCTGGAAAGATGTCCTTTTGAATGAGTGTGAAGTCAATGACTGGTCTTCATGAGGAAGTTCTGAAGTTTCATTTTCACGGCTTTGCCATGTCAGCAAGTGTAAATCTAGTCTGATGCCAAGATGTCTTATGGCAATAGGTTCCCTTTGATCTTGGTGTGCAAGATTTTCCTTGTGGCTATTAACCTGTTGCCATTAAAAGAAAGAGAAAATTATGAGATTATGATCTATAACATAGGTGGTCTGGACAAATATCTAATTAGTACTGTACCACAACTCTGCTTTCAGTTTGTTAGAACTTTTAACTCTGTTGGTTTTTTTTTTTAATCTATTTTCTGAAACTGTGCAGTCAATTCCTGATTTTCCATTCAACCCATGATGATGCTTCCTGACTGCCCAGCTGGAATCTGGATTTGTCTTCTTTCATTCAGCATACTTTTGAACCAGTGGCAAGTCTTGTTGTGGGGCATATTTGAGGGAGCAGATTCTAATTTGGCAGCACCCTGGGGACATTAATCAATCAGAAAATATAAATGAGCAGATCATTTTTCAGATGAAATGATTCGACTGAGAATAATATTGGAATGAAAATACTAGAGTGATGACAAAACTAAAAAGTACAATTCATTGGATCCATGGTACGGTTGATTTTGGATTTATGTGCTTTTATCAGGCTTGATCTTTCAGCCTTTATAATTTTAATATTGGCAATTACTTATTAGCTATTTTCATGCTAGTGAGCTTACCTTTGCTCCTTGCACCCTGACTTCTATTATATGCCCATCTTGGCCTGATCCACAGCCCTACTGCCAGCCACTTCCACAATATGTTATTGTAAAAATATTGTTGATTCCAATGCTGCACTAACAGAACACACATTTTAAGATAACAATTATTAAGGATTTCAAGATAGCATTCACAGCATTTAAACCCCTAGTGCCGGGCCATTCCACAAGGCACCCATAAAGCTGCCTACAAGTTGAGCCCATAAAATAATGACTAGCATTTTTTAAGCCAAACATTGTTCTAAGCATTTTAATTGTATGAATTCATTAATTCTCTAAAGAATTTATAAAGTATGTGCCATTGTTAACCTGTTCACAGATAAAGTCATTGGTGTCTGAGGCCTATAGTAAAGAACACAGAGGATTTAAACCAGGCAACTTGGTTCCTGAAGATCGTTATTGGACAGCTGAAAGAAGAATGAATATTCTAGACACTGAGAAAGCAATCACACTTTATAAACACTGCATTGTTGAAGCCCAACTTAAAGCAAGTGTCTCAAAAATAAATCATAATTGATTATAGGTACCTTAAGAACTCTCTGTTAATAAATTGTTACCATGAGCTAGGTAGAACACCAAAAGCAAGTATCAAATAAATAGAATTTGCTAGTAAATAATGTCAGAAGCTGGAGAGATTATATAGAAGTCAGAGGGGATTTGTGGATACTCCTAGAATTACAGCATATTAAAACCTTCTGTGCACCTTGACAGCCTAGTGGATGAGACCACCAGACAAGTCCACATATATCCCAAGGACTCAGATTTGAGACCTGGTACTCAGGGGAGCAACCAAGAAGAACAAAAAAATAAAATAAATAAATGGTTCTTTCTCCACTCTTTTCCTGCCTGCCCTTTTCCTTTAAAAACAATAATAAATTAAAAAAAAATTTCTGTAGATGTCTACTTTAACTTCCACCCCCATGTTGCGCTGCTCACACTTAGGCAGCTAATTAAGGACAGAGCTGGGCCCCAAATCTCTGTCCTGAGCAAGGGCGAGGAAAGGAAGTTACTAGACACCTTTGTTATATTCTTGGTACATTCTTGAAAAGGCTGGACTGTGGGGCAGAGAAAAGGGAAATGTCAATAATATCTACCTTACTAATAACCTTATTTTTTGCTCTCTGCCTTATTAAAGATGATTTCATGCTTCTTTGTGTAAATATACTAATGCTGACTGCAATCATTTCATTTTCATCATAATTGCTATTGTAAATTCACTATTGTGATTTACATTCCTATTAGAAAACCATAACTAATTATTATAAAGGAATTTCTGGATAAATTTGTCTATCCCATCTCTCCAATATAGGAAAAAAATTCAAAGAGCATATGTAGTGTGATTCCTTGATGTCTGTGCTTTCAAATTGTCACAAGATAGATCCTAATAACATAGTTTCTGGGTCAGAAACTATAGCTATTACTTGCTCTGTTGACTTTCTTTTACTCCAGAGTAATATGTCACCAGAGAAAAATATCCATTAATTGCCAAAGCCAACCTCTTTATCTAATCAGTTTATTGAGAAATCTCAACTCAGACGGTATACACAGTAAACAATTTATTTGCTCTCATGGAGATTTATAACTTTGTCAAATCTTATCCTGTCCCTTGAGTAAATATAGTAATCTCTCCCCTGTCGCCGGAGTTACCTTCCAGAGACCCCCCGCGATAGGTAAAAATCCGCGAAGTAGCAGCGTTATAATTTATTTTAGTTTATATATATTTTAAGGCTTTATAAACCTTTCCTACTCTCCTGTAAACCCTTCCCACACTCTTATAAACACTTCCCACACTCTTAAACCTATGTAATTTTAACAACATATAAAATTCTGTGTGGGTGCTCACTAGTGAAGTATAGGCATAACGCAAAATCCCGCCATACAGCGAAAATTCCGCAATACAGAATTAGATATATATATATTTTTAAAACCCTCCATATAGTGAAGATGCGATAAGTGAACCACGATATAGTGAGGGATGACAGTTTGTCATATTCAACAACTTTGGAGCCACTTACTTATTAAAATTTTATTATTATTATTGTTTAAAACTTTTATTTTTTAACCAAAGAGAGGAAGGAAAGGAAGGAGGGGAAGAAGGCATATTTATTTATTTACTTACTTGCCTTACATACTTTTATTCCCACCCCCCACTACCCTTGTCCAAGGTCATAAACCTGGGTCCTTGTGCATTGTGTGTTCCACACCCCAGCTATCTCAGTCTCCTGAGTCACAAGGTATGTCCTGTTTGAAACTTTAATCTCAAGTGCAATTTAAAATCTCATCTGCCCAGTCAGGCTAAACTGGGACCCTCACTGTTTGACAGACTGAAGGGGTTGGAGAGCAGAGTCTGGTTCTGAGCTTGATGATTCTCCCTCTTCTTTGCAGTACCTAGCTCTTCCAATATATTGGGCAAGGAAACTGGAGTGGTAACAAGGTACATGTTTTCTTTACATAGCTCGTCACTCATAAAGTCCTCTGTTGATGATGACTACTTCTCTGACTCCTTCTGAGGCAGTCATCCATGCTGGCCCTCCCAAGGACAAGATATATAAACTTTTCAGAGAGTTCTGTGGAATGTCCTCACCATATGGTTTTCCCACGTCGGAGTCTAGTGGTTGTGTCACCTCCTACCCTGCCCACAGTGGTCTGGTGGAGTCCTATTACCAGACCGGTCATCATCTTGAGTAGAGCCCCCGCAAGCTAACCTAGGTTCAACTCCTGTTGGTCCCACAGCAGTTTCCTACCTCCGTACTGGCAAACCCATGGAAATGCAGGCTGCTCCATCATTGCCCCTTGCCTCTGGCCTTCCAAGTCTCACTAGTTCTCTCTGCCCTGCTCAGATAGAGCAGATAAGCACCTAATATGTGTAAATAGATACCCAGTGGTGGATGAAATGCCTACCTTTATCTTATAAATTTCGGTATAGAAAGTTTTTGAGTTACTCTGTTAGAGCCCCATCAGCACCTTTGAAACTAGCTTCATAGAACAAAATATCCTCTCACCACAAGCTCTGTACTTCCAAAAAGACTATGGCTCCATAACTCTTGCCCTTTTTTCCCTGAGCTTCTTGTAGGGAGATTGGGGTGATGTTCTCTTTTTAGACCTCACTTAGTCCCTACTGTTGTCAAGGATGAGTCTGTCCTTTCAAGCAACAATAAAAGTACCACTCACCATGCTATTATATGTATACACTGATAGAAGGAATGGTTTTTGATGCAAAGTCCTTGAGAAGTCCTTGGCATGCAGTAACTTAAATAAATGTTAGTTTCCCTACCCTTCCAAATTATGTTAAAATTCTGAGAAAAGGCTTAATGAAAGAGAATGGTATATCAGATAGTCTCCACAAAATGCAGGGCATTGAAAGCAGATTTTAACAAGGAGCACAAGAACACAGGTTGAGGTATAGTTACAGAGCAGATTTGGAGAGAGTGAGTAAACTTTTGCTAACTGAAAAGTAGGATATAAGATCAGAAAAGCAGGCTGGGGACATCAGGGGTTTATTGAATGCAGAACCATGGAATCTAAATCTGGGTATATAGAAAGCTTTTCAACAACCTATTGAAAAATGGCAAATTCAAGGAGTTTGGCTCTTAGACAAAATAAAATGGAGACCAAGATGTAGAATTATAACAATTTAAAATGGAACAAATAGGGGCTAGAAATCAGGAGAGGACATGGAAAGGAATAGTATAAGCAGATTGGATCATGTGTGAGTTTTGATGACTAACCTTAAAGGAATAGGCTGTACCATCTTGTTCACATGCTGTGTGATACTAATCCTAGCAGATGCACAAGTAAGCAAAGGCTACTCCAGTCAAAGAAACTGAGGAAGTGCAGCATAATATAGTCCACACTTGGAGATTCATAAAATAACATAAAAATCCTTAATTTAAAAAAAGTCTAACTTTGTTTAACCCAGCATTTTCTATAACACAGAAAAACATACTGTGAGAAACATTGCATCCTGTTATATGGTATGAACAGACTGCTGTACTGATTTGTACACTGATACTGTTTTTCTATCATAAACTATAAAAAAACAAAAACATGACCTGTGATGAGCTTCCTTTCAGAATAGAAAATAGGTCTTCTTGAACTCCAAACCTGAGCTATATCTTTTGAGACTTGACCTTGTCTCATAGTCAAAATGAAATATATTTTTGTGACACAAAACCAGGAATGGGAAGCTCCAATTCTGTAACTTTATAGGACTTTGTACTTCTAACTAAAAATTCTGAATTATGAATGTTAGGCAGAGATTGATTATACTTTACACACAAAGAAATTTGGGACTTAATTTATTGGTGGTTAATGCTAGAACCAGGACTTGGGAGATTCTTTATCTTTTGTTCTTTCTAGTAAAGCAGTTCTCCTTAAAGAATAAAAGATAACTTTTTGTTGAATGTCTAACGGACTTAGCCTTCCTTTGAAGTTATTCCAAACTTCTAGTTAAGTATGACTCTCTTCCCTTTACCTTTTATTTTTTTTACTATGTCGGCTAAAGACTAACGAAGACTATAAACTCTGACTCTCAGGGCCAGATTTATGCTCAATGGAATAATTTGAAAAACTGAGACTAAGAATGGTAAGTGATTCACCTCAACTATTGGGCAAGTTAGTAACAGGCAGACCACGCATCCTGAATATCTTTGTTGCACAAAAACTACATAGTACCAAGTGTTCAGAACAGGTACTCTCAAGTGTATGTCTATTGAATAGCAGGTTGACTGAGGTAATGAGCAGTAGTATATTTTTTCATTTAAAGAGGCTCAGCCATCTCAAAAATAATAGTGTCCTATTACTTTAAATCAAACATGAGCTATTTGTTATTATTTTTAAAGACTTATAGACAAACGCTTATAAAACAAGTAAGCTTTCCTTCCAGCAATAGAAAATGGTGAAATTGGTTTTAAAAGTCATTTCTTTATATCTTTGATAATGCTCAACTATGTTAATGAAAAAGGAAAATGTTATTTTATAATTTTCCCATATTAAATACTTTGTCACTTTAAAAATCTATTTTAAATTTGTTTTGCTGTAATTATATTTATAGTTTCTATCTCTGCTCATTCTGAAAGTATTTTTGATAATAAAGAAGAATTTATAATCTGCTAAAAGGAGGACTAGTTACACCAGAGAATAGACCTAGGGAATTAGGAGTAGGGAAGGACACTTTCAATGTTTGCTTAATATATAGTTTATATCATCTTTTATAGCATATTAATTTATTATACACATGTAGTTCTCAATTTTTTTCAAAGTTCATAGCATTGGTTCTAAAGAATGAGGGCATATAATTAACTTAGTTGGTACTTACACTTTTATTAATTAAGTATTCCAAACATATAGATATATTACAAAAGCTTCTGTAGGGAAGTACATTTTTTTTTTTAAAGTAAATACCCCAAACTTGCCTTATTGACCTAGAGTAAATGTGAGTCCTTAGGCTTTCCTGCCTGAGTCAGTGTTGGTACAGAAAACAGCATCTGCTGCAGAGCTCTACTTCTTATGCCTCCAGGCTCTGCTGCAAAACACCTGCAACCACTGGTTGCTGGGCAATGGACAACACAGCAAACCCAGCTCCCTTCACCTACATTTATTTATCTAGATTAATGATGTAGACCATCATAAACAAACAAGATATTTGTTATATAAATATATAAACGGCTAATGTATTTCAGGAAATTTTAAGATTTTCCTTAGCATTCATGTGTACTTTCAGTGCTTTTAACCTTGAAAGAGATATAGAGTGTTTGGAAACCAAAATTAAAGTTAGATTGAAAGAATACAATATGATTCCTTACCTCATGACACATGGTACCATGTATTTTAGGGAAGGTATATTGGGTTTTCTAATTGAATTGTTTCCTAAGAAACAGAAAGACATGGAATAATGCATTGATGTTAAAGCACAGAGTAGTCTCATCAGTGATAGGAGAAAAATCTCACATTATTCATAGCTCTTGGTCTCTATCAAAATTCAAAGGAAAATCAATTCTAAAAGAAACTTTTTTCACCAATGAAACATGTTTTAATTACAGCTCATTGTAGAATGTGATTGTTCATTCAGAAGAGTGAAGAATGTTATAAATGTAATATATTTCAAATGTTTTATAAGATATGGTACCTACTGTCACTTACATCATATTAACAGTCAGTACAAAGCTCCACCGTCTCTAAACAGATTGTTTCCGCAATTAGTATCTATGTACTAAGTTAGCAATAAAAATATATATGGGTCTATTTCCTCAAACTCTACCTCACAGAAGTGTTGCAAAAAGTAAAGTAATAGATGATTGCTTTAGGAGTGAAATGGAAAATTTCAGCTGTAAAAATGCCTAATAAAATAATAATAGGCATCAATATTGGTATACTAAAAATTAGACTTTAGATCTCAAAAACAATGTTGTTAAACTCTTCTACTGCCCTGCTGCTGGTTTTCTTGTTAATTTATATTAATGGGAAAGTGTTGGGGCTTCCTGTAGGCATAACTGCTTCACTCACGTGAGGAACCAACTCATTTATTAATACAGTTCAGAAACTCCAATCCTTATCACCTAGTTGATTCTATCAATCAATAAATTAATGAAAATGATCAAATTGTTTTTGAATATATGTGACCACAACATAAATGAAGGCTCTTTGTAGAAATGCTTTTGTTTGATTCGCCTCATTTGTATATACCTCAACCACATTGACTGCAGCTCTACTAGTCTGGCTTAGAGTTGTCCACTTTTAGTTTGTGTGGTGGCCATTAACTGATGAGAAGTCATATTGAAAAGGCCAATTTAAGAAAAGTCCGGTGATAATGTCAACAGGTTGGCAGAATAGGAATCCCTAAGACCCTCCTTCCTCTCACAGAAATACTGATTCAGCAACATTACCTGATCCTTTTCCCTTTATGAGAAATCCAAAAACCAGTTAAGAGGCTCCTGCAACCCAGGTAAGCTCAAAACCAGCCACATTGAAGTCAATGGAAAACTTACAGCATCCTCTTGCCATGGACTTGCCACTGCCCACTCTGTGCCAGGGAATCAAGAGAAAACTCCCACCTCCATGCTTCTCCCTGGGAAGAGAAAGAGAAGACTTGATCTTCCATCCTGTGTTCTGACATTTGGGAGTGAGCAACTTGCTTCTGCAGCAGACTCTAGATGCCAGAGGGCTACAGAAAACAAAAGGATCTGGTGGCCTGCTCCTGCTACAGTCCCCAAGGCACAGCAGACAGGCCCAGTACAGCTGGTGGGCCCTCCCTCAGGGAGAAAGAGAATGGAGCACGTGTTCAACGTCTGGCTTTTCAAAGAGCTGTTCAAGGGCTGGTTTCTGTCTTGCCTTCATGACATTAGTCTGGACAATAATTTCTTGGAGATGGCACCTAAACCTCAAAAAGTCAAAATAGATGTGAGACTGCATCAAAATAAAAAGCTTTTGTTTAATAAATGAAAGAATCAACAGAAATCAATAGAGTGAAAAAAGCAACCTATCAAATTGCGGAAAACATTTGCATACCATGTATCTGATACAGGGATGATATCCAAACTATATCAGGCACTCGTTTAACTCAATCACAAAAAATAATAAAAACCTGATTTAAAAATAGGCTAAGAAGCTGAACAGACATTTCTTTAAAAAAAGAGGTCATACAAATGGCCAGAGGTACATGAAAAGATGTTTAACATCACTAGTCATCAGAGAATTGCATTTCAAAACCACAGTGAGATATCACCTTACACCTGTCAGGATGGTGATTCAAACAACAAAAATAGAAAACAATGTATTAGTTTGCAAAACTTCCAACAAAGAAAAGCTCAGGATCAGGTGACTTCACTGGTGAATTCTACCAAAAATTGAGGATGTGGAGAAATTTAAACCCTTGTGTACTGTTATTGGAAATGTAAATTATTCCTTTGTGTAAAAATAGTGTGGAGGTTCCTCAAAAATGAAGAAAAGCACTACCATTATGTTCCAGCAATCCCACTTCTGGGTATTTTTCCAAAATAACTGAAATCAACATCTTAAAGAGATACTTGAATTCCCACGTTCATTGCACAGTTCTTCACAGTAATCAAGTCTCTATCAACAACAAATGGATAAAGGAAATGTGGTCAATACATACCACAAAATATTATTCAGTCATGACAATGAAGGAAATCCTTTAATGCTGCACCATAGGTGAACCTTTAGGACATTATGCTAAATGAAATAAACCAGTCTCAGAAAGACAGATCCTGCTTGATTCCACTTGCATAAGGTATCTAAAGTAGTTAAACTCTTTGAAGCAGAAAGTAGAATGTTAGTTGGCACAGGCTAGAGGAAGGTGAAATGGAGATGCTGTTAAATGGGCATCAGGTTTCAGTTGTGCAAAATGAGAAACTTATAGAAGTTTTTACCACAATAAAAAAATTCTTGTTATTTTGATCTTATGCACCAACAAGCTCTTAACAAATGGGGAATGTTAGGATGAGACAGATTTGCACTAAAAAAAAACAAGACAGTAAAAGCATAGTGAGACAGTTAAAATTCTTTAAGTCTGATTATTTCTGAGTGATATAACTATACTAACATTGACATGCAGCTTTCACTAAGTTTGCTTATATGCTTGTTTTCAAAGTGTGAAACTGATATTTATTATGGATAGCAGAGGAATCTTTCTTCAGTACATTTTAGTACTTGCTAGTTTTTTTATTTGTGATTTATTCTCTTAGAGTTATTTCACATATTTTCTAATGGTAAGCACATTACAGAAACTGTTTTCTTGTCATGTATAATATGCCCACAATACTTTCTCCTGTCTTCATTTTTTGGTGTCCAAAATTTATTAATAGTGACAAGCTACTTCGTTTTAAATAAAATCTAGTACTAATAATATTTAATAATTTTTATTATTGTAATAATGATTAATTTTACAGAATCTCTTGCTGAAATTGATAGTTTAGTGTCAATATTTTTTAACTATGCAACCCACATGAGTTTTAAAAGTACAAGTTAACATACCCACAAATGATGATATTCAAGTGCCACATGTTTGCTTATAAATAGGTTGTATTTATTGCTTTGTAAAAGTCCTCCTCTCTGTATGCAAAACAAGCACAAACTTGCCAGACCACAAGCTAATCCATAATTTGCATGATTACTATTAACATTTCCACTTATTTTTAATGTAGAGCACATATTTTCCTGAATATTTGCTGAGTTCCCATTTCTTTAAACACTATGACCACCTAAATTCTGAAACTGTAAATGAAGAATTATTTTCTTTCCAAATTCTTAGAGTCTCACACTTTAAAACAGCAAACATATTTGCCAAAAGAAGTTTTAAGAAAGCCAACATTATACCCAGAGGCTACAAAGTTGGAGAAATTATGTAGACATCATTCTAAAATTTGCACTTAATTATCTGATTTGGCTCTCTACCTAAAGTTCACAAGATAATTTTCAGAAGCAAAATTCATTCTCACTTCTGAGACCTTAGTCGGTGGTTGGGAAAAGGTCTCTTTTTCCCCTCTCAAGTTTCTCCAGTAATGCTTGTGTACCATTAAATCATTGGCACATTTGGCTCCCAGAGGATAGATTTTGTTTGGCATCCTGAGGAATTTTGATATATTTAAGAAGGTGAGAAGTACACATTGGCATCATTTAAACAACATAAGTCTAAACCCAAATTGGCTTTTACATGCCAAAGATGTGAGATGTGCCAACTGTTTAATAGGACACAATAACTGTTCAACTACAGAAGTTGATTTCAGCAAAACAGTTTGGTGTGTGTTTTATCCTGAATCATTTAAACACAATTATGCCTTATGGTGGCTTAATAATAGAGGCAAGTTGTCCATGACATTCACATAAGCAGATATGAGTAATATGGAAATGTTAGTCACAGTGGAGTTGAATAAAATGTAAGAATATTGCTTTACTTCAAAATGTTGCTTCTGCAACTTCTGTGCTGCCAACAAATGTGAAATAGGAAAATAAAGCTTGAGGTTGAGTAGTGACCCTCTTAACTTCTCTTAGTAAAATAAATTTGGAATTCTCAGTGACTTGAAACATTGCATATTTTATTTTCAGACTTTTAGAAATATAGACTATTCATTTTACTTGAACCCTCATCTTTACTGAGTGTGAGGGGCAGTTGTATCGTGTGTCTGTGTATACATATATATGCATATATATATATATATATATATGTATCATATGTTGTGTAAATCATGTTTGGAAAGATAGTGTGGGGATAATTACATAAATAATGTATTTTCCTCTCTTGCTAAATGTGGGGAAAGTATTAGATGGAATTTTACAAAATATGTAGGATATAGCTGAGATTATTCTAATGTATTACTTATATTGGCCTACGTAAAATTCACTGGGGATAACCTGGAGTCACCACAAAATGATAAGCATTCATCCTCCAGCTAGCAGAACCTAGGATATATTGAGAATATAATGTGACCTCTGTTCTGGAGAAACATACCAGCAGTAATAAGTCACCATGGTTAGAGAACAGCAGTAATTCTTTTAACTATAAACCCCAAATCAAAAATCACAAAAACGGATGCTTTAAATTTGGCTGCTTCTCTCATAGCCAACTCTTTGTAGTGCTCCAGGGTGAGAAGCTGCAGACTTACTTATTTAACAATGATTAATGATATTTCCAAGCAACCTAGAAGCCAGGTAGTACAAAGAGTAAAATTTAAAGTAAGTTAGTGTCAAGTCACAAAAGCCTTTTTTATATTTAATGCCAAACAGTTTTTCGGCAAGATGATGCATATTAAAGAATAAAAATCGTTACTTAAGATTATATTTGGACTATATACAAAAAAGAGCTTTTCTTATAATATGCAAAACACTTTTATATTTACATTTACAACTTCTTTTAGAGAGAAACAGCTGAAGATAATTTCAGAACAACCTATTGTTTTATTTTACTGCAGTGAACAGATTCATTAGTTGTGTTCTCACACAAGAGTAGATAATATTGTTCTCTTCCTCTTAAACATCTAAATAAATTCTTCTACAACAAAGTAAACCTAGATCTTATAGCATTAGACTTCTAGTTGACCTTGTTATTACTCGACTGTGAACTATGCATATTATTGGTGTCATTATTTTTTCCCAGTCACATCAGACTCTCTACTCCCAATGAGCTTACAAATATTGTAGAACAGAACATAGATAATGAAGTATATAGTTTTGCAGAGTAGTCTGTGATTACAGCTCTGTGAAATCAATTAGGTCTAGAATAAGGATGGTTCTAGAACTCAACCAAACTTTGAAATGTAGTAGAATTAGGAAAACATTGAAAGAGCAAGATCTTCCTGTTAGAGAAAAATTTAAACAAAATCAAGAAGGTTTAAATGTCAGTCACTCACATAGGAACAGTCTAGAAATGGGGCTGACTGAAGAAAATTCGTGTTGGAGAAAATAACTGAAATGGAGATGATAATTTAGTGGAGGTCTTGCAGCCATATCGGGATGGAGAACCACTGTAGGCCTTTGACTATATGCTAAAAGCAACATTTAATGAGTATTTGTATGGTAGAAATAAACAGGATTTCTTAGTAGAGGGCAGAGAAAGACAGATGCAGTTAGTGTAAGTCTGGGGTCATGAAAGGGTCAAAAGCTATCATAAGAGTGGAGAAGGAAAGAGACACTGAAAATCTCGTCCAATAAATAATCAGCAAGGCTTAAATGAAAATTCTGGAGAGTAAAGAAAAGCAGGATATAAATGCAGGTGTTATATGTGGCCCTTTATAGTCATATTGGCTTTGCTAAGAAAGATTTCCCCCAGCCAATTAGATCTAAATCTTACATACCTATCCACACAGCTATTACTCCAAATTACCTCTCTGCCAGTGATTTCTAATTCTAACAAGTGATCTTTAAAGTATTCAGTATTTCTTTCCTATTTATAGTCCTATCATGACAATTTGGAGTTTTTTGTGTGTATTTAAACCAGATCTCTGTGGCATGTAGGTAAAAAGAGAAAAGGAATTAAGTTTCAGAGGAGAAAAAAGAAGGAATCCCAAAAAAAATAAATGCAAACATTTAACCACATAGTTAAGTTCTGTAGCTAGAAAATAAAACTAAATGTCATATTTTGCTGTATATAATGCAAACCCACATTTTAGGCCCAAACTTTCAGGAAAAAAAATCTTCCATTTTAATTTTTTTATTCAGATTTTTATTTGTTTATATTCAGGTACTTGCTTTTTGTATTATAAAGAAATTTTAGCATGTATCTTTTAACATATTATGGTACAAGAAATTTTGTGTAACAGATCATTACAAAACACAGGAACAGATACCAGGTACAAACAATTAAGAAAAAGCATTTATATAGCTATGGAATTAATACTACCCATGTATAATGCATATCCTTATTTTTCCCTCACAAATTGGGGCAAAAAAGTGCACATTATACATAGCAAAATATGGTAGATGCCTTTAAATTGAATATTGCCAGGACCATGTGCACTGCTTCAGTCCCTGTCAACTTCTCTGACTTTTATAGTATTGATGGAAGTACTTTCTGGAAGCAGAGCATTTGGTTGGTAGTTAATTCCTTCACCAGCTTTGTCGTTAGCACAATAGCACTCTCATGAGGGAAAAGGATTTGGTGATAGAACTTGACCTCAAGAGTGGTTAGCAGAGTAGCTTCAGGGTTTTAAGGAAGGCCTCCTCTGGACTCTGAAGAAACTTGAGGTGTTTTCAGAGCACTGAACCTCCAGGAAAGCAACTGTTTTCTTCTTAGGACTTTATTTACTCCTTCTCACTTGGAAGCATCTGTTTCTTCCCTGTGGCAGTGCTCTCTTTCTCTGTGGCCACCTAGGATGCAATCATCACTCAGAGTTCTTGATTGTCCTGCCTGAAGGAACTTCTAACCCAGATGGATGAGACATGTTCTTCTCCTGTTGCTCAGTTCACTTCCACAGAGGTTTTCTTCCATAAATGCTGGAGGTTTGGGGGTTGTTTTCATTTGGGTTTTTTTGGTTGGTTGGTTGGTTGGTTTTTACTTTTCCTGCTTTCTGCTCAATGCCTTCAAGTCCTCAAAGACTGTAAATTGTGTTCTCTCTGATTTCTCCATCCTCCAAAATGTCTTCTAATAGAATGCTTCTTACCTGGTTCATTTAAATATCTTCCGTGGTGGAATCCAAGCGTTTGTCTTTATTTCCTATGCTTTCCCTGATCTTTCAGTCTGTGTCCGTGTTCAGTTCTCTATAATCATGATTCACCTATTCTTTCTCTAGCCTTTAGGGAAACATGCATTTAGCTGAAGTAGGAAGAAAGAATATGCTTTTTCTAAAGACCTTCAAAGAAGAGAATTCTTCATCCTCCAAGTATTGAATAGCTCATCAATATCTATATAAATAATCTAAGAGTATAATATAATAATTTTATTATTATTTCTTTTGTTTGAAGAAATATTCATTTTAAGACATACTTTCATTTAAAGCCATACTCATTTTAAAATATTGAACTCGCTTCTCAGTCTGTAGGTATCACACACCGCACCCACCACCAGAGTCCAGTGTCCTTTACCACCACCCTGTCCCTCCCTCCTTCCCTCACGCCTCCCACCCCTCTGGCAGCCATCATCGGGTGTCCTGTGAATTTTTTCTGGGATTCATCTGTTTATTTCATTTCATTATATTCCACATGTGAGTGAAAACCATCCTATATTTCGCTTTTTCTTTTGGACTTGTTTTGCTGAACATGATCCCCTCTAGTTCCGTCCAGATTGTTGCAAAGGGCACAATTTTGGGTTCTTTAGTAGCTTATAGAATTCAATTGAGTACGTAGACCATAGCTTCTTTACCCATCATCCGCTGACGGGCAATTAGGTTGTTTCCATGTCTTGACTATTGTGAACTATGCTGCTATGAACATTAGGGTGCAGGTATTTTTCCTGATTAAAGATTTTGTATTTTCTGGGTTTATGCCTAGGAGTGGGATTGCTGGGTAAAATGTAGTTCCATCTTTATTTTTTTGAGGAAGCTTCAGACTGTTCTCCAGAGAAGTTACACTAATTTGCATTCCCACCAACAACGTTGGATGGTTCCTTTTTCTCCATTATCCCTCCAACACTTGTTATTTCTAGCCTTTTGGATATAGACCATTCTCAATGGTGTGTATCTCATTGTGGTTTTTATTTGCATTTCTCTGGTGATGGATGATGTTGAACACTTTTTCATGTGTCTGTAGGCCAGCATTATAAGATTTTAAAGATGGAAAGTATCAAGGAAATCACGAAGTCCAAGCCTTCATTTTCTGTATGAGAATATTAAGCTTTATAGTACTGTATACTATTCATACTCACCTCTCAACTCAGGGTAATATGTACATTTTAAATTATGACCTTCTTAGAAATCTTTGATAGAAATTGGCTTTGGCACAGCCCAAGGGCTTAATATGTCCAATGCTTTTCTAACTTAAAAGTTAGCTTAAAGCCATACAGGCAGTCTTCTTTCCAGCCCCCATCAACTTTATCCTCTCCCAGGTCTACGTTTTGGAAAATGTGGCAGAAGGAAGAGAACCAAAACTCTAGTGTCAGGAAGGAGAAGTTCAAGTTACGATTAATACCATTGAGAGGAGAAGGGCTAAGGGGTGGAGATAGGCTGAATCTCTGTCTGAAAGACTGGACTGAGGGAAGAAGAGAGAGACTGAATTCACAGAATTTAACATTGAATAGACAATAAGAATTTTTGAATAAATAAAAGGAATTTAATTGAAGCAGTCTCCAGCACAGCTCTGACAGTCTCTTAGATATCTCCATTTGATGATCACAAAGAAACTTGGAATCAAACATGTCAAAAACTGAGTGAATCCTCCCTACCCATCATTACCAATCTAACATTTCCTTATCTCAGTGTCTAGCATGAACCCAGCCACCTAAACCACTAATCTGGGCTCATCCTCTCTCATTCACACTTCACCTTCAGTTCTTTAACAAGTCCTATCAACTTGACCTTTACAATATCCCAGATCTAATCAAACGCCCTGCCATAATAAAGATACAGAGTATAGTTTTATCACAATTTCGAATAATACCTCTTAAAAACTCTTTAAAGTGAACAGAGAAAAGGAAGCTATTGACATTTTATAAAATAAGTATTATCAAATTTAGAAAGATAGGATAAGAAAGCTAGATAAGTCTTACTTTTATGATCATTGGTTAAAAAAAATCAAATAAACCACTGTCAGATAGAATTCGACGGTATCCTCTTCCCTTCACCTCCCTCCTTCCTTCCAGCTGACTTACATACATATATACCCACACCACTACTACATAGTGTTTCTGTCATAAAAACAGGAATGGCTTGGCATCCAATGTAGAGAAGTACTTGGTAAAGTATAGCATTCATTCTTAGTAATTAAAAGTTGTTTTTTTCTAGGAAACCAAGTGTAGAAGACGAGTTTATATTCTGATAAAGGGTGACCATCACAAAAAGGAAGCATTTTTCTTAATAGCTTTTAGAAATGTTCCCACTAAAATCAGGAGTAAAAATGTCCACTCTCTCCAAGTTATTTAACCTTGTCACTAGAGATCCTAACCATTTTAATAACATCTCCCCCCCGAAAAAAAAAAAAATTACATGTTACTAGAACTAAAAAGGACAAGGCCAAACTGTCTTTATTATCAGATAATGTGTCTATTTGCATCCAAGAATTCACAAACTGAAGAATTCAATAGGGTTCCCAGTCACAAAATCTTAGACCTGTGACTTAGCATCCATGTAACCTCAATCATTGCTTAGCCTGTGTAGACTGTACTTTATTCATCTTTAAAGGGGTTATTGAAAAGAAATTCAGTTATATAAAATGCTGTTTACCTTATAAGCATGTATATATGCATATGTATATATACATATATTTGCATGTGTATATATGTATAGAGAGAGTAATGTGTTAATAATATATTGATATACTATAGTCAGCATCCTGCCTATATACTAGGTATACCTAATTAGAAAAAAATGTAATAATAATAGCACCTAACAATTATTCATCAACTCATGTTAGTCTGCTCACAAAACAAAGCAAAACCATGCGATAGCTTTCCAGATCATTCGGTGTGAAAGTAGAAGTCCTTATAGTGATCTGCAAGACCTGTGTGATTTTGCCTTCCACTCTGTTTTCATCTCTTACTCTCTTCTTGCGCTCTTCGCTTCAGATATGCTGGCCTCCTGCTTCTGGAACACACCTAGCAGTCTATTTCCTCAGGGCCATAAAATAAAATATCCAGGAGTACACAGTATAAAGAAAGAAAGAAATATTCTATAAATAAATAATAAATATAGAAAGAGACAGGGAAATAGAGAATGGTCATCAGGCAAATACCACTATTACTGTTGTAGAGAAGTTCCCTTGATAGATGTGAAAATACATGACCAAAAATTTGAAGAAAAGCAGTAATTGAATAGTTCAAAGTCTCTTGACCAAGTAACTTACCCACGGCAAAAGGAAAAGTAATAATTTTACTTTGGAGAAAGATTTTGCTTCAATTTAGATACCAGCTGAACCACAGGTCAAGGTAAACAGCACCGGAAATAGGACAGTGACGTCAGGAACCTTGCGGTGTGATGCTCTGAGAAGTATACAATGCAGCATCATTTCAATGGCAGTGTCCCCAAAATGTGTAATTTCAGTCATGAGAAAACTTCAAACAAACCCAGACTGAGGGATATGCTACAAAATAACTGATCAGTTGTCTTCAGAAATCTCAAAGTCTCACACATAAGAGACAGTGAAAACCTAAGGAATTGTTAAAAGCTAAAGATTACTGAGGCATACCTTGGGGGTCTAGTGGATAAGTCCACCATAATATGTAGTCCATATACTAAGTTTGGGACCTGGAACCAGGGCATAAATATTTATTGAATTGGTTTGTCCATCCATCCACTGATTCATCTATCCATGATACCTTTGTTTTCCTCATAACCCACATCCAACTTCCTACCAAATCTTCATTTTGTTAACACCTGCTTTCTCATGGAAAGAGACTAGGTGGGAAATAATGTCAGCAACGCAAGTGACTTTTTGGTAGATCAGGTGTAACTTTCCTTATATATTCAGGATAAAGATTTTATTTTTAAGGAGTTAATATGCAAGGGAATGGGAAATTCCTCAACAGGAACCACAGATGTGATCACAAATGGAAGTCTCCAACTTTGTCTATTTGGAGGATGGATGTCATCATGACTTTCCTACATTGGGACAACAGCCTTCTAATTGGTCTCCTGGCTTATGATTTTGCCCTACCCCAATAACCCTCCAGCCACCACACTCGTACACCCAGCAGGGTGTTATCAGTAGAGTCAGAGTAATATTTTCAGGGGATAAAACTGATCATTTCACTTGCCATGATTAAAGTCCTTCATTGACTCACCTTTGTCTGCAGAATGAAAGCCTTCCGTGTGCTGACCATTATTTCCCCCACCCTTATCCTTTATTATTCACCTTGCACAAACCACAAACTCTCAGTACTAGACATCTCGGTCTGCTTGTCACACCCCTCTTTGACTTTGCATTTGTTATTTGTTCTCTTTTCCAAGACTCTAACTTCCTATCTAATGTTAATTTGCCCTTTAAATTCAACTGGAACACTGCCTGCTCTTCAAAGCCTTTCTCATCTGCTACTATCCCTCAGTGACTGTCAGTAACTTATATGCAACTCCTTCTTAGCACCTTCTTAAGGACCAGGACTCATTGTATCTCCAGCTAGCTTGTTGTCTCTTATGTAGTAGGTGTTAATAAATGTTTTTTGAGAAAGGAAAGGAGAAGGCAAGAGGAAAGAGTGATTTTTTAATTATGTAAATAACACTTCCATACCTTTACTCCTTCTGTACTTCTGTGATTTCAAATTCTTGAATACCTGCATAGTTTATTTACTTTTCCCTATTATCTGTTTGTCCTTTGACTAGATGAAATGTTATTATAAAGTAAAATAAAAAGCTGTCTACTCTGACAAGCTATTACTGATAAAGATGATATGGAGCCAGACTAAGATTGCGTGTTCCATTTTAACCTCCAGAAAATCTGAAAGTCTAGTGCAGTCTAGGAATGTTACCAAAAAGTATGTTTTCAGACAGTGTGTCCTATCTTAAAGGAATGCAGAGAAATCAAAATGTACTTTCTTCAACTTAGCTGACATGTTTCCTCCACATAATGTACTAAGAAGTTTAACTGATATTTATCTGCTATCCCCGGAGTCTGGAGCGCCTTAGAAGCCTTAAATAAATTAGCTCCTAGATTTGGCATATACTTCAAGATGCAGTAAAAAGGAATTTCTAAGGGAAAGTAGGGAAACCTAAGGCGAGTGGAAGATTCTGGTTACAGTTTTACGTCAGTGAATCATTTCCAAATCAGACTACAGTTTTTCACATCTACGCCGCCAAGAGAGGTATTTTTAGTAGCAGTAATACAGAGCAGCAGCCTGTCGTGTGGGAACTGACAAATACACAGACTGTTCTCCTTACACACAATATGCTACACATCTTTATTTCCACTCATCCTTACAGAAGCTCTTTAGCTATCCATGTTTCTTTAAGGAGATGACAAGGAGTACTGGTTAATAAGCTCTTAGGGTTATTCAATATCCTTTTTCAGTGCTCGTGTTCTGAAGTTGAAAACACTTATGCATGTGCACACATGCACACTAAACTTTGTCAGAGGTGAAGTACTTCTAAATGCCACTTGAATGTGATTAAAAGAATCTTGGGCTTGATAGGACTCATTACACAAGATGTCAGCCCTGTTTGCTCTAACTTTGGTCTAAGAAAGGAAAATGTCTTGGTTTAAAAAAACATCGGGGCGGGAGGACTCATAGAAATAGAGATTATATTTCCATAAAAGTATATGCTGGACATATTTTAAAACAGGAATGTATCTGAATTTCTTATTTATAGATTGTATACTAGAAAAATGCCTGTCATTTCTTTGATTTTTAGATAAGAAATTAAAGTCCATTTGATTTAATACTCTCCACTTCTGGGCTAGGATTATCTCTTTCCTTTCTTAATCGTTACACATTTCTAGAAGCGCTCAAGTCACTATTAAGCAATTTTATGCCTAATATCATCAGTAATTTATGTTTAATTCCAAGTCCACCTATTATTAATGTTCTTATCTCACAATGTGGTTTGAAAGATTCTAATGCAGCTTGAAGTTCCTCAATTCAATTTCACCTTAGAATCTCAGAGCGTATTAACAACTCCATCCCATGGTTGAGTCTCATTATGGGTAAATTCCTCCAAGATTTGTTATAACATCTCAGTCTCCAATTTGTGGACCTCACTCACTTTCATTCTTTATCATTCCAGCAATGGTGTCTGTTCAAGCTTTGTAGTAGGATAATTAAGAGCTAATGATTGTTGAAATCACACGGGTAGACTTGTAGGAACTTAGGATTGTAAGTTCAAGGTTTTATAGACGGTAATTGTGTTATGTCTCAACTAGGCTATTATGACTATGGAAGCTGTCGACCTAGAATGTTCTCTGCTTTTGCATTTTTTTTTAATCCAGCACAAGTTTTATCAAGCAGTATGTGTCACGATATTGTGCAAGACCTCACTTCATACTAAACATTTTAGATGAAATGATACAGCTTTGATTTCCATTCTGTTTCTAATGATATGTTGACAAGAAGGGTGGAACTTGTTAATTTAAAAAAAAACATTAAAGATCTTAGATAATAAGCCTATGTCATATTATATAATTTAGCTTGTTATCTCTTTATTGCTACATATCAACTTGGGACTTAGTGTTAGCCATTATTCTGCTCAGTGAAAATTAAGAAATCACTTAATAAAATTTATTTAGCTGATGATACGTATTGAGAAATTAATCTTATATTCTGATGCTAGTAAAACAAACAGCAAAAAGAAAAGCTTTGCCTCGTGTGCCCACATAATGAATTAGTTCTGTTCCAAAATAATTAATTTACAAATCAGGTTGTTCTAGTCATACAATTTCTGTAGTGAAAAAAAAATGAAATTAGAGATTGTGTTAAGTATCTAGTCCTTCCCTTTGTTCTGAGATGGTATGAATGTTTAACGTGTGATTCTTCAAGAATCCTCCGCTTAAAAAATAATTAATCCTATCCTAAAAAACTAGAGCACCTATGTGAGCATTAGCTTTACCTCCAGTAGTATATAGGGATATTTAAACTATCCTTTCATTATTTAAGAGTGTTATCATAAAAAATATCTAAAATAAGAATTCACTTTCCTTCTTCCAGGCTTCCAAAAGTGTATAAATCTCCAACTATGTAGTAGGTCTCGTCTCAAAAACCTCTGCTAAAAAACAGCCTGTTTTGTTTTCAGTAATGTTTCTTTTCTTGTACCCATAGCATTGTTTTTTCTGTTATATGTCATACCTTTTTTTAAGTGTTTTCTAATCACCAACTTGAGTAGTTTGCATTTATCAGCCTCTGTGCTTGTATTAAGTCATCACAAATGTTGAGGAACTGACTGCCATAATTAAATCATGTCTGCCTTCTTTGGAATGGGGAGTGTATCTCACCCCAACTTCCAACAAAGTACATGCCAGCTTCTCCAGTGCTGAAGAAATAGAAACCTGTACATGGACACTAGAAAAACAGAAATTTAGGCCGAGCAATATCTTATGTCTTTGGCCTGCTTGTCCCAAATGGCACCACTTTGAAAACACACTCGTCACTACATTAAATGTAACATTAATGTTCTAGGTCCAAAGAGACCTATTCTTTCCTTCCTATGACTTTCGTGATCTTTTCAGTATGCCTCTTTTCCTTGAGAGGAAATTACTATAAGCACCAGTGATAGCTCTTAATAGACTGGATTATGTTTTACCACTCTCATTTTATCTTCCATGCTTTGGCAAGTCTTTTTCCTTAAATACAAGTATATATCAGGTTAAATATTCTAGATATTTTTTAATGCGGATTTATAAAAAGAAATTAGAAGATATGTGCATTTCAAAATCTTTGCCTTATAAAGTAGTAGATTTATAATAGAATCCACTTAAGCATAAAAGTCCAATACTATATCCCATTTCATAAATAATTTAGATATTACTTTTCAGGAATAAAACTAATTGTTTTAAACTGATTAAATTGTGATTATAATGTCAGTGTTGAACCATCTTTTTACCAGAACATTGAGTATTTCTGAATGATATGACATAGTGCTTTCTCAGTCCAAAACTAACGTGGACTAGGAATTCAGAGCTATTTTCAAACAGGTTAGTCTAGGACATTTCTACTAACTGTATACGTCCAAGAGTGGGGAACTATGTGGTGTAATTTATTGTTTTGAGTATTTTATGAACCATGAGCTCCCTTAAGAATTAAGCTATCTACTCTACCCTATAATTATAGTTTTGGGGGGAATTTCATCAACTCATAAAGCAGTTTTTTAATTTATTAATTAATTGTTTCTGAGAAAATAAAATACCCCAAATTAAACTTTAATATTTTAAATTGGAAAAATGGAAATGGTAAGAGTAACAATTTATAGACTTTCTCACTAGAATAGAATTTTATCCTGGTGCATACACACCAATAGCGATATAAAATCTCTGTAGTTGGAGATAAATATTTATGGAATCAAGAAGAAATTTAGATTAAAAATATACATTCTAGTAATATGGATAATAAGGATAGGGATAGAAGGGAGAGGTGCTAATAGGAAGATACATCAAAGAAAATTGAAATAAGCATGAGTCATTTAGAAAGATATTAGGGGAAATGATTTATTAAGCTAAACAAATAAGAAGAAGTATCTTAGTAAATAAGGACAGTTGGCATGTATGTAGGTGTGGTCTTGGGACTTTGCCACCCAGACCA